>CM056170.1:28577432-28940375 GCA_029691765.1 Entomobrya proxima | reverse complement strand
AAACAAAAATACGACTGTCTTGATTGCGGGACCCATACATCGCCAAAGTTTGAAAGGCTTCTCATAGCATTCCGGTAATAGCCAGTTTCCTAAAAGAGACACTTGGCACGGATTCAAAATATGAAGACCATAGACAAACACAACTGGAACGGTCCAAGCTGTAGGAATTAGGGTAGTAGTAAAGTGTGCGGTTATGCGTTGCAAAATTTGCAGTTGTTGTTGACTTAATGGCTTTTTCTGTGAAGGAAAGTCTAGAAGAGCGTTCACATAACCACACATTTGAGGAGCATGTATACGCATGGAGTATTGTATTCCTAGTCCAGCCGTACAAATGATCAAACCCAGTAAGAAAAAGAACAATTGAGCTGGTGTGACATCAGCTCGAGTTAGGATTTCTAACGCACCCCGTAATATATATACAGTTGACAGGACAAAATACATTCGTTGCTTTCGTCTCAATTTTAAGTTTTCTGAATAGTTTCCTAGCTTCAATCTGCTATGACGTTTATCCCAGTGTATCCAAGCACAATTTAATACTTTAGCCTGTCGACATGATTTTGCAAAGAATAGCTTTGTAGTGGAAATTAATTTAGCTATGTGCATTTTTGGTTTGGATTTTGCAGCAAGCTTTCTGCTTTTAATAAAATTGTTTAACTTTTCCGTTATAATAGGTAGAAATGTGCTAAGGTTTATGCTAGTAAACATGTCCAAAGGTTTTGCTAAAAGACGTTTGCGGTGATACTGAAGGTTCTTAGTAAAACCTTGTGTAGGCTTCATTAGCAGAAAAAATGTTTCAATATATATAAATATAGACATTTTAACTCTTGAATAATTTGAATTATTCTTGACAGCAAAAAGTATTGAAATTGTATAGGGCAACCTAATTATTATTGATATGCCTAGTTTTTATTCCTTAACTCATAATTGGTTTATAATACACGAAATTTGGAACGAGTTTTACGAAATCAATAATAATAAATTTATCACTTGTCTCTCAACCAAACTTAATCGGCAGTAGCAGTTTAATAACAGAGACAATTGTAGAAAATGTGAAGCTAGAATAGCGTCTTTTGATGTTTATAAAACACTATAATATGTCACACGTCGGTTTTGGTATTAATAAAGCCGGCAACATGCCCACATGTACCAAAGTAGCGAAAGCAGTAGTATAGTTTCAGAAAAAAATTATTTTAGTTTTGTTTAATTCAAAACCCCGTTATTAAACAAAGCGACTTTCACGAAAAATTATTTTAGTTTTGTTTAATTCAAAACCCCGTTATTAAACAAAGCGACTTTCACGAAAAATTATTTTAGTTTTGTTTAATTCAAAACCCCGTTATTAAACAAAGCGACTTTCACGAAAAATTATTTTAGTTTTGTTTAATTCAAAACCCCGTTATTAAACAAAGCGACTTTCACGAAAAATTATTTTAGTTTTGTTTAATTCAAAAGCCCATGATTGAACAAGTTGACTTTCACGAAAAAAGATTTTAGTTTTGACCTTTGACCTTTGGAGTTGACCAATTGACCTGAAATTTTGCGCAGAGCTAGCTCATGTTATGGGACTCCTTTCTGCCAAGTTTCGTTAAAATCGGTCAAACCGTTAAAGAGATATCGCACGGACAGACGGACGGACGGACGTACGGACGGACAGACATACAGCGCCATCTTATAAAGTAGCTTTCGCTACTTAATAATACATCAAATTTCGATCATTTGTGTGATGGTACAGTATTAAACATTAATTTGCTAAGCTTTTTTGCGCCAATGAGCTAATGTTTTATTCATGAAATGGAATGAGATAATAAAACAATATGTCCATCCAACATATCATTTTCAATTGTTTTCGCATAACCAGCTTGAAAAAACTCATAGTTATGCAACAGCTTATAGAAGCACAGTTGACACGATGACAGGTTTTCTCGATAGAGAAATTATTCCTGTGGTAATTTACTTTGAAATATGCATGATAAAAGTCGTCTGTTTAACCAGACGTATACGGGCCTACGTATGTAACCATTTCATGTCTCACAAGCACAATTTTTTTCTTACTTACAAGGGTGTCAATCAAGAAATATTTACACAGCATACAATGTTCTGTACACGATAAGCAGTAAATAAACTTGTGACTGTCCAACTATTTATTAATTACCATTTAGCTATCGATTCTACAAAGCAACACAATTAGCTTTTATGCTTTTAGTGAACAAAAATGTTGAAACCAATTATGATGCACACTCGCAGAGATTTGTCTAGTTGCACTTTTGATATAGACGGTTTTACTCAATAAAGTAGATATTTGCTATTTGTCAAGAACTGAAATATTTAGCTGATAATTACTTATGTATTTGTCGTAGAGTTTTCCATAACTTTTGTAACATAGCTAAGCTGATAACTAACATCCTAGCACAATACACCACAAGTTCAATAAACCAATTTTTTTGAAAAGGTGTTATTTTCTTGTAAGAAGAACGACATTTTTGCATATTAATGTTCCTTGCATCAAGCACCGCAGAGGAGTTAATTTTGCAATAAAATTTATTGATCCGAACTTAACCTTAATGTGCGATACACTTTTGACAAAGCGATACGTTTAAATTTGTTGTTTGTTGCTTCGAACGCCAAATGCTGCAATATTGTGTAAGAGTTACATTTTGATTGCTCATAAATTCTAGCCATATTGCCCAATAGTAGAAGTAAAGTTGCTGCACTATTAACAGCTATTATGCCAAATATAACAAGCGTGAGAAGATTAGCATGTCTTCTGTCAAGTTCAATCATTAAAGCGCTGCTTACCCCCAAAACGGGAATTGCATAAGATACCATACAAGTTATTATAAATCTTTGTTGAATTTCATTCATAAGTATATTCCCAGTAATTGCACCCATCGTTGTCGAGTTATATTTCGTTGGTTTAATCCATCCAAAAAATATTCGTCCAAGTAACTAAACGTTTAGATAAACTTCATTAGTTAAAATCATAAATTTGCTGAAATAGTCAATTAACACCTTGCAGTTTTAAATTCTGCTCAAACGTTAACGTTGACAGACCATCCCTCCAAACGCCAGAGGTACAACATTTAAACCAAAAGCAAAAAAAAGATGATTTTTCAAAAGCAAAGAGGTTTTCGTTAATAGAGATAAATAAAACACTGGTTTACAATTTCCTGTAAACCAATAACACTCCGGTAAATCCAATTGCCTAATAAAGACATCTGACATGGATTGAAAGTGTGAAAATCGTAGACAAGAAGAGAAGGTACCAACCAAGTTGTAAAACGAAGTGTTGAAGCAAAATCATAAACTAAGCCTAAACGTTAAGGATTGTTGACTTCGTGATTCTTCATTTGCAGAAAAGTATAATAAACCATTTACGTAAGCACAAAACTGCGCAGCGTTAGTTTGTATCGCATACTGTAAGGCACAGCTTCCCGAACAAAGAATTAAGCCTAGCAAGAAAAGAAACAGTTGTGTGGATGTCAGGCTAGTGCGTGTTAGTATTCCATAAATGCCTTGAATCACATATACGATTGTAAGTCCCAGGTATATTAATTGTTTCTGTTGCAGAGCTTCGTTTTTGGTTTGGTGGTTTAGTTTAAATATGTTATCTTTTTCATCCCAGAACACCCAAACACTTTTTAGTATGTTAGCTTGGTAGATAGCTTAGTTCAGGAAACTTTTATTAATTTTGAATATTTCCACCATTTTTAATTCCTCAATTAGCTTTAACGACGTTTATTTTCAAGCAATACATTTGAGAAATTGTTTAAAGGGAGTAATTCCTTAGACTAAGCATTCATTTGAAGCTCTACAGGCATTTTTAAGCAACGGTATAAAATATAGACATACATTATTGTCGAGCTGATAATGGAAATACGTATTTTAAAAATTACATTGGTCTTGTCATATTAATTTCGTTTCCATGCTGAAAGATCAGAATTGAATTTGGCACCTCGAAAATATTTTCAGCCAAACCAAACCGACTTTCAATCAATCATCTTTCAAAATTTTATCAAACGAATGACAAAATAATGACTATTCTTATAAGCTCCAAAACGTTGCTATGAAATTTCAACAGGCCTGTCTGTTAGATGTCATTATGTAAAGTATATATATTAGTATTATTCATTTGTAATGGTTAAGGAGGCTGACTTTATTTAAAACCCGAGCCACAAGTATATATTGTGAATTGTTGCGCAATGTATTATGCTTCAAACAAATTAGTCTGCTACATCATTTTCAAATATACGATAATCATAAAAGTCAAATTTAAGTTTGTATTTGAAAATCTGACTATATTAGCTGGTTGTTGGTTACAGGTGTAAAGTTTAAAAATCGGAATGATTGAAAGATATACGCGGTAATGTTATATGGCTCCTAATATCAATGTTTCCTAAAAATTTATATTATATTATTTTAACATATTTGGTGTATTGTATAACATATTGCTTTATTCAAATTCATACACCACACACACGCATACTTTATTCAAATACCGTATTTATTCGATTTATACCCCCGGCTAAAATTTCAAATTTCGCATCTCAAAGGAGGGTATAATTCAAGGGGGGTCATAAATCGAGCGGGCCGAAATTTCAAATTTGATGGTACATTTTGAAAGGATTTTGTATTTATGATGATAATTAAGATTTAATTGTTCAGCTATAGCTTCGTTAAAATGTATTTTAACACATATAATTGCATCAAACGTATTGAAAATGATTATTATATTCATCAAACTCAATTTAAAAGTTAATATTTTGTTTATAAGGCTATCAAAAATGATAGGGGGCTATAAACCGAGGGGGGCTAAAATTTCAAATTTCTCCTCTCAAAGGAGGGTATAATTCGAGGGGGGTTATAAATCGAGCGAGGGGTATAAATCGAATAAATACGGTATTCTTATATTATATAAATTTCAACACTTTAAAATATTTAACAATAACTAATCGCTTACAAATACTACGTAAACAATTTTAAATGTTTGGCTAGTTTTGCGTTCTTCCCAAACTATTGTAATACAATATTATACAATTACTTATAATTAGCATTTTTTCTACAAACAATTAGAATACTAAATATTTTCCAATATCAAGGCAGTTGAGTTTCTACTTTGTAAGGAGAACAGCGTTTATGCAAATTTGTGCTCCTTCTTCCATGCATCGCAACGGTGTTAAGCTTTCAATAAAATTTATTGACCCAAACTTAACCCTAGTGTGTAGCACACTCTTTATAAAACGTTGATTATGTCGTCTTTTAATCAGATTACTACTTGTATGGAAAGCCAATTGTTGTAATAATTTAAGCGAGTTGAGCTTCGATTGCTCATATATTCTCGACATAATGCTTAATAGAAGAAGTAGTGCAACTGTCGAGTTTAAAACTGTTAGACCAAGCATTAAAAAGGTTAGCAGGTGATCATTAGTTACAGGAAGTACAATCAACAAAGCGCTGCTAAATCCCAATGCAGGAATACCATAAACAACCATGAATGTTATCATCAACTTTTGTTGAATTTCGTTCATTAGAACTCCCAATACTTGCAACACTCTCTGTCGAACGATATTACTTTCATCAAACCCAGAAGATAAACATTCTTCCAGAAACCTAGGAAATGAACAAAATTGTTAGATGCATACACCACATACATTTTCCGTAATTAAGCAACTAAATATCTTACGTTTTCAAATTTTCCTCAAAACTTATGGTTGATAGTATTAGTATTCCTCCAAAAGCAAGAGGCAAAATATGTATGCCGAAAGCATGAAACCAGTGATTTAGTGCAAATAAAAGTGCTTTATCTATAAGGTTGAAATAATATTCTAGTAAAGAATTTGCACTAAATCCCCCATAACATTCTGGCAAAATCCATCCACCCAAGAATGTTATCTGACAAGGATTCAAAATATGTATGCCATAAACAAGAACAAGGGGTACTATCCAGGTTGTTGGGAATATGGTAGGGGTAAAGATCACAGCTAAACGCTGCAACATTTTCAGTTGACGCTGCTCAATGGTGCAGTATTTTACTGGAAAATCCAGGAGACCGTTTACATAGCCACAAAGTGCAGCAGCATTTATTCGTAATGAATATTGCAGCGCTAAGCCACCCGAACTCAGAATTAAGCCCATCAAGAAATTAAATACTTGGGAAGATGTAACGTTTGAAAACTTCAATATCCCAAATATTCCTTGGGTTGCGTATAAGGCAGTGAGAGCCAAGTAAACTGATTGCCTTCGCTGCAATCTCAAATTAAGCGGTGCGTGCCCAAGTATCAGTTTGTTTTCACTTTTATCCCAGTGAACACAAATTGAATTAAATGCTTCGGCCTGATGACAAGCCTTAGCAAACACGCGTAGTTTTGTGCTTCTAAACTGTTTTACGTTCATTGTAGAGATCTACAAAGCGCTCAGGGTTTTTTCAGGTCGTACATGAAGTAACGCTGGTAGTACAATGATTAAAGGTTTTTAAAAGGTTGTCAACAGTTTTTAAAGGGAATATTTGAGTAAACGAAGCCAAATATATAAGTTATATAATTAATGCTTCAGACAATATTTGCTCGATGGGCTTTAAGTTTATTTACAGCAATTACAAAAACCAACACTCGTCGAAGACTTACTAGTTATTTAACTTATGTTGGCGGATAATTGTACCGTGAAAACATTTTTAAGTGTGTGTTTTAAGGCAAACTTATTCTTCGTGCCAATTTTCTATTAGACAACAGAAATGTGTTTGTCTGCAGAGGCGTTTTGCAAAATAATTTGGCAAAATGATCATGTTCTGCTTTGCTTTGCATATTTACTTAAGAATAACTTACCAAAACCGATAAATCTGACAATCTGACCCAATCCGTTGCGGGGTTTTTAAATAATTATATATGGGCAGGTTAACATGTGGGAATTTATCAACAATAATCATAAGAATTATAGTGCACGTGGAAACGCTTTATTTGTACAAGCAGTGAATATATTGTTATAATTTATTTAAATTTTAATGTCTACATGATGTATTGAAATAACCGAACCAGAACTGTGCACAATACATAGTAATTTATGAAAATAGATATAAGAAAAAATACACCTACATGTGACAGTCAAGGTGACTTTGCAAGAATGTCTGTCGAATTAAGACAAAATATATGATTCGACATACACTGTTACTTATTAGCTATTATGGGTCTAAGGTCTAACCTCTAAGGTCACATAGTTCTCATTTTATGGTAAAGAAAGCGGATTGAAAGATACTTTAGTTAATTTAAGTTTCTTATTTTAAAATTGCATTTACCAAGTTGCCTGTTTTCACAATTTAAATACTATTTTTGGTAAGAAGAATTGTATGGATGCATATTTGAATAGCTTGTTCCATGCAATTGAGTGGTGTTAAACTCTCAATAAAATTTATAGACCCAAACTTCACTCTTACTTGCAGCACGCTATTCACAAAACGCTTATCATATTTCTTTTTCCTGCTGAGTTCAAAAGATTTCTCAAATGCCAGATATTGCAAAAGATTGAGTGAATTCATTTTGGATTGCTCATATATTCTTGCCATAATGCCTAAAAGTAGTAGTAAAGCTACAATGCCATTTACAACTGTAAAACCTAACATTATAAATGTGAACAGATTATCGCTGTTCACTTTAAGTACGATCATCAGAGCACTGCTAAAACCCATGGCTGGTATAGCGTAGCAAACAACAATTGTTATTATATATATTTGCTGTACGTCATTCATCATAATTCCCAGTACCTGTAAAATTCTTTGTCGCATAATGGTATATTCACTTAATCCAACCTGAAGACATTCGTCAAGAAATCTAAAGAAAATTTAAATTGTTTTAAATTCTTCTTTAATACGAAATAAAAATGTAAAAATTTATGTAAAATACGACAAATGAAATTACTTACAGTTTTAAATTCTCTTCAAAGGTTATAGTTGCTAGTATCAAAATTCCACCGTAGCACAAAGGTAAAATGGATAAACAAAAGGCAAAAAATCGGTAGTTTATCAAAAACACAATGACTTTGATGAGAAGATTCCATCCTACACTATTGTTTTTATAGCACTGTGGTAAGATCCAGTAACTTAACAAAGATATCTTGCATGGATTAATAACATGTAAGCCAAAGACAAAAACAATGGGGACAAGCCATGCTGTTGGAAATGTTGTTTTTGTGAATATTACACACAATGATTGCGAAAATGATATGCGCTTATGAATCAGTAATCTTTTATTTTCTGGAAACTGCAACAAACCATTTATGTAGGCACAAAGTTGTGGAGCATTAACACGAATTGCGTATTGCAACGCTAAGTTTCCCGAAATTAAAAATAATCCTAACAGGAAAAGCAAAATTTGTTCTGGAGTAATATTGGTGCCAAACAAAATTCCGAAAAGCCCTTGAGCAGCGTATATAGCAGTGACAATAAAGTAAAATCTTTGCTTTTGACGTAGCTTTAGATGATTTGATGGCTGGCCAACTTCAAATTTACTGTCGGTTTTACTCCAGTGAATCCAAACGCTACCAAAGTACTCAGCAAGATGGCATGACTCGGAAAAAAACCTTCGGTTTATTTCCAGTAGACGAATGAAATTCATTTTTACTGTTAGATTTTTCTGCAGGTGCAGCGACCAAGTCAGCAAACAAACAATACAAAATTTATTCGCCGCTGCTAAATATTTTTCTCGGTTGACGGGGGAATACACAACGCTGTAAAGGATCAAAATCCTTATTTGCTGGAACTACTTTATTTAGCAATAAACTTAATGACGCGTATCATTTAACTATTACTTGTTGATTGTTGCGAAACACTGGTTGAGTTCTACCAATTTGCTGTTCAAAAATATGTATGTCTATTCGTGTTCGTTTATTGAATATCTAATAAACAGTGCATAATAATATTTCAGCCGAAATAAGAAATTTTGTAAGCAAAGGTTACTGTAAATTTGTGTTCCTTGGCGAAAAGATTTTTCATATTTGACAATATATGGCATTCAAGCGTTAGACTAAAAATATAAGTATTCGGCCCACATAATATATTGAGGTTTTAAAGTAATAATTAAGTAATGCAAACACGTAGCTAAGCCAATAACCTGATCCTTAGTTATTATAGTTATCCCTCTAGCAAACATTTAGTTATACTAGATACCTACTACTGTTATCATAGTTAGATATTCATAAAGGGCTACGTTCATGTAAAGTGTGTACATTGGAAAATGCAAACTAATTTGAACTTTAGACGTATTATTTCAACCCACAAAATCATTATCTACAAAATACTTAATTTAAGAAGACATAAGAAGTCACATTTTTAGAATGTTTTTTCATATAATTAAATTGAGTTGTCTAATTCATAATTATATGAAAACGTCAAAGCTTTATTTACATCTCAGACACTACAAGGTACAATTAAATGATATAATATACTTAATATGACGCAATTTACTGTTACGCTCATAAAATATGAGCGAGTTACATCTACAATATAATGCTAGTTTTTAAACCGGTATATGTAGTACTACACAACTTATATTACTACTGGAATAAGAGAATTGTATTGATTCAAATAGGTTGGTCTATAGAGCCTGTTTTAATTGTTAAAAGCGAACAATGAAAACCCATAAGTTTTAGGGTAGACGGATAGGGCTTAGTTTTGTAACAAAAGTGTGTTAGTAGTCATATCAAAAATATTACTGTAGTAGTTTGTCTCAGTACCCTTTTCAAAGCGACAAAACCAGTAGTAAGCCACAATTGGCCTTTGAGCGCGTAGCAACTTTTTCCAATAGTAACAATTTTTGAAATTAATACTGGTAACACGACCTTTCCAATCAGATATAATAGTCTTAGTTAACACATTCACCTGGACGGCTACCGGAATGGTTTTACACAGTAGAATGCAATTGTTGGCATGGTATATGCAGAGTATTACGTAAATTTGAACAGGTAGCGATCCAAAACCCAATATAAGTATCCAATTGCCAGCAACAAGTGTAATAAAGCCAACATATACACATAATCCAGAGATAAACCTTTCAAGCGGCAAAGCTATTTGAGTAAGGCAATGAAGTTGCTGATACCAGCATATCACAATTGAGTTCAGAACATGTCCTTTCAAATATTCCAACGTTTCTACATAAACTTTTCCAACTGTCATCACAGGAATAGACATCACGGTTGCAACATGGCAAGAAAAAAAGGAAATTTCGAAGGTCCAGACCAATCTCACTATCAATATAAGAAACTTCGATGGTTGTTGCGACAAATATTTGTGATAGGAAAATTCTTGCAAAAACAGAAACCAAGGATCCATTTCAAGATATACTAACAGTGGACCTAATAAAACTCCTGAAATCATTAAAACAAAGACTAGCCAACAAAGTTGTAAGCCAAGTGTATCCGAACTTTTGTTGAAAATCCATTTGTGAATTTCTGCAAAACAATAATTGTCAATTAAGATGATCTGCTTAATAAGATAACAGTTTCTTTTAATGCGGGCTTTTGTGAAGTTACCTTCCTTAAAAATGACATAAAATGCTATATTATTACGTTCCATGCGTTTATCTAGTTTCTTGATGTTTATATAGTATCGGACAAGGGAATTTCCAAACTCATAATAGAGTTCACGGGCATGTACAAGTACAACTAGTTCCACTACAAAGAACATAAACGTCATTGTAAGAACGCTTAGGTAGTACATTATAAAGCCTAGTCGAAAGAGTGAGTCATCAGCTAAAATGGCGTGAAAAACTACAAGAGTCCAAATTAACAACGTGGTGCCCATTAGCAAGTTATGTATCCAAAAGCTCCGGTTTTCTTTCCAGTTGTCGCAAACTACAAATTTATGCGTAATTATATCCAGCTGGGGAAATCCGGGGTATCTTAAAATCGGATTAAAAAACTTGGCGCTAATATCTAAAGCCTTAACTGTTAGCATGGCTGCCATTTTGTCTGTGGATGATTTTTATAAAGTAAATTAGAAGCAGTAAGCACAGAGATCCTTAAGACACCCTCAGAAGCAATTTAAGATAACTTCATGGTTGACCCACAACTGATTATACCGACTACAAAAGAAAATAACATTTAGTAAATTTATTACGATAAAATCTAAGTTTATAATTTTGTATGATCAAATGTAAAATTAATATAAACGTAATACTCTATTAAATACAAGGACTATATTCTACGAAAGAAAGTTGACCAATTGATATTTATCAGATCAATATTACACTGAATGCTTCATATAACTGAATATATGACTTGGTTCAGGAAAGTAGCTAAAATTTACTTTATCTTACAAAAAATAATGAAATAATTCTGGTAATCTGATTCCAAATTTAGCAAACATTTTAAAAGGCAATTATTAGAAGAAGAATGGTCACAGTACTAACTTAATTAGGTTTGAATTTAGCTGCTACTAATTTTTCAACTTCTAAATAGGTAGTTATTTTCTGCGGTTTATCAGTATAATAAAGTCTGTATATTGGTGGCAATCTTAAGCTACATAAGGTAGAAGGAAAATATATATTAAAGTGTTTATGAAAACTATTGAATGCAATTAAGAAGAAATATTGAATTAGCCAACTGTATATTTCTGATTAAAATCAGCAATATAACTTTTTAAAAACAAATTCAATTAAAAAGAAGGCACAAGACGAAGAATTTAAGACAATTTGTCAATATAACAAACCCTACAAAGCAACAGCTGAAGATAACTATGGGATGTCTTACCGAATTTTTATAAACACATAATAAAAAGCACAAAGATCGTATATGATATTTGAGAACCTATTGTATTTAGAAAATGCTAAATACATGTATGAACGTCATTTCATTATTAAAAGTTACAAGAATTTTACAGGTATTCATTTTGATGGTTCACGAGTTTTTATTTTTTAGATGACTTGTTTGGTTATTTATACAATAGTTATTTCGTGATTTGGATCATTGGCATATTTTTCTTTATGCTTATTAAACAATTCAACCAGCGCATCCATATATTTTTGATGCACCTCACTAATCATCTCATTACTCGGATTTTCCACTTTCTCTACTTCAATCGGCGCTCCCACCACAACCGTTAGAGGCCTTCTATAAGGCAAGTATCCAAACGTGTACTGAAATACTCCTCTTCCCCTTATAGCCACCGGAGCAACCTTTGTTGTATTCATAAACGTTTCCTGCATGTTTCTCAGTTTACTACCTTTAGGATTCGGCTCTTGGTAGAAAATTTCAGTTTCCCCAAAAGTTATCACAGGAACAAGCCCCGCCCCATTTTGAATAGCCACTTTGACAAATCCTTTTCGGTTTTTAAGTTGAACAACACAAGTGCCCGGGTGACTTTCCAAACTTTCAGGGGCTCCACCAGGAACGAGCACTGCTGCATTACCACCTCCTTTTTTACTCAGCAGATAATTCATTCCTTTTCTTGTCGCTGCTCCAATGCCCAAAGCCAAAAATATATCCCGAAAAATAGGCCACTTGAAATTTAGCTCCAAGGTCAACAGATGAAAACTCAATCCTGGAAATACTTTTTCAAGCTTGTGATAGCCTGTGCCAAAAGCTCCAAATGCACCACTGCATAACACACCGTGTGGATGACTACCAAAAAGATAATTCCTTTTTGGATCAAGGTCGCACGTTTTTACCAACTTGATTGGAAAATATTCGTTGTAGCCTTTCCATAGAGTCCAGTTTCGAACCCAATTAATTGTACGACTGCCTCTGTTGCAGGATTGGGGATCGATAATCCAGATCCATATCAAGTAAGGTATAATTATAGTAGCAGATATGGCTTTGTAGTTGCTGAAGAATAGCAAGTAGATTATTACGGGATAGGCGACAACGGTGGCAAGAAAAAAGAAGAATGACCAGAGGAAGATGCAGAGTGTTTGAAAACGACGTTCCCAGGGAAGGTGGATGGGTGCAAATTCAACACCAAAAATTTTATTTGATGTTGATTCTTCGCTATTGAAAAAAATGCAGTCGATAAATTATTTGAAGAATTTTTTAGACAAATCTCAACAAAATTGTTACTTACCTTTTAACTGATTTATTAGCCATGTTTGATTTATGTTTTGAAATTATAATATATTCAAAACCGACAAAAAATACTTTTCAATTATTTGCGCGTTCGTTAATAGCTGAACATAAACTAATCGGCTTACAAAACATCTGATGACATATTATATGATATTTTGTAAGCTTGATGTTTATGACGTGGATTAATAAATGAGTACAAAGTTTACATTCCAAGTGTTTATACAGATGATACAACATGCAAACAGAGATGCTAAAAATTGTAAAACTAATCATATCTGCAATCATAAGCGTTTATATGAAACGTATTTTAAAGCAGATACTGATAATTATTACGCAAATTATCTTTATATGTAACAAGATAGTGGACTATTCTGATACTAAAGTTGTAAGCCAAACGCTTGCATCATAGCTTACTCATGATTTGTATGAATCGCATTTTGATCTGATGGACTCTGGACGGAGATACAAATATAATGGAACATGGTAGATGGTTGACAGTTCATTTTGCACACTTGAAAAATATGTTATGCGTAGCGCAAAGGTTGTGAGTGATGTTTGCTGAATATCAAGGTCACTTAAACTATGAAAGTCATTTATAACTTTTCATGCTGCTACTATTCCCAGACTTACTTTGGTTATCATTACCTATCGACTACGAGGTAAACATTGCAAAAAGTTGCTTTTTTAAATATAACGAATGATTTACTATTGAGAGAAGGAAAGTAAAAGTTTGAATGGAGATAATTGTCATTGTCATTGGCCATGTGTAAGCAACGGAAAAAAATTTAATTTGCTTGAGCTTAAAACGTCAAAACTTACAATAAATTAGTTGGGTTAACAAGATAGGATTTAAATACTAGTAATTAATAACTTTTTAAGACTGGTTTTAAAAAATTAAAAGCGCGATGCTAATCAAAATGCTTCTTCATTAGTTATCCAATATTTGCATGATATAGCTTGATGCTTATTTTTTGAGAAAAATTTAAAGTGTATAACCATTTCAAAATGGTTTACTTTAACTTCGGTTCAGCTTGTAGAACATGATTTCAAAGTGTACATCTGATTGTTGGAATTTTAGGACATTTTCCGTTGAGTGCAAAAAATGCTATATAACTATACTAGTCCCACTAATATTAAGACAACTTTGATCGGCTCGGCTAACATCAACCAAACTCCAAACTCAGGATTTGTCTGAAAATTGGGACAAACAACAAACGTAAGTCATATTCATTTTAGCAAAGAGATTTCCACAAAATAAGGCAGAAATACGTGAAGTCATATGTTAGCGTAGGGTTTGCCACACACAAAAATAGTGTCAAGCAACTGATTCGGGTACCTTGATACGTTCAAAAAAAATTTAAGGCGTACATTATCCGTATCAAAAGAAAACTAATTAATATGCACCGCACCTCAAATCATAATTAATCGTTACTGGAAATAGATCTTCTCTTCTCCACCTTCTAACTTCATCTCAATCGTCAATCGTAGATTACAGATAGTCGAACATTTCTAGATTCGTGATTTTGTTAACGGGTACTCCTAGTACGATACACGTACAGCTCACATAATTTAATTATGTGATCTTGCGCCGTGGTGAGTAGAGGATTGCATCGGGCTCATTGTCGAGCCCGAAACCCGAAGCCCGCCCGATGATCGTATCTAAAGCCCGATGCCCGAAGGCCCGCCCGAGTGAGCTAGAATTAAAAGCCCGCCCGAAGCCCGAGTCCCAAATTTTTTCAAAGCCCGATATGTCCGAGCCCGAGCCCGAACTTTTTTTATTTGTAAATATTAGTGAAACTTTTTAACTTTTTCTGCAAAAACTGTTGTTAAAAACAAGATCATTCGTACTGTTCCATAGTACAAATGACGTATACATGTTAGAAATGCAATTGTTCTTGTTGCAATGCCTAAAATTTCATAAAAAATATATAATTGTTTTCATTATTCTTTACAAATATCAGCAAAAAATCAAGTTTATAATACAAAAATTCAATATTTCGGGTACTTTTCGGGCTTATAAAATTTTTGGGCCCGCCCGAAAGCCCGACAAAAGTACATAAGCCCGAAAAAAGCCCGCCCGAGGCTAGATATTTTTTCCAAAGCCCGCCCGAAGCCCGATCGGGCCCGGGCTCGGGCTCGGGCTTTTGTCGGGCATCGGGCTACCCGCAACCCTCTAGTGGTGAGCTAGAAATGGTCAACGTGCTTTTTCTCTGTATTCGTCGCTCGGCGTGTTGTGCCGTTGCTGTCGCAACCCAAGGCAGCGCAGCGTGCCGTCGATCAGCTGACTCCACCTCTCCACCGCACCGCACGGCATTTTCGGACGAGCAGCTCATTTCTCCGTTTCGCTTGTCATTTCTTGCTTCTGCTGCGCTCTGCAAAAAAATGTGATTTTTGGCTAAAAAAGTTATTAATTTTTGGGTGATTTACCAACTAATAGGCTAGTACTTTAGTAATTAAAACAGTAATTAAATTTTTAATCTAATTTTGGGAGTGTGCTGCCGCCGTTAGATTAGTTAATTAATTTTCTGGAAAAATGGGGAGGAGGCTGGAGGTGATCTTCCTACTGCTGTTTGGGGCTGCGTTCCACAACCCAATCAGCTTAGTAAATGGTTCGTCTAGTGGGATAAAGATACAGAATCAGTGTAACAGAAAACAGGACGATACTTATTGTGGTAGCAATCAACCCAGCGATGACGACGTTGACCCCAAGTGTTGTGCTGGAGTGTACAGACCCACAGCTTGGTGTGACGAATTGACCCGGTTTGATGACCTGGCATGGACAAGACCCTTTACCGGCTTTGATGAGAATGGAGTACCTTTGCCACGTGATGCGTGGGCCAAAGTTTGTGACACTGGATACGAAGGCGCTCCAGTGGGTCAAAGTTTTTACCGCATGGTCACTGATGAAAATGGTTTCGCCTATCAGGTCTTTAACAACCCCGATATGTACACGAACCGTCTGCGATTTTTTGACCAATATGAACACGTGATTGCACAGGAAGGAATTAGCTTCTGTGTGATTGGAACTCACTATCGGAAGGCGCCTTGGTCACTCTGGGAGCCTCTGAAAGGATTCCGAACCTTGGCTGAGAAGAGCTTCGACATTGGGAATCATATTCATCCATTTGACAGCCGAAAAATGAACAGGGTGAAGCTACCAAATGAGGATAAACTGAGGGACGTTTGGGAAAAAAAAGGAGGTCTAATTCATCACGGACCGGGGCCCAATAATCCTTGGCATAAACAAACACCGCACAATTCTACCACAAGTACGCCGATGCTGCCCACTCACCGATTCGAGAACGTTTGGATGGGAATTCAAGGGGGTACCACCAGTACGGCACTTGATCATAAAGGCCTAGTCCATGTGGATGTGGATAAGGGGTTTTATAACAGACCGGCTCACCCAGAATGGCAACCCGATGAAAGCTGCATGAACCCGTACCGAGTGACAACCACGTTAATTGAAGCTGATCAGGGCATCACCCTCCACAATTACCTACACATAACTGTCAAGGCAGAACCCGTGTCGCGAGTTGGCAAGAACTGTCCCACGGGAAGGATCAAGTACTTACTTCTAGAGGTTCGGGATCAAGATGGCTATCCAGTGGGTCAATTCACAGATGACGTAACTTGTGACCAGAATGAAGCCAGCAGGGATTCAACTTTAGTCTGCCCAATGCCACCTTGCAAGGCTCACTACGGCACCAAGCAGAATCACGTGCCGTGCATGTTTTCCCATCCCAAGGCTTCTGTCCATCCGTCTATTTTTATGTTTACTGCGGCAACCGGGAGTGGGTCTGGAACTGGATCTGGTGCTACTGGAGCAAATACTGATGACTTTTGTAGAAACAGCCAGATTCCGAAAAGCAGTCGCAAGCCGCCAGATGTAAAGCCGAAGGACAATAATGACCAGTACGTAACGGAGGTGCATGCAACTTGGAGATTTGCTCAAATGGACCATGCTTGGGTGTCCGAACTCCACTTTGCCACTCTGATCGTTGAAGATGAAACTCCGATTCAGTACTACACCAGTCGGCAATCGGCGTGGGTGGGGGTTGCTAGTTCCAAGTGGTGCTACAAGAAAAGTTACAGTGTCCTGGTTGGTAGTCCTCCGTATCAGTGGTGGGTATGCACTGATTGTTTTGATTCTGATACGAGCTGCACCTGCTGTCATGTCACCGAAGGATACAATTTCCCCACCTTCCGAGCCGGAAGAATCATCTTGGGACTGATGAATAGTTGTGTTAACGAGACCTACAACACGAACAGACCTTACGGCTACTCCGCTAGGTATCAAGCAATAAAGCCCACTTTCAACACGCGTGGTGGATGGGATTACTTCCGCCAGGAGCACATTGATCCCGGCTTTGTCAACTGTCACGTGGACATCACTTTTGGGAAGGATCGCTACTATACAGTTTTCAACGAAAGTGACCCTGAGCAGCTGGGAAGATTGCCACTGAGAACGACTCTGAAAGATTTTCTGGTGGACAAGTACACTCTTTTATATAAGAACCAAGTATCAAGTAGCACAAAGTATCAATCTGGAAACACATGGAAACGAAAAGGAACAAATTGGCAACCATATACGAAGACGTACGAACTTCCAGATTGGCATAATCCCGGCATGTCAAAAAGTACCGATGGCACTGAACGGATCACCGCCTACTTTGGCAAGCAACCGATTCATGCCATTTTGAAGATGTTTGACAGTGCGCATCAGGATCCGATTGTGCTCAAAACCGAATTTGACGACCAGCCATATAGGGAGTACTTTGGGTCCAGGTACTGTGTTCCAAAGGACGATTCAAAAGCAGCTGACGCATTGAAGGCTGAGCATGGAGACGACCAAAAGATGTCAATGGAAGAGATGAGCAAAGATAAGCGGTGTCCATGTCCCTTCGTTCCAACCACACTGCCTCCTGAGCTGGCCACCAAGAATCCCATGGAAATCGAAGGAAGAAGAACGCACGTGGTCAACATGCTGCTAGCTTGGGTAGTTCTCGTTCCGGTGGCCTACTTTGTGGCTCGTTTCTATAAGGAGACCTACTCGAGGGTGTTCTTTCTGCAGGAGTTTTGGTGGTTCACGCTTCACCTTCTCTGCCTGGTCACCGCACTCATCTTCTCCATTGGAGGAATCTACGTGCTCTATGTCAAGAGGTCCTATGGGGAACCCTACGAGATCGTTTGGACGGACGCCACTCGAGTGCACGTGTACATGGGCTATGGAACACTGGGCATCTTCGCATTTCATCTTCTGGTGAGTGTTACCACTTCATTTCAGTCACTAAAGCTTGGTTACTGAAGGTGCATGATTTACTTTTTGGTAGGTGGGTGGTTTTCGCTTTGAGGATGTTGAGCTTCGAATCATCCAGATTGGACTGCACTGGCTGTTTGGCTGGCTGGAGTACTTGTTTGTGGTGACGGTTATCATGTCCGCAGCAGCAATTCCATCCGGAATTATGAATTGCGTGACGTTTGGGATCTACTGCGGCTTTCTTGGATTTCAGCTAGCTTTTCAAATTGGAATGGAGATCCACATTCACCGCGTGGATGAAGAACTGCATTTGGATCCCCCGAGAGCGTACATGCCACCTCCGATGATGCGCGTGTTCCATCGAGATGCTCCGGTAATCTACCGTCTTATCATAAGCTGCTAAACTATAATACAAGGTGAGACGATAGTACTTAATTGACATTTTTGTTTCTCAGCATTCTCGCTTCCGGATGGCCATGCTGGTTGTGTTCACCACGGGCTGCTTCCTGTTCTACGTGGCCCTCCATTTATCCATGAACTGGGAGGGAGCAGAGTTCAGCTGCTTTCAACCTGAAGCCGAACAATTTGCCGAGGAGATCACAACCTAAAACTTGTGTTCCAATCGAAATCCATGCATGATTATTCTCAATTGTAATTTTATTCTGTTAATATATTTCTCCAGAGAAAATGTAAACTTTAACCCAGTTTACTTCTTGAATGATCATTTTAAGTTTTGGTAATATCCATAAGGTTACTAGATTATTTTTTTCTTCATGTTAAAAATATCATCATCTTCCTTGAATTTTCTTCAGAAAGTATTTTAACTTCCGGTATATCCTGTTTGTATTCAACTACAGTGAAATAAAACTGATTCCAGATATGATAATTAAATATCAGCTTGAAGATTTGTTTGCATGCATTTTCTAAAGAGTAAGAATCCAGCTGCATCCAGTTTAAAGTAAGTAAACCGTTCAGCAATTAAATTATGTAAAACTGCATATAATTTTAGAAGTTATTGGATCGGTTTACAATAGAGTTTCCATGCATCGAAGTTTGACCCTTTATTTAAACGAAATGAAATTTACGCTTACTTTAACGTGCTTAATCGCGACGAAATAGAATTACAGAATTAGTACTAGTAGAAATATAACTAGCAAGTAGCCATTATTTATTTCTTTATATGGAAAGTCAAGCGGTTAGCAGATAGAAGCCAATACTGAATGAATTGAGACATTATTGAAGTAAACCGATATACTCATACAAACTAATGTAAATAAATTTTTAAGGCATGTCATGTGTTACAATGAAAACCTTCTTAAAACTAAACTGGACTTGTGTTGTCCTGATTGTGTTCATTGTCTTCATATCAATTGCATTCTAATGTATACAATGTTTGGTTTAGTATTATCTATAAACATCCACACCTGCCTATCATCCCCTACAAAGCAATTTGAAGTGGCCTGAAGTCTCGTAGAATTTCTCCACGCAGTCAGGCATTGCTTTGATTTTATATGAATTAGCGTAAATTCATCAAAATCACTTTGCAAGGAAAGGCGTTGTCTTTGTTGCACAAATTCCATTTTCCACATAAGATTTTCCAATCCAGAATCACATTTTTCGAATTTCACAGTGTTCTTTGTAATAGCTAAGCACTTGCTTCCAAACTCATACAAACCTAGAGACTTAATCAAGACGTGTTCTCCTTCCACCGGTTCAATGTTAATGGAGTTTAGGATAGTTCCTTTGTCACAATCATGCAAGTTTGCAGTTTCGGTCCAGGCAAATGGATTTGTATTGTCAAGACATTGCTCAGTGGCAACATTAAAGAGACGACCACCAGTAGGAATACATTCTCCATTGATGCAGTGCTAAATTTACAAAGCCCATCATGATGAATGTTTAAAAGAATACTAGAATATTCAAACTTTATTCTTTACACTTTATACAAACCATTTTGTTCTCAGATCCGCATTGGGTTCCATCGAAGGCATCAAATAATAAAGTTATGGAAAATAATCCAGGTGACATTTCCAAGTGGCATTTTACGTAGAGTTTTCCAAAAAGATTGAGAAAGGTTTCAATACGCACAAATTTGAGGTAAGACGATCGAGGAGCTTGTAAGTTTGTGAGTTAATAGAAGAGTCATGAATAAGTATTTGTGCAAAAAATCGTGACCTCAGCTTGCTTCTTTTAAGAGAACCACTTATCTGAAATTTAGGATGCAAAATTTTTTCTAGCGGCATACGTGAAAATTTTCTTACTTTAAAAGTTAGTGGGTGTTACAACACAAATTTTTACCATCAGATCATAAATGTTATGCATTATATAATCCTCATACTCAGCAGAATCCAATGCAGGTACATGCGGCTCGCTAATGCTACTGGTATTTTTAGTGTCAATCAAATTTTAAAGTAATCCAAAGCAAGTATTTTAATATTAAATTCAACATTTTTAATGTTCTTCTAGGAAAACTGAAAGTATATGTAGCAAGCAGAATAGCCTAAAATATAAAGCAATTCATGGGCTCTCTGAATCACATTAGCATTTTAATTTAAATTGAAAAATGTAGTTGTTACAAGAGATTTTAGAAAACATAACCCCAAAATTTCACGAAAATCGAGTGCACCCATTTTTCGAAAAAACCGCATGTCCGGTTCTGTAAGTTGGATAATGATTAGGATCAAATAAAATAAACCCAAGATACCTTGACTTATATCAACACAAACGAGTGCCAGTTGATGGGTTTTGTGCACATCCATGAAGAAATACAGAGCCCGAAAAAAGTCAATGCTCAAAAATCGGGAAAATCTCGGAAAAATTACATTTTGTGAATGTCTTTGCTACTTTTGTGTTAGAGCCCACTTTTCCATGGATGAAGGGTACGCATGTACACAAGTGCCTGGGCTATACGTATTACTAATCAGATTAACCATTCTCTTTAATTGCTTTTAAACACAAGCAAGGAAACCTTTCTCAATCTTTCTGGAAAACTCCACGTATATCGACACAATCATGTTCCTATTACGTCGAAAAATGCAAGCGTTTTTACTGCAAACCTCAAGGTATTCCATAATATAGTTTCAAATCTTAGTCAGACATTTACCTCTAAAACGTAAGCAGCATTACTACCAATCAAAACTTGACACTGTTGATTTAACGAAATTACTCCCAGATTATAGATCAAGTTATGTTGGTCCGACGTGTCCACAATAGCATTGACGTCTTCATGAACATGACGTAAACAATTTGATTGTTCCGATTTCAAAAACTCCGTAATTCTCATTTGAGTGCTTTTTTCATCCTCAAGATCTGTACTAATTCTGACAATGCAAAATTTAAAATAATGAATGACATGATACATTAGATGAATCGTTATGTACTTTAAACTTTAACATACAAATATGCCATTTGATTAGTTAATGTGTCTACAATCTGAATTTGACGCATGGTGATAACCAAAATGCTGTAAACTTGACGCCGAAATGCATCCACCAAACAAGCTCCATTCTCGTAAGTTGTAGCCATTGGCTCTTCTATAAAAATGGAGCTTACAGCAAGTACAGCAACGTCATATTTGGTGAACTCACCACTAACCGCTTTTACGTACAGCCAATCACCAAATCTTATTAGAAGATCAGATGCAGGCAAGGTTCCGTTTACTAAGTGAATTTGTTTGATAATCTGCTGTTCTTCTGATGCCTGGTGGTGTTACAATTTTTTATATTTTAATGATATATTTGTAATTGAAAATAATCATAGCGTTGATCTTACCGTTAGAACCGTAATTGAGTTGACTCGAAATGAAATAGCTATGTTGTGGACACTTAGAAACTTAAGGTGCATATCTGAAACGATCGCTCCCCAATATTTCGCCATTAGGTTACTATCACTATAACTTTTAAATACTTTGGCAAACTCATTATCACAAAAAATCGCCAATTCAATTTTGGCATTGTTCTGAGTTTCTTGTAAACTGTCACTGTCACAACTTAGTAGAAAAAATTGTAAAATGCTTAATAAACATATCAGTTCTTTCATGGTGAAACCTTGATTTGTTTTTATTTTAACTTAGTTGCAACAAAATATCGAATAGGAGAGCAAACATTTAGATCGTATTAAGAGATGTACTTGGCACCAACATTTACAGATAAAATAAATTGTAAGATTAAGTTAAACTTTTTAAAATTACATATTCACCTATACCGGAGCCTGAAGTTTCAAAATAATTTCAAACTTAAATAAAATAAACTTTACAAGTATTATGTGCTTTTGCAGAGCAAGCAATATCTCGATAGCAGAATAGCTCTCATGTACGTGAATCAGCATCTCGAGTATTTTTAAGACAACAGTAAGTTACATTGGATTACTGAGATCATACCTCAGAGTCTACTATCAAAATATTTTTATCACAAGTACAGAAGTACATTGTATATTGTTTACGAATTAGATAAAACTTAGGACGACAGTGTGTATTTACCTACAAGAGATATGTTAGTCATGATAGCATTTTATTAGTAAGCTTGTCTTGTCTTACTACTAATATTGCCTGAGTCGGATTTTTGTGGACAGCATATCGGTAGTCCAGTAATAAATTTTTGGAATTCTGTTAACGCACAAATGTTTCTGGTCACTGAAACCTGTGCAGGACGGAGCCCGAATTTTGAAATTCGATCTCTAAGGTCAAAGGTCACGACAAATTTTAATGTTCCTTGAGTTATCTATGGCATGCGACACATGATTATAGGTCAGTTTTTGACCAAATTAACAAATCTTTTGTCAGTTTGCCAAAATTCGAAATCGCCTGACCGTTATTCGCATGTCAAGTTTTGTGGAGAGCATATCGCTAGTCCAGTAATTTTTTTTGAATTCTGTTAACGTAGAAAGGTTTCTGGTCACTGGAACCTGTGCACCACGAAGCCCGAATTTTTAAATTCGATCTGTAAGGTCAAAGGTCATCACGGATTTTAAAGTTCCTTGAGTGACCTATGGCATGCGACACATGATTATTGGTTAGTTTTTGACCAAATTAACGAATCTGAATTTTTTTACCCAAATTCGAAATCGTTTAGTCGCTAGAGCTATGTTTCTATTTGCATATTATTCAATAAACTTCTTTGTTATGGGCAAGCTTACTGCCTACACACATGGTTACCATGTTTTATTTAGTATCATTTTTTAACTTGTGACTAGACACTTAAGGAGCAAGATGTTAGTTTCACCATGTCATTTCTGTCTGTGTGTGGTTGCTCTAGAAGCCGCATGGGTAAACTTTTTCAAAAAGTCTTTATGCGTAATGTTCAGAGACATCCTCGCTTAGATGAGTTAAAAGATGAGCCCAAAATCAACTATAGGATAAAACGGTCATGACAATTTCAAAATTTTAGCAAGTGGCATAAACTTTGTGGTACAAGCTTTGTTAAAATAAGTGCGCTGGCGACTATTAAAATAATTAATGGATTTGGTGTTTGGCCTTTATGTCTCCTATTGTTATTGGGCGTTTTCCCTTTATAACTGTTCGTTTATGAAATAACATGATTGTTGTTATGAATTAATAAATATTATTAATACTTATCATCCGGTCACCGGTTGCTAGAATGCCTAAGTTTTTAAGTTAAGCTGAGTTATAAATCAAAAATAGTATAACAGATTTAAAACAAAAAATAGATACACACTATTTCCAAAACTTATAACGATCGATTGATCAAAATTATTATCTTTATTATTTGGTACATAACTATACTAATAAAATAATGAAACCACTAGTCTTTTTGCATTAGACTACTTGATTTACTGCAGGTTTTACCCATGCGCTTACTTTCCAAATAATTACTAGGATGGCCAAAACAGAAATCAAAGATGCTATTATAATGAAAAAAGTTTTCCAATTAAACCCTGACGCCGCATTTGTCTGACAGTCCTTATCGTGTTCATCCCCAATACATTCTAATGTATGAGGCAGTTTAACATTTTCTATAAAAATCCACATTTGCCTATTATCACCTACAGAACAATCTTTGGCTTCAAGATTTGTTGAGTTTTCCTCAACTCTCAGGCATTGTTTAGATTTAACATGAACAAGAGCAAATTTCTCAAAATTGTTTTGGAAACTTTTTGCCACAAAATCCCTTTTCCAAGCGAAATCTTCCGACTCCGGGTCACACTTTTCAAATTTTACATTTTCGTTTTCTCTAATAACTAAGCACTTGCTTCCAAACTCATACTCTGCGCTACTAAAGTCCAAAGACTTGATCATGACGTATCCTCCTGTCAACGGTTCAATGCTAATTGAGTTTAGTGGACTTCCTGTGTTACAGTCATACAGGTTTGCACTTTCGGTCCACACAAATGGATTCCCGTTATAAAAGCATTTGTCTGTAGCAACATTTAATAGACGTCCCCCGATAGGAATGCACTTTCCAAAAATGCAGTGCTATAGCAAAAGTATCACCATAAATATTTTATGATGTTCTATATTTTAAAAAAATATTTTTGCACAAACCATTTTGTTTTCAGATCCGCATGGTGTACCATCAAAAGCGTCGAAATGAACAGGTGTGGAAAATAATCCAGGCGAGATTTCAAGATGACATTTTATATTGACACACTCGTGTTCCTCCTAAGCAGAAAAATACAATATTGCTTAACGATTTTGCTATTCATGGTTTTATGTATAATGAGCTACTTACCCGTGAAGCATAAGCTTTAGTGTTACCCAACAATACTTGACACTGTTCATCTAGTGAAATTCTTCCTAAATTATTTATCATACTGGTTTGATTTGACGTGTCCATAATAGCACTGACGTTTTCATGAACGTTTCGTAAACAGTTAGATTGTTCCAATTTTAAAAACTCCGTAATACTCGTTTGTGAGCAAGGTGTAAATATATAATGTTGCAGCTCATGCTTTCCGCATCCCGTTAAACTATCGTCCTTGGCGCCAAATACTTCACAGGATCTTCCTTCATCTGTATCCAAAGTGCTAATTCTGAAAATATAAAGTTTCAAAATAACAAAAATGTAAATATGTGTGAATGGTTATGTATTTCAAAAATTTTCATACAAATAGGACAGTTCGCGAGTTACGGCATTTGCCAGCTTAGGTTCAGACATGCTAATAACCAAACTGCTCAAAACTTGACGCCGAGATGTGTCCAGTAAGCAGGCTCCTTTAATATTTGATTTTGCCATTGAATCTGTGAGAATGGAACTTACAGCAAGTACGGCAACATCAAATTTTGGGAAATCTGCACTAATCACTTTGTCGTACAACCAGCCACTAAAGCTCTTTAGAAGTTGATCTGATGGCAGAGTTCCATCTACCGAACGTAGTTGTTTGAAAATCTGCTGTTCTTCCGATGGCTAGTGGAGTTATCAAATTTTAACTTGAGCTTTTAAAAATCCTTATTCAATACTAAAAATAAACATAGCTTTAATCTTACTTTCAGAATCGTAATTGAGTTGACACGCAATGAAATGTTTTTATCCTGGATGCCTTGCATTTTCATGTGAATATCCGAGACCATTCCTCCCCAGAATGTCGACATCAGTTTACTGTTACCGTGAAGTGCAGTGCTAAACTGCACGTCGGCAAATATTACCAACTCAACAGTGATATTATGTTCATCAAGCGAACTATGTCCTAAATGACAAATGGCAAGCAAGCATTGTAAAATGCTTGCTATGTAAGTTAGTATCATAACGAGATTGTCTTGTTTTCAACCAAACATTTCTGCAACAAAATAAAAGAATCAAAATTAGATAAAAATGAAGGTTATTTTCTGCACTAACTCTTGCAGCTCAAATAAATTTTGGAAGCTAATGAAAATTTTAAAGTTCATCTGCACACCTAATATTCAAGGCAGATGTTTAAATGTCAAATGTATTTTCACCACCTTTATAAGTATCAAAAAGGTTATATGTATTAACTTACAAATAACTATTAAATCTACCAAGTTCCGAACACGTCACTCGGACAATCGATAAAGAACGAATTGTGCTCTGGAAGAACAAAGATGTCTCGTTAGGAGAATATATAAATGGTATATGATTCAACATCTCAAGCTTTTGTAAAAAACCTTTTTATTAAATGTTAATTGTTGAATGTCTGACGATTAGATACAATCTTTAATACGTACTTAAAATAAAATAGTGCATTGACGTCCAGGATACACGTTAGTCATCATGTCATTTCATTTATTATCATCTATTGTTCATAACAATTTATCTGCTTTACATATTCTTCGTACTAGGTACGTACTTTGCACGATTAAAAACATATAGTGAACATTACAATGGCAACTATTTATACACTATAACAAAAAATTTATTGATATTCATTGGTTTATTACAAAAACTTATTTTATTACATCTTAACTAATATAAAATTTGCGTCATTTAAAAAATGTTGACACTACAAGTTTTTCTGCTTGGTTGTTTATCTTAATTTTGGGGTGGTTTACGTCATGTCACACTCGGTTTATGTGTTTTGAGTCTTATGTTAAATAAGAATGTACTTAAATCACTATAAATTCAAATATTTTAAACTTACTAACCTCTAAATATGCTAAAAAGTTAAATTGAATGAGAACTGAATAAAATAACTATCAAATTAGGAGTAAAAGCTTTTCTAAACAATTAACATTTGTACTACAGACTACTACATTAGTATTTTAGTATAAGCAAAAAGTAAAAAAAGTATATAACTTGGCCACGTAATCGCAATTACATGTTCTAAACATGCAGCACAATGTGCTAATTTTGTAAATAGTAACCCCGTATTCCAACTAGTATGCAAAAATTAAGTTACAATTTCATTCCATGAGATACTTAAAAATATCTCTTTCAATCGCTGTAACATTTTTCCAAACTCGACACTTGATATATCTGAAACGTAACTACTCCGTAATATACGGTGTTCAACGGCGGACGTTGTCAATTTATCTCATTTTGTAGCACTTTTCAATTACATTACATTCGATTGGGAAAATGTTTTTGTTTTGTTGCTTCTGATAATGCCCAAAGTGAAAGGTTTTAGCAAGTATGAGTTATAACATTAACAGTTTTGCGTCAAAAGTAAGGAATAACAAGCACCTATTTAAGTTAATAATCATACAACTGTTCGTATCTAAAACATGCGTCTTGTGTAAAGAAAATCTGCAAACAAGAAATAATTTGTCCAAAATCAGTTTTATAAATTTTCTTCACTTAAAAATGCTGTTGTGTTCTATCTAGCTTTAAATTAGGGATTAACCATGCAATATTAAAACGACCTTTAAAAGAACAAAATCATTCATGAACATTTGAGTTTTTCTATTGCGTGGTATTAAATTTGCACTCGTGTGCCTAGGTTATTATGATGAGTCGTCTGGATGTCAGACCAGCTCATAAAATATCCAATTTCTTCCAGTCAAGGTCATTGATCTCAAACAGAATCGCATTTCGCATAGAAGCTGCAGTGCTGCGCATAGCTTGAGAGGAAAAACAGCTACGAATTTCCTCTTGCATAGAATATTTGTGCAGTTAAGTAT
Source organism: Entomobrya proxima (assembly GCA_029691765.1). Lineage (NCBI taxonomy): Eukaryota > Metazoa > Arthropoda > Collembola > Entomobryomorpha > Entomobryidae > Entomobrya > Entomobrya proxima. Next base: position 28,912,545 of record CM056170.1, on the reverse strand, counting down.
TTCACCATGAAATTTTGCACAAGGTTCTTACTCATTATATAACGGTTTTTTATGTTGAAAATGTTATCGCAGAATTTGCATGGAACTTTCTTTTTGTTTATGTTTGGTGTAATGGGAATTCAAATGCATAAATGCATTTTGCAAGCCGATTTTACAAAATTTTTAGATAATCCCATAGAAGTAGTAATTGTGTGTGATTTGAAGTTCAGTGAGCTTTTTCAGTTTGATCGTGATAAAATTGTCCACTACTGGAAAGCTGTTTTCTATGATACTAATGTTCGATTTAAAACAATTCAAGATGTGAAAACTACATTTATAATTAATAGCGTTCGTATAATACAGGTAATTTATCAATATCCATAATATGCAAATTTAACAAGGCATCGTATAGTTCAAACACACTGGTTCCAAATAGTATACTTTATTTATTCAGAATCCAGAGGATCAACCGTTTATTGAAATGTTTCGTACTAACGAAAGTTTGCTCTCCTTGTTTGACATTTATGATGCCTTTGTGGATTTCATGTACTTTGACACACTTCCACGCTTTGACATTCCCATTCTGGCATTAGCAGAACCACTAGGATCACATAAAACATATGGAGTGGCTTCTTTCCAAAGTGGCTGTTTTGCATATAATGTCAAGAAAAATGCTGAAAGTGCAGTGATTGTCTCAGTAACAAGTTTTGATTTTGGATTAACCCTGGCACACGAGATCGCACATGTGTAACAAAAAATACATATATTCACTATGGATTGCGATTGGCAAAAACAAATTGCTTTATTTTTTAGCCTTGGAGCGGATCACGATGATGAAAAGACATACTCTGGAAACCAATGTGTTGGTTACAATTTCTCAGGGAATTACATTATGGGTCATGGAGTACAAACAAAGGATAAAAAGAAATTCTTTTCTAAATGTAGCAAGCAGCAAATTTTTGAGTTTTTAACTCAACCTTTATCCGAATGTGTTCGATACTACAATAAGAGGCTGAAATACATTTTTAATACCGCCACCTACCCAGTAAGCTGGTTACAAAACTTTAACATTACAATGGAGCAGCAATGCAAAATCACTTTAAACAATTTGAATGCTTTTGCGGCACAGGTTTGTAATACATTGGCTAATAAAGGTATATGAAAGGTTTATCAACTTAAATACTTTCATTGTTTTAATATTCACTGGTCACTGAACATATTTGTAGGAAAGCTGTTCATTTGTGGAATGCAGGCTGCCAGATAACTCTCCAACATACGCTATATTTCCACTGGAAGGAACTCCGTGTGGAAAGTTTGAATATAAAGTAGTGTTTTTTATAAATATTTTATGTTTTAGTTTTTATGGAATTAATCTAATTTTCAATTTATGAATGCAGAACTGCTTCAGAGGAAGTTGTTTGTCGCAAGGAATATACATTGTAAATGTTGCTCTAGAAGAATGCTTGACCCTGACAGCCAATGCAGAAATGAACATGACGTTAGCAGTTAAACATTGTCCAATGGAACTAACCCTGCCAACAGAAATGTTCAGACTAATTAGGTCCAGCTCAGAATTGAATCGGATTCGGCTAGCCCTACTAGCACGTGATAACGAAAGTGAAGAAATGAAACACAGCGAAGTTTACTCTAAGGAAGTTGCTAGGGACGGGGATATGATTAATCTGTTATTGAAATGGGAAATCAGAAAATTTGATGCGATTGAAGAACCTAGCTTGCAATATGAATTCATGTTGTTCGATCCACAGACAAATTTTTGCGCTGGAATTGATTGGAATTCTGTTGAAGTAATAAAAGTAAAATGTGATAAGTCTGATGATTGGCTTAAATGGAGACTTGTTCTTGCAAATGGAACAATGATTAGTTATGCCAATGTGATTGACAGTTCTACCATAGTTGATAGCTTTGACAGAGTTGCGAGCACCACCGTCAGTGAAAATAATTCATCAGCTGGTACAATTAAGGCTTACTTGATAGCTGTGTTTGGTTTTTGCGTAATTGCTTGCCTAACGACGATAGCCTGGTGTTGGTATAGTTAAACTAGAAACGAATCTAGATTAGCGATGTTGTAATAAATTATTATTATATTTCTGCGAACATCATACCAGACCCTTTAACAGTAAACAAATTTAAGCTTCCATGTACATAATTTTTTATTTATTTCAAAGATGGTTAATACGTTGTACATACAGAAATGAATAATATAAACTTTTGATTACATGACTAACTATAGTATTTTTTGGAATTTAAGACAAGATTAGTTTGCTTGTATTTTATTTATTTACATATTCGATTATTATGTATTATTATGCTATTTATTCAACTTACTTTTATCTAATACACGTACGTACTAACGCCTACCAAAAATCCTTTTGAGTTTTCAAATGCTATGTTTGTTTATTTATCAAGTTTAGAGTTATGGATGAGTTTCTAATTTAAATAAGTAGAAAATACGTAAAACCTACAAAATCTTAGGTGGAAGAAAGGTGTTATATAATAACATTTGTTAGTTGGGGTAGCTTATGAATGCATCAATAAAAGCTAGTACAATTGCTAATTATAATTTTTTAAATATATTTTACTCAAAATATCTATGGTAATTTTATACTCTGTACCTAGAAAATAAACATTTTTTCATCAGTTCTGCTTAAACTATAAATTAATTTCATTGACAGTTAACTCTTCTTATTGTCCTACATGTTATTTTACGTCTTAGACGCTGTTTCTATAATTACGTATCACCTTTCATAAGAAAATGTGTTTGGGTACAAGTACAAATGGAATACAATAGTATTAATATATGCTATCTTTTTACTCTAAATATTATTCGTATTTAATTTACAAATATTATGCAGCAAAAACTCAAACATTTACGGTTGATCTAATATCTATGACTAAATAATTTCATAAACATAAAGCAGATTAGCTTTTTCACTGACCTGTATTTAAATTACAAGAATAAATATTGCAAATTTAAGCAAAATGCATACCAAGTTGTTGCGCCCCTAAATGTACTTCAAATTTCCATGAATCCCTTTTCCCCAAACGCACAAAATAATACCCACAACAATGCAAAAAATAAGAACTGCTAGTACAACATAGTAATTGATGTAACCAGTTGGATCTTGTATTACATAATTTGCACGTTTGAAGCTCAAATTGCACTGTAATCCCATGCCTATTCCTTGGTCTGTGAAATTTTGCCAACGGGTGTTTGCATTCTCCCATGAACAGTTTGAAGTGGTGTTGAGCTCAGAGGCGTTTTGCAAAATTACAAGACATCGGTCTGTAAATTGATGCCGCAGCAAAAGTTCATTCGGGTGTTCCCCATTCTTTTCAGCCTTCCAAATAATTTTTGTAGAGTTGGATGCGCAGTCCACAAAAGACACCAAGTTGCTACCGCCACCATCTACTTTCAAGCATTTAGTCCTCAGTCCTCTGTCAGCAGCACTTTGGTATGCAATCGTTACCAAAACTCCTCCACTTTTAACAGTTTCCAGCCTTAATGCATTCAACGGATTGGAAGCATTTAGACCTTGACATTCAATCAAAAGTGGCTTATCGTTGACCCCGAAATAGTTGCCATTTCCAATGCACTGTTTGCTTGCAACATCCATAAGAATATTTCCAGATGGCAAACACGTTCCCCGAAAGCAAAACTGACAAGTAGAAAAATGCTTGATTAATTTTACATTGTTTCGTTTCAATGTTGTAATTTTGATTGTTGATAAAAATATAATTTGACTTACTCCTTCGTTGTCATCTTTGGTACAAGCCATGCCATTAAGCAAATCCATGTCCATTGTGTGCTTGGTACTGGTACCAAACGGGAAAGTATAGTGACACTTTGCATAGCCACAATTGTCAAGCTCCTTAAACGAACAAAATATTAGAACAATTAATATGTTAACGTTGTAACTAAGTTGGTGTATATAAGGCTAAAATGCACTTACCCTTGAAAGATAAGCAGCCTTATCATTCACAAACAATCGGCAATGCGTTTCGAGTACTGAGTTAGCAGCAGCTTCAGTTCTAGGACAGTTTAGAGCCGTGTCAATAAGTGGCATAATGTCTGTGTCAACTTGCCTCAAGCATCTGGATTGGTTGCTTTGCAAAATCTTTCCGATGAATTTCTGGGAGCACGGGGAAAATGTATGTGCCAATAGTTTGTGATCATCACTGTAGCCCATGATGTAGCTGCCTGTGGCTTTGCTGAAGTTTCCGCAATCAGAAGTGGGGTACATGCCTTCTACGTCATCCAATGCACCAAGTCTGAAATCATTTGATAATAAATACCTATTTATAAAAACTTCAGTATTTTTTAGGCAAATCAAAGCTCTTCTCATGTGAATTTACTTACACATGACCAATTTCATGCGTCAGTGTCCGCCCAACATCCGGATTGAAAGAGGTCACTGCCAACACACTGTTCATAGTATAGTTTTCATGAACCCATCGACAAATTCCTCCAATGCTGGAAATGCCCACAGACCTGTTGAGGAATGGAGAACCCACCGCTAGTACTGCGATGTCGAAACTTGTAAAGTTGTTGTGCATGCTTTGAATGTAGACCCATCTTGCAAATTTGATAAGGGCGCGATGAGAGGAGAGTGTGCCGTTTAGCTCGCGTATGGTTTCAAGAAATTGTTGCTCTTCTCGGCTCTAAATCAATTGGAACAAAGAATCTATTTATATGAATCACTGAAAATGTCTTAAATTTTAAAGAATCACTAAATAACCCTAAACCTTTCCAGATTAATCAACTATTACCTCCAAGATGATAAGGGAATTCAAACGAAAGGCCATGGTAGTATTGTGAAGGCTTGTAAATCTGAGGTGAACATCCTGCAAGACTGCTGACCAATACCTAAGCAATTCCTGATCGTCATTTTGGAACTGATTGGCAAAATCATAATCACAGAAAATTGCCAGTTCAACAATCACTTCATGGGTTTCAAGACGAGTCGGGTATGTTGCCGTGTGGTTGGAATTAGTTGTCAACTGCCGAGCACTTAGAACAACACTGCTCAACCACAGAGCATAGATGACAAGTCTCGGTGTGTAGTAAATCATTGTGTAGCCTTTAGGAAACTTGAATCTCAGCACTAACACTGGTTAAGGCTAGAAATAGAGTATAACACTTTACTTGAACGAAAACTAACACAGTTTTTTCCAACTTTTTAAAGGTTTTTTAAAAAGCAAAATGGAAATTTGCATAAAGCTTTCCTGACTTTGTTTTTTATTACACTTGAAAGTAAATTTGTTTAATATTTATCCTTAGTGAGAATTTAATTCAAAGGGAGAGCTCCAAGCATGCACCCTTTGGTGACTCAACAAGTGAACTGACACTGATGCAGATTCGCGTTCCATAGGTTAAGAACAAGTTTTCTAGATATATTCCACACACGCTTGTATCAAAGTCATACGGTGTATAACAAGTGCAATTTTGTAAAAGACGTTTTTAACCAAAATTTACATACTGCTTTTCCCAACAGTAAAATAAAAAATTTTATAACGTTTTCCTGGATTATTTTATTGGATTATTATTTTGTTCCTGAACTTTAGAATTAAATTTTTATCTTTAGTGAAAGAGTAACTTAAGTGCAGAGCTCCAAGCGTGCAAATTGTGATGACTCACCAAGTGCACTGGCACTGATGCAGATTCATAATCCATACAACAAGAACGATCTTTCTCCGTACACGTTTATATGCCGCATTGCATATTTACGTACATAGTATAAATGTTTCAGGAGTATATCAGTTCTATTTTCTTTGGTATATGATGTTACTTACTAGACGTTATATAATGATTTGGCTTCTTAGATGACAAACTCTGCAACTGTGTCCGGCAACGTTTGGGTGCTACACTCGAGTCGCGTCACCAACCCTCTTTGCTTCTCTGAGAAAAGTTCTCTCCTTGCTTTCGCTGTGAACTTACCCTAATCCATTTTCCTACTAGAAGAAACCGAAGCCCAAGCTAAAATATCTATGGTGTAATACAAAAGGCAAAACGTGAGAAAGAAGCAGCCAGCATTTTGTTGTATTCTAATTAAACATGACAAATTTGAACTCAGTGGCTATAAGTCCAATAATGCACACATACTTCTGTGACTGAATTCACAAAGTGAGAGTGAGATGAAGATTTTGTTTAGATTTATTTTAGCATTTCATACAAAATCATGAGTCACCAGCATCTGTTCTCAAAGACTGAAATTGTAATAGAAACTGTTACCCTTGAGACAGCATTTTAATAACGGCAATACTTTAGAGTTGGCTTACTAATGCTCATTTAGAGTTAAGCCATAATATTTATATTATTTATGTCGAGATTTGTTCATTTGATATGAGTAAATCACAATGCAATGAAAGAGAAAAATACAAGCCAGACTAATATTGTTTATAGAAGGAATTGACTCAGGAATCAAATCAACCTTGCTGATCTTGACTAATTTTTATACTCGTATGCGAAATGGTCATATCAGAACTATTTCTACTCCAAAGAGTCTTTATACAAAAACAAGAAAACAGAGAGAATATTCACATGCTGATGTATGCGATCCTGAAAGCTGCCTGTCCGTTCGTGTAGTAAAAACCCAATTCGTGTAACGAAAATGTGTAAAAGTAGAACTGCCATCCTAACTGAGAGAGTCACATAACCAATCCTTTGATGAATGTATAAACGACAGATAAAGAAGATGAACGTTTGAGAATGCTTGGATTTGATGACGTATACATTTTTTTTGCTTTTTCGAGTTTGGATTTGGTTAAAAGGGAAGGAAGCAAATGTTAGTGCACGATAAAAACAAAAGTGACATACAAGCAAAGGCTAAGCCTCTATTTAGGTTTTTAGAGATACAAAAGAAAATGGTTTGTAAACCATTATTTCTTCCCAGAGCACACTTGGTAACACATATCCTTGCATATCAAAATCAAAATGCAACACTCAGGAGAACAAAAGATATTTTTGTTTTCTTCAATCATAATGGTAGACGGTTTCTTGAAAGATGCAATATCAGCATATGGAACTAAAATTCGTTTAGAAGTTTGACAATTTGATATTGTTTTGACAACAAACAATTGATAAAAGCTCAACGACGGTTTGAAAAAGAATCTCTCAATTTTAAAGTTTGGTAATTTAAACTGTAATGTAAAGCCAATTTCTTTGTTCAAACGTTTACAAAATGCAAATATGAAAAACTAGTCAAGCACTAGCCTGGAGCAAAGATGTTCAACAGGTATTTAAATTGTTTGCTTTAGGTGTTTAAATGCATAAGAATTATTTTTTAGAAATATGTTTGAAATAACAAAAAACAATCTTTTCAAAGTTTCCACTTTATTTTTTTACTTAATCTGTAAAAGCCTTATTTCAAGTACGTGTTGGAATCAACTACTTAAACATTTTGTAATAAATAATAAAACATAACATATTTATTAGCTTGCTGCTTTGCAGAGGAGCTATTTAAGCAGTTGTGTGTCCGTCTGTCTGTCCGTCCGTCTACTTAATTTTCTATGTTGTCAGCCATAGCAGCGAGCATGTTTTAATGTTTACCATGGATGTTTATAATTTACAAATTAACATACATAAACAAAATCACTGACCATTTGTTTTTCACATAATATACAATATATGAAGCATTTTTATTTGTATTTGCTACAAATAACATTATTAAATTGCCTGGGTTAAAACTAAATTTGCTTATAACTTCAACATAAGCAGAAAAAGTTCATCATAATATCATAAATTTCAACAAAGTACAAAGCATGAAAGTGTACAATAAAATCTTGTTGCATAAAAGCTACATTCCATAGATGCTTCAATCAAATAATAAATTGAGTTATTTTTACTTTAAAATCCTAAAAGCTAGTTGAACTGCAAAGTTTTAAAAGCAAAGAAAAAATCATTAATATTTATTTTAGTAAAAGTTTAAGCAAACAGAGATCTCAGATCAACAAGTGTACTACCACTTATTATTTGTACTTGTACTAATAGTTGAAAAGCTTAGAACTATCCTTCCAGTCTACACAAATACGGTCCATTGTGTATTTACTATTTACATAGGTAGCATGAATGCTTCAAAAGTGTACATGCCATATTTTGAATGCAATAGGACAACACAACATGTATACTGCTATTACATTATATAATCCTTTGGTTTCATTATCGTTTGACTCCTTGCCGTTGCTATGATTTCACTCCTATCGTTTTTCATGCTAAGACCACACAACGAACACTCAAACCCAAGCTTTAAAATAGTTTTGGTGAGTCAGAAAAGATAAAACTTGAAAAAAGCAGCTAGAGCCACGACTTAAACAGGAAAAAACACTGAAATTGTAGAATGAAGACTTGACACATATGAATTGCACAAACTTAACACTTGCAATGAGTAGAGGTCAATATTAAAGCTAACCATGCGATTATGGATTCGAATAGATGATCGTAATAAAGTTTATATACTTTTAATATATTTTAAGTTACTGTGTCAATGTATGCATTTTAACGCTGTATTTTATCATTGAAAGCAAGTGAGAAAAATGTCAAAAAGGGAACAATTGACAAAAGAGCAGCAAATATGTTGTTGTACTCGTAGTCAAAAACCGAAAATATAAAAATGCTGGTCATTGGTAAGCCTTAATGAGATTTTATTACTTTAAAAGAGTAACCTCATGCTACCTAAAACATAAATTTTACCAATGTTAGCTAATTATGAAACTACAAGATTATTGATAGCTGGCTCTCTGAGCCAACTAGTAATATTGCAAATTTATAGCAGTGTAAACACAGGCCATTGTTTTTGCTCTAGTTATTGTCTCTATATTCATTTGTTTTGTTTGTACCCATTGTAATGAAATGTTCTATACATAAGCGAAGTACCTCAAATGATTTTCTCTAATGCAATTTAAAGTGAACGGAACTGTATTTTATATCAATTACAATTTGTACAAATTGTTAATCAAAGAAATAGCACTTTTAAGTTTTAAGGTTTTACCGAATGTTTCTGCGACGATGGGACTGGTATGTTCGACGATCGCGGTCACATCTGAGACACCAACAACATATTTCAAAGCTCCAATAAATAACAACGATGCTAGCTAGAAAGCTTAATACAATAGCGAAATTACTGTGATCAGGAATAGTACTTTTTCCAAAGTCATAACAATACTTCCAGCCTTTTATACTATGACACTCTATATTGTGCATTCCATATTTACCAATTTTCCATCGTTGTCTAGCATTATCTTCGGAGCAACTTGAAAGGCTCATTAGCGCAGTAGAGCTATTCAAGTACGTCAGACACTTGTTTGACTGAACATGAGCTAATAAAAACTCATCCAAGTCGCTATCATACAGATACCGCATTTCCCAAACAAACTCTGGTAATCCAAGCTTACAAATTTTAAACGTTACGGCATTTATGGTGTTTATAGTCAAGCATATACTTCCAAACTCAAAGTCCGGATCATTAAAATCCAAAGCCCTAATCTCAACGTATTCTGTTCCTGTGCCCCCGCCAGTTTCCATTACAAAAAGTCCGTTTAATGGAGTTCCACCATTGCAATCACTAAGACCTGCAATTCCATTCGGCAAAAAAGGACGGACGTTATGAAAACATTTTCCAGAAGCCGCGTTAACAAGACGAACACCCAAGGGAATGCATTTACCAAAAATGCAATTCTGAAACCAATAAAAGTTTGTCAACAATATTTAAATAATACATATTATGTATTAACCGAAAAGTTTAAAAATATTTCAAAGCATGTGCATTCTCACCCCTTTTTCGTAATTTCCAATTTGACATTCGGTTCCATCAAAAGCATCAAATATTATGGTTTTGGCAAACTGTTCCGTTGCCAATTCAGCATGACATATAATGTCAACGCATTCTTTTTCATCCTAATAGCAGTAAACCAAAAACCAAGAATTGTTTACTGAACAAGTTTCAACATAGTTTTTATATAATTCATTTTATCATGAACAACTGTAACATGCCTTTATGTAAGCGGCGTCACTTCCAACTAGTATTTGGCATTGTTTTTCCATAGAAACTGCGCCGAAAAGAAGATCCTCTGTGGTAGGGGTCCAAAGTATTTAAATTGGAACTAACATTATTGAAGACGTGCTTCAAACAGCTGGACTCTTCAGTTTGCAAAAATTGCAGGATTCTTATTTGAGCACACGGAGAAATCATGTGATTCTGGAGTCCGTGCCATCCACTATACCCTTTTGAAAAATTGAGTTTCATGTAGTCATATTCTGCACAGTCGTCTATTTCGTAGTCTTCTTCGTCGTAGAAAACAGGATTTAATCTGAAATTTTAAGTGCTGCATTTTAATTACCAGATTTTGCCAATTGTATTGTTATATATTTTATTCTCATTTGAAATCTGTTTTTCTTACATGTGCGCAAGCTCACGTGCAAATGTTTCGCCAAGTTGACTTTCACGCATGCTGATAACAAAACTGCTTTCAACGCGACCCAAAAATGTATCCTTCGAACAGGCACCCCTAAACAATGGTAATTCGCTTCCGCCAGTAATGATTGAGCTGACGGCAAGTACAGCAATGTCATATTTACTGAAACCCTTATTGTCATACAACCAACTATTAAATCTGTCTAAAAGCTGGTAACCCGGTAAAGTTCCATCAGCCGAGCGTAGATGTTGTATAATTTCCCGTTCCTCAGACTCCTAATGTATAAAATGTAAAATACATTTCTGTTTAAGAATAAAGGAACATAGCAAAAATTTGTGAAACGTTGCCAAGTATTTACTATACCTTCAAAACTGTTATGGAGTTTACACGAAAAGAAATATTTGCACCATGGACGCCCTGGAATTTGAGGTGAGCATCCCAAATAAGTGCACCCCAGTACTTAATCATTTTATCGCTATTTCCTCGGAATATTTTACTAAACTGTGCATCACAAAAAATGGCAAGCTCTATCACTGTGCCGGGTTTGGTTTCAAGTTCACTGTTAGTTCCTCGAGCTTGCGGAACACCAGCAAAAATGCAGTAAACCGAGAACAAGTATAGCAACTTTTTAAAGACGTTATACAATTTCATATTGAACATAAAAACTATAGGTTTTTAAAAGGAATTATAAACAAAAGCGTTGTCGTTACTATATTCAACACATGAAAAGTTTTATTGTTTTTTTAACTTGTACAATTTTAAAAATGATAATTTCGGTTTTATAAATATTAGCAGTTTATTTCTTAAATTGTTGTAAGTGAAGACAACCCAACACTGATCTAGAAGAAAATCACGAGATATCTAATGACGCACAGTGTCTTCCGAGACTAAAATCAAACGGTGAAGTGTACATTAAATGTACTACATTTACACGCTTCTTTAAGATAAAAATCGAATTTTGTGCGAACACATGAGTCACTAGCTTGAACCCATGTTTAGATCTGTTTTCTCAAAGATACTTACAATAGGAATGCAGTATTCATACTGTTTAATGATAACTATAATACTTTTGAAGTGATAATCCAATGTTCATTCAGGTAAACCAAAATTCGTATTTAAAATTGCATTTAAATTGAATAAAACTTAAAGTAGTCAAAGAAACTTTTCAGGCAGAATCGTGTTTGGTTAAAAGTGGAAAATTTTTTCCAGATAAATCCAAGCATAAAATAAAACTTGGTATTTGACAGATTTCTAGGCACTCGTATTCGTACAAACTGGTCATATCAGAGCAGACTCTACTCCCAAAGAGCTCGTGTGAAACTGGAAAACTCAGAGAATACCTACACATGCAAGCAAATAATATATGATCCTAAAAGCTGCCTATCTATTACTGCAGTTAAGACCAAACCCTTTGTATGTCGGATACAGGAGAGTTTATAAATGTAGAATTTTCATACTCACAGAGTGAGTCACAAAGCCAAGTCTTTAGAGTAATATCAGTTGTTTAAGACAGCAGCTGAAGAAAACACGTGTTTGAGTATGCTTGGATTTGATTACGTAACTTTTTTAGTATTCCGGCATGAATGAAAGGAAGGAAGCAATGTTGATGTACTGGAAAGCTAAAGCGACATAGAAGACAAAATAAAGCTCATATTATACAAAACATTAAGGGTATGTGTAGATGTATTTAATTTTAATACTGAAATCATTACATTTTACTAGCGTTCATTTGGTCAAATGTGTTTAAGTTTAGGATACGATTCTCATGAAAACAAAAGTTTTCTTTGTTTTTTTCAATCTAAATGGAAGAAGATTTCTTGGAAAATGCAATATTAGTTCACTGAACCAAAATTTGTTCCGTGATTTTGATGGTAGTTCCACAACACAAACTGGTTTGGACAAACAGCTAATTAATGGATAGGAATATGCTGTATTGTTAAACTACATGTCTGAAAAGAATGGCTCAAAACGATATAATCTCCATACAGTATAATAATCTGCACAGTAGCTGTTCCATTACACAATGCTTTGTTTTTTTATGACGGACAGATGCCACAACTGTATCTGAAACGTTTTTTGGGTGCTACATACAAGCCATGTATGTAATTGTCACTGATCTCCTTGCCTTTGCTCTGTGCTCACGCCTATCCATTTTCCTGCTATAAGACTACGCACCCAACGCCAGACAACAAGCTTTAAAATTATTTTTATGGATCAGAAAAGCAAAATTTGAAAGATGAAAATGAAAAATCTGCAGTAGTCTAGTCGCATAAATCAGTATATTCTTCGATTATATAAATATGAAATTGCATGATTTGATTAAGTACACATTTTAAAAATATTTCAACGTACCACACAAGAAAGTCAGTTTATATATCGGGATGCCGTAGTATATCGCTTATTCAAAAATACTGTTGAGTTATAGAAGTAAAATACAACTTAACAATTGCATTCAAACCCAGCGTCTGCAAGCTATATTTAAATTTGTATGTTTAAATCTACCAAAATGTTCCGAAAAGACACTGGATCACTTTGGAATTTTATTTTGTAATAATGCTAATCATAAATTTTGTAAGTTTTATATTATCATAAATAAAATTAAATTAAATATTCAAAATAAATATGGAAAGGTTACATCGTATTATTCGGTATCGCAGCTAACAAAAAGCTACATCAATTATTGCGCTAAGAATGTTACCTTCTTTTTATTCATTTACAAAATATCTTGATAAGTGGCTACGTTAAGCCCAGCCAATGAAACTTTGTAAGTACTTATACTCACAGGTTAACATTTATTATTCACAGGTATCGTTTTGTCTTGCAAGAATTGCAAGGTTTGAAATCTTTAGCGGTGTTAGACATTATCACTTTATATTTGTTTCGACGGTATTTCTCAAAATAACATGCCCTATACATAGGCTAACTACCTTAAAATGAATATTTTACTACAAATTAAAATAGTAACAGGAACTTGTTTACACGTCATAATAACTCATAAACCCATTGATTACATTCTATAGTGTTGACGTATGCTTTATCAACAATTATGGGAATTGCACCTTCTACAAAAACGATCATGATAAAGCGAAATACACATTACAAAACTACAGAAAGAAACAATGATAGTAATCAACCCGGTTAGAATTATCTCTTCAAGAAATGTTGTTGTGTCAACACAATGTTTCCAACCATCATTATAATTACACTCAAGCGAGTGCCACATGTCACCATATTTAGCGAAACTCCAAAGTTGACTAGCATTGTCTAGGGAGCAGTTTGAAATCCCCATTGTAGCAGTAGAGTTTTCCAAATAAGATAAACACTTGCTTGACTGTGCATGAACTAAAAGAAACTCGGCATCGTCTACATAACGCATTTCCCAAACAAAATCCGGCGAGTTGGATTCACATTTCTCAAACGTTACAACATTTTCGTTTACAGTCAAGCATTTCCTTTCAAACTCATAGTCTGGATTACTAAAGTCCAAAGCCCAAATCCGAACGTTTTCTTCTATAATGAGTGCATTTAATGGTGTTCCACTATTGCAGTCACTATGGGTTGAAACCTCACTCAGGGAAAATGGATTATCATTTTGAAAACATTTTTCAGAAGCCGCGTTAAAAAGACGACCACCCAAATCAACGCATTCACCAAAAATGCAATTCTGTAACCAAAAATTTGCAAAAAAAACAACAATATTTAGCACAGTAAAGCAGTATAAACATTTACTTTACAAAACAATTTTGTATTTACCCCTTTCTGGTTTCCGATTTGACATTCGGTGCCATCAAAAGCTTTAAAATGTATTGTTTTGGAGAACTGTCCAGCTCCCAATTCAACATGACATGGAATGTTACTGCATTCGGTTTCATCCTAAGCAAAAACGTATTTTTTACTATTTTGCTGCATTAAAACAGCTTCCATAAACTTCATGTAAAACAAAGCTTATAGTAATATAACATTTTCAAATAACACATAATTTTATCATACCTTTATATAAGCGGCGTCATTTCCAACTAGTATTTGACATTGTTTTTCCATAGAAACCGCCCCAAAAAATATATCCCAGTCGTAGGGTTGCAAAGTGTCTACAACTGGGTTAACATCGTGAACGTGTTTCAAGCAGCTGGATTCTTCATCTTGCAAAAATTCAACGATTCTTGTTTGCGAACACGGTGAAAACATGTGTTGCTGTAGTCCATGCTCTTCACTATACGCCATTAAAAATTTGTGTTCTGAAGAGTTGAAATCTCCACAACTGTTCAAGCTGTAGTCCTCTTCATCGTCATGAACAGCATTTATTCTGAAATTGAAAGTACGAGATTTTATCTACAACAGCAGAAAATGCTAGAATGTATTTTTAATTATCTTATGAGAACAATTTTTCTTACATATGAGCAAGCTCATGCGTAAATGTGTCTGCTAGATCACTTTGGCGCATGCTGATGAGGAAACTGCTTGTAATTTGACGCGGAAATATATCCACTGAACACGCACCACCCGTGAAAGCTCTTGCCAACTCTTTTCCACCTGTAAATGTTGTACCCACGGCAAGTACAGCAACGTCGTATGTAGGGGAACTCTCGTTAACAGCTTGTTCATACAACCAATTACTAAAGCTATATAAAAGCTGTTCACCAGGTAAAGTTCCATCAAACGATCGAAAGTTCTTCACAATTTTCTGTTCGTCCGAATCCTAATTTAGACAACATTGTTCTAATTTGTTTAAATCATATTTATGTAAATAAAAAGTAACCTAGTATTTTCTTTACCTTCAAAATCGTTATTGAGTTTACACGAAAAGAAATACTTGTGCCATTAATGCCCTGAAATTTCAAATGAGCATCCCAAACAAGTGCTCCCCAATATTTTTGCATTTGTTCACTATCTCCTTTAAATACACTACTAAACTGTGCGTCACAAAAAATTGCAAGTTCTATCACTGTGGTGGCTGGATTACTTTCAAGGTCACTGTTGCTTCCTTGGGCTTGTGGAAAGCCAGCGGAAACGTAGTAAAAGACGTGAAAGCGTAGCAACATTTTAAAAATATCAATCAATTTCATGTTGAAGTCTTGCGTATTGCGTAAAATAATAATGTCAATCCCCACAGCAGAATATAATTAAGACCTTTATTAGTGCTTTTAGCACCGACAAAACGTATTGCTTTTTTACTTATACGGAGACAACTTACTACTGAATTGAGTGACATACACGAAATCGGTAAGCAAACTCAATAGTGCACAGATTTCACTGGAGACGTAGATTTTGATAAGCTAGTTGTTTTATATGAGCGACTATCATAAAAGCACATGAGTCACCAATCACCAGCTCTTTTCTGAGATTTGTTTTCTCAAAAACTCGAATGAACAAGAGTAAATCAGAATAAGATGCTCTTATCTAAGAGGCAATACCAAATGTAAAATAAGCTGGTAAATAGTAAAAATTAAAACGTTGGTAGACAAATTTGTAATTTGTTATAAATTAAAAAGTTTATAAAGAACACACTAACACATCAATAAAACTTATTAAGTACTGATATCTTGATCTGGAATCTGGACACTTATTGTTTGGGTCAGATACGAGTCTACACTGTTCCAGAAGTGCTGTAAGATGAGAAACTGAGAAAACAACCTTTCTTGCAGACGTATAATATGATTCTAGATGCTGTCAGTCAATTATGTAGTAGAAGCAAGAAGTTTCTGAGGTCATGTGAAACAAGATCTGTACAGTACAAATAGCCATCCTTACTGAATGAGTCACAAAACTAAGTCCTTGAAAGAATACCAGTGCTTTATTAGTATACGTATAGGCTGCTGGAAGAAACAAACGTTTGAGCGTACGTTGCTTTGATGACGAATCATTTTTGGTGATCCCTATTTGCTTAAAGTGTATGTAACAAGTGTTAATGCACTGGAAAGCTAAAGTGACGTACAAGGTAAAACCAAGCCCAACCTACCAACCAAGCTAGGCTAAGAAAATTTCATTCTGGAACCAAATATATGTCAAAAGTGAAAGCCATTTCAAATTTTAATCACTATTTTTCTTTATCTTGGACTTTTGTAAGCTCAACTGTTTAGCTGAACGTTTTATTTAAAACCTTGCAAAATGCTAATATGAAAAACAAGCCTATAACAAACATAAGCAGAGATGGTCAGCAGTAATTAAAATTACTGCTAAGGTAGACTTGCATAAGTGTTTGGTATGTTTTTCACATGGACAAATTAAGTCATCTCTAAATTTCTACTTTATTCTTGCATTTATTCTGTTCAGGTTTTATTACAATTACATTTCTGAAATTTCGAGTGTTGGAATAGATTTTTTAAAATATTGTTGTATCATCGATAAAATCGTAACATAATCATCAAAATCATCAAAATCATCAAAATTTATATTTAGGCATATATATATATATATATATTATATATATATATATTAACATCCATGGCAAAATTCATTGATTATTTGGTTGACGTATTAGTTTGAAGCATACATAAATACAATCAAATTATGTGTCACTTTTGTTTACTATTTTGTTTCATTGGTAACACATTATTTTATAAAAATAAAAACAAATACAATAGTTATGTTGTATAGATTAAGGCTTTAAATATGCACTAGTTTTAACACTTATAGAAATCGCACTTAAATAAAATATATCGTTAAAAAGTGCATAACAAAAAACGAGAAACTACACGCTGTTGCATTTTATAGGTTTTTGAATCAGTGTAAATTGAAAAAAATAGAATGAAATCTAGTACTAATTTTGATTGAATTGCAACGTTTGAAGAACACATACTGTAAGAACTACATATTCCTAAAAAGGAGTTTTTATTGAATTTGAAATGTACACTACAAAAATTAACTCAAGTTTGTACTGTAGATATACTATGTACATCTTATGTTTAAATAAGAATTTTTCAAAACAAACTTATTTATAAGAGAATTTAACTTAAGTTTTAAGAAAATTATAAATTACTTTTTAGTCCATACCTTTTCTGTCATAAATTGTTTGTAGTTCTGTTTATAAATTGTAAATTGTCTTTTTTTCTACTATTCTTGGATTAGCAAATTTTCTGCATAACGTTATATTTTAAATGTACTGACATGCAAAAATTCATAAACGTAAACTCTTTAATTAGTTTTCACTTGATTTAAATTCTTAATTTTTTGCTATTTTAAGACTTTCAAAAATATGATATGTAATTGTTAATTTATTTATATTGCATAAGCTTGTATTTATTACAAAATGTACAATTATGCTTGAATCGTTTTTGTATTTTGTGCAAAACACAAAAACTTACAAATATTTACGCTATATCTTTAATTTTAGAAATTTCGGAAATAATTTTCTTGACGTAAGCATTACATACCAAGTATCTGAACAAACAACTCCTTAATTTCGCACCAAACCAAACCAAACAATAACGCAAATAGCAGTACTAAGAACAACAAAAGCTGCTCCAAAAATGTAGTACTGTGTGTAGGAAACATTCGGAACTCGTACTACAAAGTGAGTGTAGTTACCGATTATATAATTTGCGCGCTCATAGGTCACATCGCATTTATATTCTTGGTCTGTGAAACGTTTCCAGCGTTGCTTAGCATTTTCCCAGGAGCAATTTGAAGACGCGGTCAGCTCTGAAGCGTTCTGTATGATACACCGGTTTGTGAACTTATGTCGAAACAAGAATTCGTCTTGGTGTTCCTGATTCCTTTCAATGTTCCAAACAAGTTTGGAGGAGTTTGATGCACAGTCCACAAAAGTCATCAAGTTACTTCCGCCGTCCACTTTCAAGCATTTGTTTCCTACAGCACTGTCAGCAGTCCTTTGGTATGTCATTGTTATTAAGTCGCCCCCGATTTCAGCGGTTACTAGCCTTAATGCATTCATAGGATTGGATGCCTTTATGCTTTCACACTCAATCAAAGCCGGGCTATCGTTAACCCTAAAATAGTTTCCATTTCCAATGCATTGTTTGATACCAACGTTCATAAAAACACTTCCTGGTGACAAACACGTTCCCCGAAAGCACAACTGTAAAATGTTTATTAAAATCATTAATCAATTTTTGCATCAATCATTAATCAATTCGTTATGTTTATGTAAAAAATAGTTACGAATTACCCCTTTGTATCCGTTTGTGCCACAAGCCATGCCATCCAGCAAACCAATGTATATTGTGTGCTTGAAACCAAATGGCAAAGTAAAGTGACACTTTGCAGAAGTGCAACTGTCAACCTCCTATAATCAACCAATAAATTTTTAAATTGTTGTTACAATGGCAACTATTTTAATATCTTATGAACAGTAAATTGCACTCACCCTTGTAACATAAGCCGCCGTATCTTTTGTATGTAATTGGCAATACTTTCCAATTGCTGCTTCTGCAGCAGCTTCAGGTTGGGGACAGTTTAGCGCTGTATCAATCAGTGGGATCACGTCTTTGTTAACATTTCTCAAGCAGCTGGAACTGTTGCTTTGTAAAACCTTTTCGATTAGTTTCTGGGAGCATGGAGAAAATGCATGTGTCAAAAGTTCATTATCATTTTCATAGCCCATGATGTAGCTGCCTAGGGGTTTGCTAAAGTTTCCACAATCAGAAGTGTTATAAATGCTTTCCTCGTCATGCTCTGCGCCAAGCCTAAAATCAAAATATAATAATGTTTAAGTTTTTGTCGGAAATAAAATTTATAATATAATATTATGAATTTACTTACAAATGACCAATTTCATGTGCTAGGGTCCGTCCTATATATGGATTGTAAGAAGTTATTGTCAAGATACTTCTCACAGTGAAGTTTTTATGGGTCCATTGGCAAACTCCTCCAATTCTGGCAGCACCTAAAGAGCTGTTGGCAAACGGAGAACCCACAGCAAAAACTGCAATGTCAAAGCTATTGGAGTCATAATTGTTATGCAAGCTCTGAAAGTATGCCCATCTTCCAAATTGGTTCAAGGCATCGCGAGAAAAAAGTGTGCCGTCATCCTGGCGTTTGTCCTCAAGAAACTTTTGCTCTTCTCGACTCTGAAAAAATTTAAAATTCAATTACAGTCGACCCTAACTATAGTGGCGCTGGTTATACTGGCAGCCTGTTAATAGTGGCTGTATGACATGTCGCCCGGATTTTATTAATGTAAAGTATATGCAAAAAGGTAGGCTTATAGTGGCTGGCGTTATAGTGGCCACAGCGCTATACTGGCGTGATTTTTAGAGCACTAAGGGGCTAAAACATGCTTAATAGTGGCCATTCCACAGAAATTGTTCAAATGTGTACGCATTTCAGCGCCAGTCGCGATATGTATTATGCACAGCAATACATAAACGAGAATGTGTGCCATTGTATTTATAGTGTGATAAATATCAGCTTGTTTTGTTAGAAGAATTTGTTTTTTTATCTGGTGTCAGCTACGAATTTTAGTTAAGTTTGTTCTTTAATTGACAATAAAGTGGGTAAGGCAAATTTACTTTCAAATCCTGTGGCACTTCGCATCATTGAGCAGTTTGTTAATTGCTCCTTCGGTGACGATGGTTTGCTTTCAGATCTTGGAAACAATGATTTGCTTTCAACAAAGCAACTCTAATTCTGAGGGAGGTTTCTATATTCAATTAAGTTACAGTTATTATAGTTAAAACTGTAAGGATTCTTGTCATGAGGAAAGTCAAGCTTGTATATAATAATGTGTTATGTCACAATTAGGTCATACTGTCATATATCACTATAATTTATACTGGTCGTGGCCATTATAAGCTATACTGTCCTAAGCCACTATACGCTTTAGTGTCCATACTCTATACTGGCCATATATTATGTCGCCCAAGACCAGCCACTATAGTGAGGGTGGACTGTACTTTCAGAACAGCACTGTCTTAGAAGAATTGTTTACTAAAAGTTGCATTAATTTAAAATTAGTTAAAAATACCTCCAGAATTATTAGCATGTTCAATCGAAAGGCAACGGTCACATTCTGAAGGCTTGTGAATCTCAGGTGAACATCCTGCATGACGACCGACCAATATTTTAGTAATTCCTGATCGTCATTTTGAAACTGACTGGCAAAATCATAATCACAGAAAATTGCCAGTTCCACAATAAACTCTTGGGATTCACGCCGACTCGGATGTGTTGTTATGTTATTGGAAAAATTTGTCAACTGCCGTGCACCTAGAGCAAAACTGCTCAACCACAGAGTGTAGATGACGAGTCTTGGGGTGAAATAAATCATTGTGTAGCCTTAAACACTTCGTGAAATTTTGTAATGCGGGTTTCGTGGTTTTGGAATTTTAGAACACCAATAAGCACAGCCCAAAATTTAAGTCTGTTTTAATGTAGTACTGATATTTAGATTATAAAAAAAATTGTCCCTGTATCACGATCATTAGTTATAAACTGTAGTATCAAGCCTTGTAAGCTTTATTGCACTATTTTATTTTAAGCTTTAGAAGTGGAACGGTGATTTCTAATTCTTTGACTTTTTAGATATAAGAAAAAAATGTTTAATGATTATTTTGTAAGTCAGTCTTGTATTAAGTAAACGTTATAGCGTTCGGACTTTGCTGACTCAACAAGTGTACTGACATTTATTCATGTTGAATAGCAAATCACTTTTTCCAGACACTTTTTCACACGTATATAGTATAAATATATGACTCAAACAATATTGGATCTATTTTATATGCAATATAATAATCTGTTAGTTATTGCATTAGTAGTTTTATTCGTTCTCTTGTTTTAAATTCTCGGTAAACAGAAAAAGCAGTTTAAGTTTTGAATCTTTAAAAAATTTAAATCACAGCACTGACACTAATAAACCTTTAATTAGCGTATAACAATTATAAGTTTTTTGTTTTTACCAACTCTTTAAGGTTTGACAAAATGGAAATTTTTGTAAAGTTTTGCTGATCTTTTTAAATTTTTAGTACGTGTACTTGAGAATAAATTACTTCAACATTTATCTTCAGTGAAAGTTTAACTTAAGTGGAGAGCTCCAAGCTTGCGAACTGTGGTGACTCAACAAGTGTACTGACTACTGACACTGATGCAGACTTGCTACACTGAGAACAATCTTTCTCCGTACACGCTGATATGGTGAATTGCATTTTAACCTATGAGTGGTTCAAAGGTATATAAACTCTATTTTATATACAATATGATCATCTTTATACTAAAAACACATTATATAATGCATTTTGTTTCTTAGAAGACAAGCACTGCAACGGTATCCGGAAACGTTGGGTGCTGCACTCGAGTCGCGTCACTAACCCTCTTGTTGCTTCTCTCCTTGCTTTTCGTGCGAGCTTATTCCTATTCATTATCCTGCAAGAAGATCACGCACCCAACACCAGTACCAGAACCAAAGCTTCAGAACATTTTTGGTGAGTCACAAAGAGCAAAGCTTGAGTGCGAAGATGCCAGCATTTTGTTGCATTCGGACTAAACACGGAAAAGATGCTACAAAATGCTTAGGCATATAATACGGTTTGTGGTTTCAAATAGGAGATGTTTGTACATGATTCAAATAGTTTTATAACGTTTCCACCAAGAAAGTCAATGCATGTATTTGAAAGCTGTAACAAACCATTTATTCAAAATTACTTCTAAAAAATACGTTTTACGAACTCTACAATATACCATGTTTTAATATATATATGTTTGCTATTAGAAACTTTGAACTTAATACTAAAATAACGTTATGAAAAGGTTTGGTCCTCATCTCGAGCAGTGACACAGTCACCAGCCTTATTACCCTTTGCTACGTGCTTCGATTGTTGTAATGTATCGATACACTTTACTATATGGCCAGAGTAAAGTTGAAAGCTACGTATTTCCAAAAATGACAAAGCAAAGCAGTCATTGTGCTATCACTCTCGTCGCAACAAAATCCAAAGATTACAAACGTTGGTTATCAAATATGCTTATTTTTTTATGAAATTCTGACAGTGTACTGAATTTGATGCAGATTTGTGTTAAATAGCCTAAGAACATACTTTCTATCTACATTTTTACACGATGCATTTCATTTTTACGTAGGTACAATGAAAGGTTCAACAGTAAAGCTCTACAATAAGTAAAAGTGTATTTAAGCTCTATTTTACATGCAATATGATCATCTCTGCTAGCTAATGTATTAATGCTTTGGTTTCTTAGACGACAAGCACTGCAACTGTGTCCGGAAACGTCTTGGTAATGCACTCAAGTCTTGTTACCAGCTCTCTTATTGCTTTGGTGCTTTTCTCCTTGCTTTTGCTGCTAGAAGAACCCGAAGCCCAATGTACAAAATCCAACGTTTAAATGTTTACTGACGGCAGAAAGGAGTGTGTAGGAATGATGCCCCGCCAATATCATCTGCACTTTTTTAGCAGATACTAGTATTTGCTAGTGCAAAAACAATAACAAGCGCAATGAACGCATACTGATTAGAAGTAGAACATACTGCTATTTTGTTGTTTCGTACTAGCAGATACCAGTATCTGCTGAAAAGTGCAGATGATATTGGCGGGGCATCATTCCTACGCACTCCTTTCTGCCGTCAGTATGGTGGATCACAAAGGGCAAAATGTGAGTGCCAAGATGCCAGCATTTTGTTACATTTGAAGGACGGGAAAATGTACTGGAATTGGTCAAATAGCTAAACATACGGTTTATGGATTCAAATAAGGGTTGATTTTGCTTGACGCAAGCAGTTCTATCATATTTCCACCAAGAAAGTCAACGTATGTATTTGAACGCTGTAACATCATTTTATCTCAAATTTGTTTTATGACGTTCGAAGTGCAGCACAAATACTCTATAAAACCAATTTACACAGTTGCATCTGAAAATGTATGTTTCCAAACTTTACATTATACAAGCTAATATAATATATATTTATTTCTATTTTGTATTTAGTGAATTAGTAATGAAATATTTCTATGAAAAGGTGTGATGCTCAGCTCGAGCAGTGACACAGCCACTAACCTTAGTACGCTTTACTTTTTGCTTCATTTGTTGATTATACCTATAGCTTTTACACTATGTTCTTCGATTTTAAGAAAACTAGAATTGCATCAGAAAAATTTGCTGTGCTCGAGCAGTGTCGTCGTCACCAACCCTCTTGCTGCTCTTCTTCGTGTTTCTTATAACTAACCATATCCAATTTCCTGCTTTGAGATCACACACGCTAAGCCAGAACAAAGCTTAAAAACATCAAGTGAGTCAGAAAAGGCGAAGACTGATGCAAGAGATGTGAGTATCTTGGTGAACTTGCAGACAAATGAAACAAGCTTGAGCATATCTGCTGGAATTTAAAACTCCGACTGCTTTACTTGATTCTAAAACAGATTACGCATTTTGCTATCTGGCAAAGCAACGTTGAAAAAATGAAAACCGATTCATTCCAACACTTTACTTAAGTGAACAACATTTCATAAGTAAAAAAACAAATGAGAGAAGCTTACATTTTTCCATGTTCATAATATGATGTTACTAAGTAGTTAACAGATACTGAAATGACATTAAATATTGATTTGTATTCGAAAGAATTTGCATGGGATTTTATAAAAGATTTTGAAACGTTTTAATGGGTCAAGTTTTGCATTATGTGCAAACTACCTACCGTATTTATTCGATTTATACCCCCGGCTAAAATTTCAAATTTGACATCTCAAAGGAGGGTATAATTCGAGGGGGGTCATATATCGAGGGGGGCCAAAATTTCAAATTTGATGGCAAAATTTAAAAATATTTCTTATTTGTGACGATATATAACATTAAAAAGTTCAGCTATAGCTTCGTTAGAATGTATTTTAGCATAAATATTTGCGTCAAACGTATTCACAATGATTATTATATTCATAAAATTCAATACAAAAGTGAATATTTTTGTTTACGTTCGTATCAAAAATGATAGGGGGCTATAAACCGAGGGGGGCCAAAATTTCAAATTTCTCCTCTTAAAGGAGGGTATAATTCGAGGGGGGTTATAAATCGAGCGAGGGGTATAAATCGAATAAATACGGTATATACTATACTATGCATACAGTAGTATTAATTGATAACCTCATATTATATTCATGTAATCATATTTATATCATTTGACCACAAGTATTTCAATACATCGGTTATTTGGTTATTCAGTTTTGTCCTATGACATGTCAATGTTTATAACCAAATATATTCACCATTCTAAACCATGCCAGATATTCGGGTTTAGCTGAGTAGTAAAAACAGATTGTTTATCATGAGTGTTCAAAGCAAAACGACAAAATCCGTATTTGTCACAGTGCAAGCAAAGCAAAAAGGTTTTCGTTTTTATTTGTGATTAGTTGTACACATTATAGAGTATTAGTAAAAACTGAAAAAATAAGAGGCAATTAAAGAAGAGTTGGTGTACATACAAAAGCGACAGCAAATACTTCTAGTAAATTTACTGTTAAAGTCAGAGGTCAAACGCATGAAAGTACAATGAAAGCATTTGTTTCTCTATGAAAAACCCCATCGTAAAAAGTAAAATACATGTTGTTGAACTAATATAAAAGTCTCATATCTGATGAAAGGAAACTATGAAATGCCTACCCTAATCCAAACTTTGCTTTTCATATGAAGAATATAGATTATGTAGTTTCTATAAATATTATAACATGGCACAAAGAAAATATATTGTCACATGAATTCTTATGTTTTGGCATAAAGTATAATGTACAAATTTATTTAGCGTTCAGAAAAAACCATGATCATGTAAAGAGCAATATCGTTTTCACGCGTGTTTAACACAAAGAAATGTAACTGATTGTACGTATATCAGCATATCACCGTGATTATTCTCCGTGCTACTGTATTAACATAATAGTAAGAGTTCTATCTCATCCAGCAAGCAAAGAAAACTTTACACAGGAACGCTGTAGCAGTTAGGGTACATTCACACATAAAGATAAAGTATGTTAAACTTTTTAGGAATCCAAATGTTTTTAAAAGTGCTTACAAATTAAGCACTTTTAAAACACTTTGCGGCATGTTGCATGAACGGCACCTAACGTGATATGGTGCTGCCACTAGATTTCGTACATCCAAACTATTCTAATAGCATGCGTCACGGTTTGGAATTGATTTTTTAGCAAGTTGAGAAATCACCCGCTTCCTCACTATATCTCTAATGTATTAGAATTTAGAATAAAAGCACATAGCTTACACATAGGTAAATTGTTGGTTAAGATTTACTGGAAGATATTTCTAGGTTTGTAGAATGGTACATAATCCGAAATTTTAAATTAGGTGGAAATAAGCTTGCCAAAAAATTTGTCTATTGTATAAATTGAATTTGTTTTGTTCAAAAAGCTATAAGCTAAAAAATTGTGATTTTTAAACACATTTAAGTTAAGTGGACAATATGGTGCGATTAGGAACGCAGGATACCATTCTGTTAAATGTTCTAGCACCGAAAAGTCTTTTACCAAAGAAGACGATGGTAATCACAGCCAAGTTAAGTAGCACTTGGTATGACGTCCTTAAAGAAAAGCTGAATTTGGAGGTAGTTTAACTCATTTTTAGCTGATAGTTAATTTTTAAGAGATGACTTAAAATCGAAATTAATTTGCCTTTTCAAACAAAGCTGACACCTGAGCTGGGCGTTTTTGCGTGCACAAAGTTCTATACACCAACGGCCCCTAGGGATGGAGGTGGATGGAGAAATGGTTGGAAGGCTGACTTAAGTGAAACGGTAGAAAGATTGAATGATAGGTTTCATGGCATGATTTGATTTTGGGGTGATGAATTAATTAAAATGTTGGCTTTTTAAGGTGGCTGAATATGTGAGCAAGTTTAAAAATAGGAAAGGGTGTTACACGGTTCGGTTATGTGAACCGAAAAATCTGAATAACTCTGCACCAAGGACATTAAGGAGGGCAGCAACTCCAGCAGATGGACCTCAGATTGTAATTCCTACTCAGGGAGGAAGCGGAGGTGGTGGACAGGGAGGATTGGCCACGACAAGATCAGTGAACAGGAGGAATAGAGTGGGTTCCGGTGGACAAGGGAATAATGCGGAGTTGGGGAGGGAGAGGGTTCAAGTAGAGAATGTTAAGGCGTTTGCGAAAGCGAGGATGGGAAGATTCAATAATGCGTTTGTAAGTAGATTTTTATTAAAATTAATTAGTTTATTGTAATTTTGTGAGTTTTTGAATTATTTGGATTGATGATTTGACTTTGTAGATGTTGCGAGTGAGAAACGAGATCCGAGAGCTGAAACGGAATAATCTGTGGAATAGGAATGTGAACAGGTCACCGCTGGTTTGCCATATGCTTCAGGAAATATTTGTTGCAGAAAATAATTAAGATGATTGTATACTTTTATTGTCAGTTTGTTCTTCAAACGACTTACCATTTTTCTGATTTGCATGTCTACTGTAAGAACTTTTATAGACGTCATAGTACCGTAGTTCGTCAGGTTAGGTGGAATTGTTTTAAATTTTTTTAAACTGCCAATGATATAGACTAATTGTTAAAATGAAAATTAGTGTCAACACGTTGCAACTTTTTAGCTTTTCATAAATATGAATATTATACAAATCTACATGTAAATTTTATTTGTTCAAATCAAACTTGACAAGAATTACAAACACGTGTATTTTATTGATATTTCACATTTTCAATTTTCATGAAAAACTAGGTAATATATACACATTTTACAATGTTTTCTTACTAAACAAGTACATTTCACTTTCATAAACATATTCAAAACTATTCGCTGTTTGTACGGCTGACTATTGCAAGGAAACTTAGTATCTCTAAGCAAATGTAAATATAAATTTTAATAAAAACATATTCGTAGTTAACTAAATCCTTGATAAGATTTCCCAAACAACAAAACTTTATTAAACACATTCTATTTAAAATCAAATACAAGAATAGCATCACAAATCCTTTGGGTCAATAGCAGCGCATATTCTATCAAAAACTTTTCACAAATTTCCAGAAACGGCCCATACATAACCCTGATTTTCTTCAGGGCGTTGGCTTGTTTTAAACGAATTCTCGACTGCCAGGATGTTCTCATAACAAAACTAATTTTTGCTTTTAGTTTCTGTTTTTTCACCAGTCTACCAAGTGTTACCACTAAATCAATAAGCCTCGGCAACAAAAGCACCAACGCCAAAATCATAACTACGGTTAAAATAACGCTACAAAACAAAATGTAAATAGGTACCTTTGTTGCTGCCCTAACATTAATCCACATAGAAGCAACCAAAACCCAAAATGGAATATTTAAAGCTGTGTAAAAACCAATTTGCAAAAACCCTTCAAAACTTTGGTACAAAATACAAAATAGCAAGAAGAGTTCTCTTGTGTTCTTTAAATTACAAACTTTCTTTTCAAAGATATACACAATGGTTAACACACTGTCCATCAAAGTTATTAACATCATTACAGAAATGCAAATAGTTCTCATAGCTTCACAAAAGGCTGGAGTGAGAAGTACAGCTCGAATTAAAATTGTGGGAAAGATTTGATTTCTTTCTCTTTCGTATGGACTGTTCATCACATATTCTTCAAGCAAATGGTAGTAAACGTCATAGTCAAAAATCACACAAACTAAAACTATCACAAAAGGAGCAGCTGCGGAACCCAGCACACCAAATGGGTACAAAAGTGCTGTTCTAGTACCCGCATGTTGTAATTCGGTTACATGGGCTTTATTTCTTAGATTGTAATACGCGGTAATTAAAAACCTTTCTAAATTTAAAACAGTGTTGTAGCCATCTAGAAACAGTTTTGCTTGCTTTTGCACAGTGCACATTACATAAATCATAACGTTGACGACCATTACCACAATTAAAAAGCTGAGAGAGTGTACACTATTCCAGTTCTTGCTCTTATGCGGAAAAAATGAAAACAGAACTACGGTGTAATTCAACAACAAGCCAGCAATGAACATGTTCCACATGAGAATTTTCCAGGAAATACAACGCCGTTTGGATGGTGTGATTTCCACCTCTGTATATGTGGAATTCCATCGAATTGGAAATGTAGGCATGTAAAAGAAAAGGTAGGATTGAAGGTGGTACGAAAAAATATGAACTTCCGTAAGCATTTTTGTTTGGAACTTGTAAAGAAACTCAATGTAATTCCAAACAACAACTAAAGCTAGCAAAACTGTTTGTCCTTCTGGCAGTAGTTATGACTATGATCCATGACATGAGTTTAACGGTAGCATTGACCAAAACTACGTAATAGCTATGTAATAGCTCCTCCAAACCTGTAGTTTGATTCATAAAACAAACAACCATGAATTATCAAAGTATAATTCTACTCCATGACCTGACCCCAATATTTAATTTGAGAGTTTGATATACAGTTATTAGTACATTAGTGCTTTAGTCAGACAGCAATCAAAAAAATTACAGTAAGAGTAATGGTAGTTCAACTGCTAGCTAACAGGTTAGTATATATTTATTTCCAACGGGGAAAATAAACTTAAATACACGTATCATCATACATAACCCGATTTAAATTCTAGCTTAATACAAACAAAGCTTTAATTTCCTGTTGTTGGTCTGATCCACTTGGTCTGGTAATAGGACTACGTGACGTAAATAAAAATAGACAAACCCTTTGCTGCTTTAGAAGTAAAGATAGATTCTATCATCTTTCTATTTTCCACAAATAAAAGCTTAATAGTATATACCTGTTTTTGGAATTTGAGAAACTTTCATGTCTGGACGGTTTGATTGATGATACACTACACGTAAGTGCTAATCTGATACGGTGTCTGGCTACTTAGCGCGTGCCTCTCAGGTAACATGCGTATTAAAATTGAAAAATACAAGCAAGATTTAAATGTCAAAAACAATTTTCTTGGTGATGTATCATGTAATTAGACCATGGTGATGTATTATTGTACAATGCTTCTATTTTAAGCAGATACTTTACTTTATAAAAAAGGCATTGGAGTTTAAAAGAACAAATTAAATCATATATAAGCTTATCCAATCTTATTAAATACTAGTTCAAAATTATACATTCCAGCGGTAAAAATGGTGAACAATTGCGTGATGGTATATTCAAATTAATACACTAAGTATTATGACTGATTTTTATAAATAGAAATGAACGCTACAGCTTAGGAGTTTATTTAAGCACAAGTAAAAAATACAGGTCTCAAATTATTTACCTAAGTAAATATGCATGTTACACAATGGATTATCCATTCAATTGTTTAAATATTTGGTGGTAAATGAACTACCACTTAACAACCATAAATAACAACAGCAGCTTGCTGGCTTTCTGGGTATTTTAAATTAATATAATGATAACAGCACAATTTACAAATTTTGCATGCAGGTGTATTGTTCTACTACGCACGTTGATTATTTGAAATCAAAAATAAGTATGGCATCACACACTCTTTGGGTTAACAACAAGGCATACTCAATCAGAAACTTTTCAGAAACAACAACAAATATTCCATACATGATTCTGATCTTTCTAAGAGACATAGCTTGTTTCCTGCAAATTTTGGATTGCAAAGTGTTTTCATTTACAAACAATGTTCTTGCTTTTAGATTTTGCTTTAGCACTAACCTATGAACCTTTGTAACCAGGGTAGCCAGGCTTTTCAACTCAATAATCAATAGCATTATCAACAATATTGACGATATTACACTGAACATCAGAATATAAGTTGGCAAAATTTTTAAACCTCTTACATTCACCCACATAGTCGTTACTACTATCCAAAACGGTATATTCATTGCCGCGTATACAATTACTTGCAAAAACTCTTCAAACGTCTGGAAAAGTATAGACAACATTAAGTAAAGTTCTCTAGCATTTCTAAGATTTTCAACTTTTGTAACAACAATATGAATAATTGTTAGTACGCTGTCTAGTAAATTTATAGCAAGCAGAATACCAAAACTATAGGTTCGAAAACCTTCGCAATATTGAGGAGTCAAGACCACAGCCCGGAAGATGTAACTACAAACTATTTGTCCCCTTGATCTTTGGTACGGTTCCTCCAGTATATATTCTTCTAATAATGCATGGTAAATGTCATAGCCAAACACTAGACATATCAAAGTAATGAAAAAAGGCAAAAATCCAGAGCACAACACGAAAATTGGAAATAAAAATGCGGTTTTTGTTCCTGCGTTTTGCAACTCAATTAAATGTGCTTTCTTATGGGGCTTGTAGTAAACCGATATAAGAAATCGTTCAGTATTCAGAATAGTATTGCACCCATTCAGAAAAAGTTTTGCACTTCTTTTCACAAAATACGCTATCCAAACCATAATATAAATCACTACAGCCATGATTAAAAAACATATGGAGTGTAGTCTGGTCCAATAATTGTTAGAATGTGGAAAAAATGTGAACGCCACAGCAACGTAGCTGATCAAAACAGCAGAAACAAACATGCTCCAAATTAGTGCTTTCCAGGAAATATATTGTTTTCGCTGCGGTGCTTTTTCTATTTGAGTAAAGCTGGTATTCCATTGCGCAGGAAACAGTGGCATGTAACAAAATACAAGTGAAAATAGGTTGTATGACGTAATATGAAGTTCAGAAATCATTATCCGAAATATTTTTTATCCTTTGCGAGTTCTGTATAAAAGCACTGTCTTCAATTCTCTACAATTCAACTCTTAATGCACAGGAAAGTAAAACAAGCTCAAGCTAAGACGCAAGGACCGCGTAAATAATTACTGTGGTGAACATCTAAGTTTAAGCACTGGTTTTTTAAATATACAAGGCTAAATATTTATATAATTTAAAAGTTGAGTAAGAAATGTTGGTAATTATGATATGCTATTTTGACTTTGTATTAAATCAGCGTGGATGTAAAATCCAGTGATCTGTTTTCGGTCTACGGTCTTCTTACTAAACTGCTTTTTCAAAGGGCTGAATGTAAAATGATCACCCAATTAAGTAAATTATTATTGCAAGCATATAATCATGCATCCTAATAAATTTAAGTTTTATTTAAATTTGTTATAAATACACATTTTATTCCGTCTAATGCTGAAATCAAGTATCTTGCTTCAAGCTATGAATTGTTTACAATGAACCTCACTGATATTTGTAATAGCATAATTAATTTATCTAGACGTTGCTGGTACTAAATCTATCTCTGAACGTTAATTAAAAATTAAACACGAGAAACGTATCACTAGTTCTTGAATTGTTTGCATATTTGATTACAATTTCTCACAAATAATAAAAATTCCCAAACATTGCCTTTATCTTATTGTTAGCGTATGTTAAGTTAAATTAGATTGTTCCTTCACCGTCCACTGGAAAAAATGTTCTTTTGGCGTTTTTCTGAAGACTTGAAAGTATTTTATTAAGTATTATAAAGATTACGGAAACTTCTCGTGCGGCAATCGTGCTGAAACTTGTCTGTTAAACAACAGTCTCAAGTCTCAAAAGTATAATTTAACGTCGCCAAATAAGGAACTGTTTACATAAGTTATTTGTGTAATTTAAATCTACACGCTTAGTAGATTATGCTAATTGCTTCCTGTTAGATATATAACGTGTTTTTCTACGCTAGGCAAAAAAGTCAAATCATTCGACATAAATTAGTTATGCAGTGCTGTTAGCAGTGACTTCGTTTAATTGTATTAATGTCTGTCGTAGTAAAAGGCTGCTGCTGTCTGTATTCACAACAGTTTAAATTAAAGTAAAATTAAAAACAATTTTTCTATTCACATTGTTTTTGCACATAATTGCCGACAGCTTCAATCAAACAATTTTGAAAATATTTTTGAGTGAATGCATTCTGCCTTGTATACAATTACAAAAGTAATGATATAACATCAAAATTACATTTAAGTAGCATTTTGTAACTTATTTTGCTAGTTTTTGACATCGCGTTATGACATTATTTTTTATTTTGCGACAAAACTGTTATGCATAGATTTCAACATATTCCTCTTTAAACTAGTACATAAAATCAAGCTAGGATGTAGGATATCTATTTATCTACGTATTTATTTTTAAATTAATTTTTATTATTTACTAAATCAATCTGTTTTTAAATGTCCATAGCACGTGGCAAATAAATACGATTATACCAATTATATCCTGGACAACTTCAATTTTATCAATGATGTTTAGTAGCGGATGACGATTATCCTTGTTTCATAATTAGATCAGCTTTAACCATAATACGTATTTTATTAACACAGTGAAAACGGTAAGTAATGGAACGAGTTTGATACTTTACTTTAGAAAATAGACATTATAGTTTCAAATGACAAATTAAATCATGTATAAGTTTATGATCTTTTACAAAACAAGAGCTCAAAATTACACCTTGCAGTAGTAAAGTTTTAGATTGTGAAAGTTTGCGTGATGGTATATTCAGATTAATACAATAGTTTATCATGACA
Source organism: Entomobrya proxima (assembly GCA_029691765.1). Classification (NCBI taxonomy): domain Eukaryota; kingdom Metazoa; phylum Arthropoda; class Collembola; order Entomobryomorpha; family Entomobryidae; genus Entomobrya; species Entomobrya proxima. Next base: position 28,879,771 of record CM056170.1, on the reverse strand, counting down.
CATTTTTATAAATAGAAATGAGTGATATGGCTTAAAACTTTATTTAGGTACAAGTAAAAATAATACAGGTCCCATATTCTTAATTATTCGGTGTTAAATGACCTACCACTTAACAATCATAAATAACAACAGCAGTTTGCTGGCTTTCTGGGTATTTTAAGTTAATATAATGATATCAGCACACTTCACAGACCTTGCATACGGATGTTTTGTTTTTCTAATGGATTGGTTATTTAAAATCAAAAATTAGAATAGCATCGCACACTCTCTGGGTTAATAACATTGCATACTCAATCAGAAACTTCTCAGAAACTACAAGAAATATTCCATACTTGATCCTGATCTTTCTCAGAGACATAGCTTGTTTCTCGCAAATTTTGGATTGCAAAGTGTTTTCATTTACAAACAATGTTCTTGCTTTTAGCTGTTGCTTTAGTACTAACTTATCAAGTTTTGTAACCAGAGCAGCCAGGTTAGGTACCTCAATAATTAATAACATTGTCAACAATATTGACGATATTGCACTAAAAACCAAAATATAATTTGGCAAAATTTTTGAACCTCTTACATTCACCCACATACCCGTTACTACCATCCAAAAGGGTATATTAATTGCTGCGTATACAATCACTTGTAAAAACTCTTCAAAAGTCTGGAAAAGTATAGACAATATTAAATAAAGTTCTCTAGCGTTTCTTAAATTATCAACTTTTGTAGCAAAAATATGAATAATTGTTAGTACGCTGTCTAGTAAATTTATAGCAAGCAGAATAGCAAAACAAAAGGTTCGGAAACCTTCGCAATACTGAAGAGCCATGACTACTGCCCGGAAGATGTAACTACCAAGTATTTCCCCCCTTGCTCTCTGATACGGGTGTTCCAGTATATATTCTTCAAGTATTGCATGGTGAACGTCATACCCAAACATTAGGCATATCAAAGTAGTGCAAAAAGGCAAAAATCCAGAACAAAGCACGTAAATTGGAAATAGAAATGCGGTTTTCGTTCCTGCGTTTTGCAATTCAGTTACATGTGCTTTCTTATGTGGCTTGTAATAAACCGATATAAGAAATCGTTCAACATTCAGAATAGTATTGCAGCCATCTAGAAAAAGTTTTGCTCTTCTTTTCACAATATACGTTATCCAAAAAATCATGTAAATCACTACAGCCATGGTGAAAAAACAAATGGAGTGTAGTCTGGTCCAATAATTGTTAGAATGTGGGAAAAATGTGAATGCAATGCCAATGTAGCTGAGCAATATAGCAGCAACAAACATGCTCCAAATTAGTATTTTCCAGGAAATGTATCGAGACTGGTGCGGTGTTATTTCTATTTGAGTAAAGTTGGTATTCCATTGCACTGGAAACGTTGGCATGTAACAAAATACGAGTGAAAGTAGATTGTATGACATAATATGAAGTTTAAAAATCATTTTCAGAAATATTTTTCCTAAGAAGTTCTGGAAAGCGTTATATTATCACCGATTCTCCACAACTACAAACTCAAGCACAGGAAATTAATGCAATCCATAAATCCACAAATTACAAATAATCACTAGGTGAATTAGAGTAATACTAGTACAAGCTTTGACAAGACCTCGTAAATAAATACCATATCAGACATCCAGCTTTGTACACTGTTTAATTTTTTCGAATATACAAGGTCAACTACTTGCTTTAAATCGAAAAGTTGCTAATGGTAATGTTAGTAATTATAATATGCTATTTTCAACGTGCATTATATCAACTTGTTTGTGTATTTGAGAATACTGTTTTCTTTTCCGTTTTTCTTGTCTTACTGTTTACTTAAGTAAATTATTGTTGCAGGTAGCTCATTGTACAAGCAAACAAGTTTTTATTTCCATTGTTTTTATTTAATATACATGTAAATCAAGTATTTGAATAGTTGTACATTCTTTCCACTGATACTTAAAATTAAGGCACATTCGCAAATTCCTAATTAGGTTTTTTAACGGGATAGCGTCCCGGGAAACGTTTGCTGAGCGAGCAACACATTTCGGCTTGAGTTATTTCCCGAAAAGATCTCTTCACTACGTCCTATTAGAAAATTGGATGTTCCTTCGTTTACATGGACTGATGACCCTGATGACGGTTAATCCTTACCCTAAATTTTACTTGAAATCAAAGACAAGTATAGCATCACAAATTCTCTGGGTTAACAATACTGCATACTCTATTACAAATCTTTCAGAAACTTCTAAAAATGGACCATACATTATTTTTATTCTATTCATTGCGATAACTTGTTTTAAGCAAATTTTGGTACTTTTACTTTGACTATCAACAAAAAGTTTCCGAGCTTTTTTATTCTGTTTTGATAATAACTTATCAAGTTTTTTAACCAGTTGAATAAGCTTTGGCAATAAAAACACCAGTCCTACAACTATGACCACTGTAATTGATATGCTACAAATTATGCATTAGAATAGTTAACGACGAGTTTAATGATGCCAAACTCTGAAAAATTTCTCCATGATTTCACTGATAAAAATTAAATCTCAACTCTAGAAGCAAAGTTTACCTATATAAATAAGTAATTTTTTCATAGATTTTGGTATCATTAAACTCGCCGTTAACTATTCTAGTGCAGTACAGAGCCGAAATTTAAATTAAGTACAACAAATCTCCGTTTTTTAAACTTTTGTCAAAAATGGAACTTCGCGGGTGCTCAATGGCTTCCATTTGCCCATGTTTAGCTCCATTTACACATCTATAAAGGCGTGTTCCCTTAACTAATCTTATTCAAGATAAATTTTGTAACATACAATTTTGTCAATTACGACAAAAATTTAAATTTGAACTAATGTTTGCGTGGATATATACATGCAAATAAAGATATTAAAACAAAGTCATGAACTACTTTTTTGAAAGGTTAATACGCTCAAATAGCTACAATTTACTTATAATAATGACATGTTATTCAGAATTAATTTAATAATAGTTAAATTTATTTTTCAAACCCTGCCTGAAAATGGCTCGCAAATTTTATTTATATTTTAATGACTATTTTTTATGTATTAATACAATAGTAACCCCTAATAACAAAAATAAAATGTCTAACATAATTATAATTAGCTTTAAGTTTGGCATAATATTATGACAATGATCTACATTGCAGGGCCATCAAGTAAGTAAAAACTGTTAAATTTTTCTAGCAATTCTACGGAAAATAAGGTGCTATTTATAATCAAATACTACTAAAGCGTCACTAATTCTTTCGGTTAATAGACGCATGTACTCCATCACAAAATTTTCATCAATTACCATAAAATGTCCATACTTAAATACAATTGGAAAAAGAGATTGTGCTTCTTTATAAGCTATTTTTAAACAGTGGGTCTTTCGTCGTTTCCAGTTTCTTTTAGCTCTTTGTTGCTGTCTTTTCATAATGCGACATAACCTTGCTGTTATATTAGTAAACTTAGTTAACGGTAGCAACATCATAGCTAAGGTTAGTAAAATAAATGCACAACAGAGTATTTGAACAAAAATTGGGACCTTGGATACTGTCTTAACGCCAATCCAAACTGACGCTACTACAAACCAAAAAGGGCCGTTTAGAAAGATGTAGAAGATTACATGAAAAAAATCTGCAAATGTTTTATATAGTATTGCAATTAGTATATACACAGTTCTTTCGTATTTGTGGCCTTTCATTTTGGTCTCTAAAATGTAAAGAATAGTTAAAATACTAACAATCTGAACTAAGGTAAACATAAGAGCTAGACAAAGTGTTCTTCCTCCTTCTAGTACACATGGAGTGACAATGATAAAACGACAAAATAGTGATAGAAGAATTTCCGTAGGCTTACGATTATAAGGGTGCGACAAAATGTGTTTCTCTAAAATGTGGTGATAACAATCATAATTGCAATAGAAATCCGTGAAGATAACTACATAAGGCAAAACTACAACGGCAATTACAAAAACTGGAAAGAATTTTGCTGTCCCGGTTGCAGCGTTTTGTATTTCTTTAAGATGGCTTTGTTGACGTTCATCGAAAAAATATGATACCAAGGCACTTTCAATTTGTCTAATTCGATTAAACCCAGAAATGCACGTGTTCCAATACTTCCAAAACATCCAAACTGGATAAACAAACCCACATACGGCACATACTATTAACGCATAGACAATTATTTGTAACTTGTCTAAAGTGGGGTACAGGTCAGGAATAAAGATGAAAACGGACACCAAGTAGATACAAGAAAGAGCAGACATAAGAATTACTGACCATAAAAACTTCCACGAAATCCACTTCTTACTACAATTGGAAGCTTCGATTTCTGAAAACTCGGAATTCCAGCAAATCGGAAAAGGTGGTAAATAGAAGTACGCCAAAGAGGATAAATACCAGGACTGCTGTTGTAGTTTGATAATCATACTTTTTAATTTTCTAAGAAGTTTTTATTACAGCTACCACGCAATTTTTTTTGCAAGTTTGAGAAAACTTACTTGGTACCTTCTATGGGCATGTTATACGAAGGCCAATATACAAGTGACAGCAATCTTACTAATCTTTTATGTATTAAGCAACAGTAGCGATAATACTTTATCCCAAGTCTCAAAAGTATAATTTAACGTCGCCAAATAAGGAAATATTTATATCAGTTATTTGTGTAATTTAAATTTACACGCTTAGTAGTTTACACAAATTGTTTCCTGTTAGATATAATAACATGTTTTTCTACATTCAGCTTATCAAAGTGAATCAAGCGACAGAGATAATTTTACATCGTTGTTAGAAGCAGTGATTTCCTCTAATTGCACTAATACTACTTTAATGACACGTGCTGTCTGTGTTTACTACTGATTTTCAACATTTTTCTTATTTACAGTATTTTTGCCAATAATTGGCGATAGTTTAAACGCTTAAAAATACATGCATACAAATAGAATACTAATGATGTAACGTTAAAATTACATTGACGTAGTGATTTCAAAATGTATTATTTGCTATTTTCTGACATCAACAAGACATTTATGCATAGAATTCACATTATTACTACAATTATTTATTACAAAACAAATTATCACATGCAATCCAACTAAGATTTAAGACATCTATTTATATAGACACTTATTGTTAATATGAATCAAAATTAATTTGTTTTTAAACTTAAATACTCCTTAGCACGTGGCAAATAGAAACATGCGTATACTAATTATATTTTGAACAACTTCCATTTTGTCCAATATTTTTATTACTACAACTCTCTTAAGCTATTATTATATTACAAAATATTTTAAGCCTTTAATGTATCTTCAATTTAATTTTAATGTCAACTTTGGAAACTACAAATACAATTAAATTTGTCTGTACACACCATGATGTTTAGGCTAGATACAATTTAGTAGCTTCACTATACTGATTATTTTAGTCACTTTGTGTGACCTTTAGAATTTTTGTTAGCTCGGTCATCTCATCTACATATGTAAATGATCCTACATGTGCTCTTATAGATCTGCGACTATTATAAACTTTATTTTCTTATATTGGTCAATAAATTTTAAAGAGCGTGCAGTTCAGAGTAACATTACAGCTCTTTACTATGCCTTCTTTAGAGTTACTAAAATAAGACTAGCAGCATTTTCTATCATATTTCGACAAAAGTTTTTCGGTGTTTCTGCATCTAGCTTTGCGGACCCATAGTAGAATTGTATTGGACTCTGTGCTTTTAACTGACGTTCACGCAGCTTATATTTACAGCCTGTAAACACAAATGCAATCTGGTTTTGTTTGGAATCACAGCCAAACATTTGTCTTGGCCACAGGTTTCGAAGTAAATCTTTGCTTGTTGTGTAACAAAGACATACAACGGGTAGTGTTTCTAGCATCAAAACATAAATTACTGCACATCCACAACAGACCATGACGTAAAGTAAAAATGGCAACAACTTTGCGCCTACAATAACTATCCATGTACATATCACACCTGTGACAAACCCAATGACTAAGAACAACGCAATTTCATTTCTAAAGCTAGGTATTGCTGTTTTGCAAATACATGTCAATGCAGCGTACAAATTTAAGCTTTGTTCATCGGGAATCGTACGCTCTAATGTTCTTAGAATGACGAGAAATATTTTCAAAAAAGTTGCACCTGTAACCAGAGTCATCAGGAATGTTCGAATGGCTTCTGCTGCAATTAGAAATAATATCAAAAGTCTAAATACAAATTTGATAATTTTTCCGTTGTCAGAATTTAAAACTGGCTGTAGCAAATAGAAAAGAGGATCAAACTTTAAAACTATAACTGCTGGAGCAAAAACTATTCCACCAAAAAATGCCGCAACCACAGAATGCAACATAAAAAGTCCAAGCCAGTCAGCGGATGGATCTTTGGCTCTAATTTTTTTGATTTCTGAAAAGAACAATATGTATTTTAATGAAAAATCTTTATTATCATGCGTCAAAACATTACGTTGAACCTTTCAAGATTAAGTTCTTAGTAGATAGTTTGGTGGTGTAGCCAGGAGGGCGATGCTCATTTCTGATTTTCCTATCCAAAACAAAAAGTTTCTCGAAAGCTTCACAGGTGTGATCAAATTGTTGGTGCAATATTACGCCGACTCCAACCACAAATAAACACACACAACAAGAGAATGATAATATTATTATGTTTTGGATTGGCATTCTTGGTACAGTATCGTTGAAGTTTTGCAGTACTAAATACAAACTAACGGAAAAATGTAAGATCTGTAACAATAGGGATAGGTACAAGGGAATCAGCTTGCTTCGATTCCTTGGATAAACGTAGCGCTCAGTAGATACGTCTAACATTGAAACATGAGAATATAGGTGTACTTCAAATAGATTGTTAAACAGTTCACATGTTTTCCAAAACAAAGGGGTGGCCATAGTTATGACGAAAAGCGAGATCCAAGTTATATTTGTAATGTATTCATTTTCGTTATTTCGTTATTATTCTTGGGCTACTGAAGCAAAGAGAAGACTGCAATTGAAATTGCTTTTTACTTTAAGTGAGATTGTTGTACATAACAATGACTGACCACGTTTAAACGGTATACAACTTTACATGTTTTTAATAACAGTGTTGATAATATATTTGGAAAAACATTTTACATGATGTATTATTGGAAACTTACACGTGGTTATGACTACTCAAATTGCTTCCTGTCTATACATAACTTGTTTAGCTATCACTTAACATAATATCAGATTAAATATATTAACAAACCGCAGTGATTCCATTTTGAACAACAAGTATTGTATAAACTGATGTGTTCATAAACGACAATTGTAAAGTTTACAATTAAAATCAATTTTCCTGAAATCAAAAATTGGTTTCCTACAATATCTTTTACAATAATAAACTGCTTACAGCTAAAGCAAATAAATTTCACATTTAAGTAATATGTTTACAAAATTTATATTTCTTTGTTTTACATCAACTAGTATGCATATACAGCTTCTTTTTCAAATTAGTACATAGTAAATGTAATTTGACAAAATATTAAATTCCATTAGGATAAGTTAAAAATTATGATGATTGATATACACAATATTGTCACACATGTTTTTAAACAATATACGTGAAATGCTCTAATGTCGGTAGTTTGTAGTTAACTATGTACTTTCATAAAAATCCTTTATCCGTTCCCATTAATCATATTAATTCCATGAATTCCTTGAGTTGAATTTTAATCCAATGCATAATAAATACTACATAATATTTAATCAACACAATCAGAAACTATTTAACACAAGCCACCTAACATAGAATAAATGTCGGAAATTATCTTTTAGTTAAGTTAATTTTTACTTAATTATTTTCTGACAATATAAATTTTTTTGTTTCGCATATTCATCTAAAATATTATAGACCCAAAAAATTTGCATATTATCCTTTTATTATTATTCAGATCAATAATTCATAAGGTTACAGGAACGCTACTACAAAGTATCTTTATGAAACTCATAAATCTTAAATAGATGGAATAACAACTTCAACTTCATGGAAAATTTAATTGAACAACTAAGATTCTCTGGTAATCTGGTAACCAAAAATTTAGTTTCGGCTGGCTTCCTTCTTTTCATTATGGAGCACCACAAACTGCTTCCGCATTTTTCCAAGCATATACTTGCTTATCTGAAACGAATGATTATGGAAAATTAAATACTTGCTCTACAAGAACATCGCAAGTACCCAAGAATTCCCGAATGAGATAGCATTCATTTATTTACGTTACGAAAATTACGTATTTACCTTAAGATGATTACACTGGCTCAGGTCCAAACATCTTAAGGAGCCCATCTTCAAAAAAACGAAATTGCAGATCCGAGCTGTAAGTGCATTGTAGAAACCCTCAAGGCGAAGAGTATTCAAGTCTGAAACAAACAAAATGAGAATTAACAATTGCAAATTTAGTTTTATCGTGTTTCGTAGAACATACTTACTTTGAAGGAATTTATCTGGTTCCCCGCTAGTCTTTATCAGGTAGTGGGAAGGTAACACGCCATTGAAATTTACTGCCATCAGCTCGTTTACAGATAGTCCACTCGCCCAGCATACTATTAACTCCTCCACAGTCTGCCAAGCCTGGAACACAGATCGTACAATGTCTATCCTGCCTGGTATCGTCAGTTTCCTAACATTTGGAAAGATCCTAGCCGCATGCCAGATCCATATTGGGTCATCCAAGAACCACGGAAACTCAAGAATTTCCACAGTGCTTACTTGTCGAATGTCGGAATTTAGAAGAGTCTCCAAACTTTTGTTCGAAAATGAAAACGATCCAAATGATAAGTGCTTCAGAGCAGGAAACTGCTTTGTATAGAACATCCCAGAGAATCGTATATGGCATCCGTTACTGGAGGCTAGTGTCAGACGTTTGAGCTTCCGCAGTTGGGGAAGTCTGACTGTTAACTCGTCGTCCAGTCGATATCCATCGGATATCACATGGAGCTCCTCCAAGGTGTCACTTTGGCTCCCCAGAAAATTCATCCATCCTTCGCCAACCTCGTTTAAACTGGAGTTATACATCAGATTTAGTCGTAAATTGGTTAACTTTAGACCAATGCCCGCCAGCCTGGCAAAGTGATTCTCACGAAATGATGCTTCCAAGTGGAGGGTGCTGAGTTTCCGGCCAGGGACAGTGCGCTCCATTAAATTAATTAACATATCCATGGTTTCGGGTTCTGGACGATCACCATCACCGCCTATATCTAGCGTAGAAAGCTGAGGTGCATTTTCCAAGATATTCTGGCAGAATTCCATGTTACTTTGGATAATGTTTGGAGTAGGAGCGATATATCTTAATGCCAAGTTGAGTTTAAGAGTTTTTAACCGTGGAAACTCTAGATTTAGTGAAGCACACAACTGAAATAATTTCGCACTGTCTATGTATCCGATTTCCAGTTCAGTTGCCATAGGACCAATAGCCCGAAAAAACTGTCGCAGAATTTCTTCCCCGAATTCCGTTGTGTCCCTTCGCAGGTACAAGTGCTCTGCTACGTTTGCGTCCACCAAAAACTTTGTCACGGGGAACTGGGATCTATTACAGGTGCTTAACACACTAGTCAGCTTCGCCATTTCTGCGATTGAGAACAAGTGCCCTTTTCGGAAGTCGGTGTACTTGGCTACAAATCTGACCGGATTACACTTGTCCACGAGACTACGTCGAGTAGCATGTTTCCACTGTTGGCATACCAGGCGACAGGCCTTCAGGTCTGGAAGGGATAAATAGCTGAAGATACTTTCCAGAACCTAAAAACACGGGTGTTTTCATCATAAAAAATCTCTAGGAAAGGGGAATATGATTTGAAAACGTTAATCACTTGACCCTTGACCTTTTACTTACCAGATCATTTTGCAGTGCTTGCGTTACACTCAGCGGAACATCCGTTTCCTGCTCATGGTCTCCCCCGGCATCAATGATGAGTGAAGTAGAGGTACTTCCTTCCTTCCCCTTTTTCTGCTGACCTTTCGAAGTTGAAGCCATAATCACCTGCACGGGAAATTGTACTAGATTATTCCTGGAAACCCAAAAAACGTGTAATTAATCGGTAGTTACAATCATAACCCGGAACCCAAATGAAAATTACAGAAACTATGAAAGGTTTTTTGCAAAATTCTTACACGCCTTATCAAATGATAACAAAATTTCACAAATGGTAGGGATGATAAGACAAATAGCAAAGTGGTGATGATAAGTGACGTTATTCGATAAAGTCGTGTCAGTTAACTTGACTGGTGATCTCTCGCGTTCACGTTTCAGCAGCGGAGAACCGGCGTGCTGGGCCAGTGTTGACGGAGCCGCGCTATTGACAATGAGTTCTATGATAGGTACCGAGTGCGCATGCATTTTACGACATAACCGTTCCGAGTGTCGGGTAAACACAAGTCAGCTGACTCTCTGCTTTTGCTTCTGGAATGACATTCTGTCTGGAAACGAGCGAGATAAGCGGGAGAATCCTTTAAGTTGTAGTTGAGCTTATATTGGCGTCAGCCGATATTCTGGTGTTATCATTTGATAAGGTCAAGTTTAAACAGATTAGGAAACTTCAAGACATATGTGTATGTGTACCAAATTTGATGTAAGTTGTTAAGGGGTTATCGCTTGGACGGAAGGACACTAAGGACAGACGGACGAGAAAATTTCTCGGGGAAATCTTACAATTCTAGCATTAATTGATATGGCCGATTAAGCACGTTAAAGCATGTAAACTGTAAAATTCATTTAGTGTATACCTTACAATAAAAAAATGCAAACGTCGACGCATGAAAACTCTATTGTAAACAATGAACAAAGTCCAGACAACTACTCAAATTGGGTATAGCTTTACATAATTTAATTGCTAAACGGTTGAACGTAGATTGTAGATTAGATGTAGTATGGTTCTTATTATTTTAAAAAGATACATGCAACAAAATCTTCTTGCGAATAATTATCAAATCTGGAATTAGTTTTATTTCACTTAAATTGAATACAGACATACCAGAAGTTAAAATACTTTCGGAAGAAAATGCAAGAAAGTGATGACAATTTTAACAGGAAAAAATAGCAATCTAAAAACTGTATGGATATCATCAAAACATACTACAAGCATACAGAAATAAAATGACGGAACGTTTAAAAACTTTTTCTGGAGAAATAAATTACATAATAAAATTACAACTGAGAATATTTATACTTTGAAGATTTCTGCTTGAAGACAAGTTTTAGGTGATGATCTCCTCGGCATGTTGTTCAGCTTCGGGTTGAAAGCAGCTGAACTCTGCTCCTTCCCAGTTCATGGATAAATGGAGGGCCACGTAGAACAGGAAGCAGCCCGTAGTGAACACAGCCAGCATGGCCATCCGGAAGCGAGAATGCTGAGCAAAGTAACAAAAGTGTCAATCAATCTCACTGTGCATTATAGTTTAAATGCTTAAGATAAAAAGTTAGCTTACCGGAGCATCTCGATGAAACACACGCATCATCGGAGGTGGCATGTAAGCTCTCGGGGGATCCAAGTGCAGTTCCTCATCCACGCGGTGAATGTGAATTTCCATTCCAATTTGAAAAGCTAGCTGAAACCCAAGAAAGCCACAGTAGATCCCAAACGTCACGCAATTCATAATTCCAGATGGAATCGCTGCTGCAGACATGATCACTGTCACCACAAACAAGTACTCCAGCCAACCAAACAGCCAGTGAAGTCCAATCTGGATGATTCGCAGCTCAACATCTTCAAATCGAAATCCACCCACCTACCAACATATAAATCAGGCACCTTCAGTAACCAAACTTTAGTGACAAAAATGAGAATGAAGTGGTAACACTCACCAGAAGATGAAATGCAAAAATGCCCAGTGTTCCATAGCCCATGTACACGTGCACGCGGGTGGCGTCCGTCCAAACAATCTCGTAGGGATCCCCATAGGACCGCTTCACATAGAGCACGTAGATTCCTCCGATGGAGAAGATGAGTGCAGTGACCAGGCAGAGAAGGTGAAGCGTGAACCACCAAAACTCCTGCAGAAAGAACACCCTCGAGTAGGTCTCCTTGTAAAAGCGAGCCACAAAGTAGGCCACCGGTACAAGGACCACCCAAGCTAGCAGCATGTTGACCACGTGCGTTCTTCTTCCTTCGATTTCCATGGGATTCTTGGTGGCCAGCTCAGGAGGCAGAGTGGTGGGAACGAAGGGACATGGACACCGCTTCTCTTTGCTCATTTCCTCCATTGACATCTTTTGGTCATCTCCATGCTCAGCCTTCAATGCCTTTAATTCATTACCTTCGTTTGGCTTTACATTACAGTACCTGGATCCAAAGTACTCCCTGTATGGCTGGTCGTCAAACTCCGTCTTGAGCACAATTGGATCCTGATGCGCACTGTCGAACATCTTTAAAATTGCATGAATCGGTTGCTTGCCAAAGTAGGCGGTGATCCGCTCAGTGCCATCGGTACTTTTTGACATGCCGGGATTGTGCCAATCAGGAAGTTCGTACGTCTTCGTATATGGCACCCAATTTGTTCCTTCTCGTTTCCAAATGTTTCCATATTCATACTTTGTGCTGGGTTGGTTTTTATATAAAAGAGTGTACTTGTCTACCAGAAAATCTTTCAGAGTTGTTCTCAGTGGCAATCGTCCCAGCTGCTCAGGGTCACTTTGGTTGTAAACCTCGTAGTAGCGATCCTTCCCAAAAGTGATGTCCACGTGACAGTTGACAAAGCCGGGGTCAATGTGCTCCTGCCGGAAGTAGTCCCATCCACCCCGCGTGTTGAAAGTGGGCTTAATAGCTTGATACCTAGCGGAGTAGCCGTAAGGTCGGTTCGTGTTGTAGGTCTCGTTAACACAGCTATTAATCAGTCCCAAAATGATTCTACCGGCTCGGTAGGTGGGGAAATTGTATGCTTCGGTGATATGGCAGCAGGTGCAGCCTACATTAGAATCAGGACAATCAGTACAATACCACTGCTGATACGGAGGACTACCAACCAGGACCCATGATCTTGTCTTAAAGCACCATTTTGAACTAGCAACCCCCACCCACGCCGATTGCCGACTGGTGTAGTACTGAATCGGAGTTTCGTCCTCAACGATCAGAGTGGCAAAGTGGAGTTCAGAAACCCAAGCGTGGTCCATTTGAGCAAATCTCCAAGTTGCATGCACCTCCGTTACGTACTGGTCATTATTGACCTTCGGCTTTACATCTGGCGGTTTGCGACTGCTCTTCGGAATCTGGCTGTTTCTACAAAAGTCGTCAGTATTTGCTCCAGATCCAGTTCCAGACCCACTTCCGGTTCCAGTTGCTGCAGTAAACATGAAAATAGACGGATGGACGGAAGCCTTGGGATGGGAAAACATACAAGGCACATGGTTCTGCTTGGTGCCGTAGTGAGCCTTGCAAGGTGGCATTGGGCAGACTAAAGTTGAATCCCTGCTGGCTTCATTCTGGTCACAAGTTACATCATCTGTGAATTGACCCACTGGATAGCCATCTTGATCCCGAACCTCCAGAAGTAGATACTTGATCCTTCCTGTGGGACAGTTCTTCCCTACTCGCGACACGGGTTCTGCCTTGACAGTTATGTGCAGGTAGTTGTGGAGGGTGATGCCCTGGTCTGCTTCAATTAACGTGGTTGTAACCCGGTACGGATTCATGCAGCCTTCGTCGGGTTGCCATTCTGGGTGAGCCGGTCTGTTATAAAACCCCTTATCCACATCCACATGGACTAGCCCTTTATGTTTTCTTGCCGTATTGGTGGTACCCCCTAGAACTCCCATCCAAACGTTCTCGAATCGGTGAGTGGGCAGCATCGGCGAACTTGTGGTCGAATTGTGCGGTGTTTGCTTATGCCACGGATTAGTGGGCCCAGGTCCGTGATGAATCAGACCTCCTTTCAATTCCCAAACGTCCCTCAGTTTATCCTCATTTGGTAGCTTCACCCTGTTCATTTTTCGGCTGTCATATGGATGAATATGATTCCCAATGTCGAAGCTCTTCTCCGCCAAGGTTCGGAATCCTTTGAGGGGCTCCCAGAGTGACCAAGGTGCCTTCCGATAGTGAGTTCCAATCACACAGAAGCTAAGACCTTCCTGTGCAATCACATGCTCATATTCGTCAAAAAATCTGAGACGGTTCGTGTACATTTTGGAGTCAGGAGTAATTTCTGGGTTGGCGAAACCATTTTCATCGGTTACCATGCGGTAAAAACCTTGACCCACTGGAGCGCCTTCGTACCCCGTGTCACAAACTTTGGGCCACGCCTTACGTGGTAGAGGTACCCCATTCTGATCAAAGCCGGTAAATGGTCTTGTCCATGCCAGGTCATCAAACCGGGTCAGCTCATCACACCAAGCTGCGGGCCTGTACGTTCCCTTACAACACTCTGGGTCAATGTCGTCAGTTGGGCCTACGTCATTGCTACCACAATAGGTGTCCGGTTGTTTATGATTACAGGTGCCACTGGGACCGTTTAATAGATTGCCTATAGTGCCACCATTTACTAAGTTAATTGGATTGAAGATCAGAAACACAGCCCCAAACAGCAGCAGGAAGATTAGCTCCCCCCTCCACCCCATTTTCCTAAAAATTAACTAAAACCAACCCGAACAGCAACAGCAAACTCTCGAAATTAGATATACAATTTAATTACTACTACTAGCCCACTAGTTAATATAACACTCAAAAATAATTAACTTTTTCAACCAAAAAATCACCAACTTTTTATAAAGCTCAGCAGCAACAAGAAGTGACGACGACGAGCGAAATGGAGAAATGAGCTGCTCGTCTAAAACTGCCTTGCGGTGCGGTGGAGATGTGGAGTCAGCTGATCGACGGCACGCTGCGTTGTGTTGCGTCAGCAACGGCACAACCACGATGTAGGATATACTCATACATCGTGGCACAACGGAGCGACGACGACAGAGAAAAGCACATTGACTATTTCTATGGAGCCTACAAAATAAAGTAGACGGACACACAGACAGACGCACTACATCTGAATAAGGTCCTCTGCTGTCAGCAGTTCTGAAGCAGCGAGCTAATAATGACATGTACATGCATAGGCAACATTCTAGTTGGTAGTTTTAATGCTTTATAGACAATTTTTGGCTAATATATGTAATCAAGCACAATAAAATGTGTACAAGATTATGCCATTAAAAAGCCGGTTAACAGTGGAAAAAAGGCAGAAATGATTATCATGTAAACTACAAGATTTAGATAACAAAGGTGTAAATTTATTTGCGAAGTTTTCTTCGCATATGATTTAGTTTAGATATTCCGTCCGTCTGTCACACTTAAACATACAAAACCCACTCTAATCGCCTCAGCAGCAGCTTGTGCATACCGTCCACTCATACATAGTGAGAACGTACAGAGCACAGACCAAGCACAAGACAGGCTCGATATCCATCCACACGTGTTTGCATAAGAGAGAGAGAACTGTTCTATCTTACACATGTACTTGGCTCTTTGGCTGGGTAAACGAGCTGACAAGCAAACAATGCAGACTAGCTGGCTGGTGTACTCCCCTTGTGTTCTCGCGAGCTGGTGTACTTGGTCTGGGTTTTCAGTAGCTACACTCAGCCCGACCCGTTATAGGCTAGTGGCTAGCGCGCTTGACGCGCCACGAAGGCTGTGAGCATGCAACTCGGGGTCGCGGTATCGATTCCCCTAGCTACTACTTTTTTGCATTTTTAACTTGGATTTAGATGAAGGCAAAGCTTCTAGCACACACATACAACATTACAATAGACACAAAATTTTTGCAACAACCAAAACTTCGCAATCTGACATTCTTACAAGAATTCATTAATGGTAGCAATATTGGTAGCCAAGTTAGCAAATTACAAACCGTTAAGTTTACTGCACATACAAATCTACATATTATTGCATAGAAATATAGTGTACTGATCGAAGAAAAAGTCGGTTAAAGGTAGAAAAAAAGCAGAAATAATTGTCACCAATGCTACAAAATTTAGATTACAAAGGCATTATTCTTGTAGTAGCAATATCTTTTTGAAGCCTTATTTTAAGCAGAGTGGTTCCTGTAAAATAAAATGTAACATTTCGGATGCAACGCTAGGTGGGTTAGTCTCCATACAATGTTGGCCAGATGAGCTTGTGGATGGTTGGCTAAAAATGTTTTTAAAATATTTATACAAAATAAGCCACGTTCCTGGCGTAAAACGTGTAAGTTGATTATGCGATAAAATGGATTATAAAAGAACTTGTTACCTGCTAATTTCCAAAATGATTTCATCATTTTCCACCGGCGAGATTGTGGGTAATGGTGGAGCTGCAACAATAAAACTTGAAAAGTCTTCCCCATTATCAATATGGTATTGGAACAATAGTCGTCTGCAGTGCAGTTTTTTCCCGTCCGAATTGCTGTCTTGCAAAATACCAAGAAGTACATCTTTGTAGGCAGGTGTTTCTTTAATTACACGCTTAGAGACCTGCGCAAATCCTTCTGCTGCCTTGACTACAAAGCTCTCTCCTAAAAATTAATGACAAGATTTCAATTAGAAATGCATTGCATAGTTGAAAAGTTAAACACAAGGAAGAAATAAAGTTGTCTCAATTTCTTAGTATAGCAATATTTATAAATACATGAATCTGGAATAGCAAAGGAATTTAGCATATTCCAAAAACCCCCGATCTGTACTGTATACTTTGTAAACACTTCTCAAATGACCTTTGAATAAAACGTTAGAATTTAAGAAAATTTGTTATTATACCGTAAAACAAAATAATAAAATTATTAAATTAAAAGCAAAATTATACTTATACTTATAACCTTCTAAGGTAATGGTCAAAGTGTAAGGAAACTGCCGGATTCATTCCGTGAATTTCGGCAACAACACGTTCTTTAATAATTGCATGGTCACAATTATTATCCAACGTCAATTCCAAATCAGCATATGCAGACAGGCACATTACAATGGCGTAATGGGACGGCATATGATTATCCATTGTGTACGCTCTTGAACTAATTTTCAATAGCAACCATTTAATAATAGGCTGTAGAGACCCACTTTGCTGAATTAAAACTGCACTATCGATTGCCAAGTTTGCTATCAACATAGCTATGCTGGTAACTACTAGTAGGTCATTGCTGTATAGTTGCAAACACTCTAAATAATATGGAAGAAGCATTGCAAGTTCAGCATGCCAGAATCAGTGCTGTAACTTTGGCACGGATCGGCCACTCCGATCCGCTCCCCGCTCCCTTGTAAAAAATCCGTACCGATCCGACCCGATCCACAAATTATGTGATGTGGTAACCGATCCGCACCACACCGATCCACGAACCCTCAAAACGTGTAACCGCACCGATCCGCTCCACTCTTTGAAGCTTATGAAATTCTACCGCTCCGTACCGAGCCAAACCGCACCATACGTTTTCCTCAAACATGTATTATTAGTTACAAAATGCCATGAAACTAAGAACATCTATCTGGCCACTAGGCTACTACTGACCACCAACCTAGATTGTTGGTTAGTAGTGGTACCTGACAAAGACAGTAGTATTGCTTCTAGGGTTAACTTTGTCAACATTAGCTCCTTACATCAGGAGACGGCACAGTAGACAGTATAACTGTACTAATTGATTACCTTCGTGCTCTTTCCAATAATCTAGCGGTCAACAATTGATAAAGGTTTTCTGAAAATAAATGAATCTGAACCTCTGCTTCAACTAAAGAGGACAGTTTAAGTCTTGTGACACTCCATAACACAATACTGAAACCCGCGGGGTGCGGCTGCAGTGAAAGAAAGTAAGACAAGAACAGCCAATATCGTGCAACGTCGTCCTTTTGTGACAAGATATGTAGCATGTATCTAAGTTCCTCTCAAACCGATCCGCATCAATCCGTACCAATGAAAACCTGTAGCGTAACCGCACCGATCCGTGCCGATCCGGGCCTTGCTCGAATATGTACCCGAACCGCTCCACTGTGCGGGATCGGAGCGGGTGCGGTAAAAATCGCACCGCCGGTGCGGAGCGGGTCACCAAGTTACAGCACTGTTTCTAGCTCCCGGCGGCAAGACCAAAATGAGCTGCACGTGTATCGTACTAGTATATGCCCGTTAACAAAATCACTAATCTAGATATGTTCGACCATTGTACCATTTAAAAATGGGCCAGTTTTATGCTAGCATTGTATTTGGCAACGAGCAACTTTAATTGGTTTAATATTATTGACTGGTTTTTATTTAAATGTTGCAAAATTAGTGCAACATTTAATCCGACAGTTGTTCCAAAAGTTATCTTCCATAATTCAACGAACTATCGACGTGAAAACGGAATAATAAACGATATTTCTTATTTGAATTAAAGTCTATATTAGAAAACAAAGTTACACAACAAAAACTAGAAGCAAATCGTAATCAACTTTCAATTTAAAAGCAATTAATTTGTGAAAGAAAAAACTAAATTGCTTGAATCAACGAAAAATACCATAGATCTAGCCAACGCATACTACAGTTATATAAAAATGTGGTTGTTTGGCTAGGAACACTAATCATTGATGTTTTATTTACACAGTTGTAATTGATAAACTGAGTCAGCCAGCATAATATGTGTATTTCAGTTAATTACTTTCTTAATGCATCTACAAGAAGGCATTTTCATTTACAACGTCCCAATTATATTCAAGCATGCGGATTTTATAGGCATGAAATTATAACAGTATATAAAAAAGTATTTTGTAAAATTGTAAACTTCCAAACTCCTTTGTGATACCAAAGATATTTGATTGATGCACATTATGAAAAGCAAGTACTGATACAGCAATGAGTGACTTTATGCACTTTGTAGCACAAGGCTGTATATGAACACAAGCTTCAACACAGGATAACATGAGGAGCTGTGTGGTTGGTAAAGTTAGAGGTTAATTTGTTTAATAATTCTAATGAATGCTTGGTCTGTATGGACCTCAAAAGATGAATGGAAAATGGAAGGGAGAGGGAGATGGACTTCATTCCGATTCTGGGCCAGATTCTGGCTGCGGCCATCTACACAGTGCAGCAAAGTTGCTGCCATTTTCTTATCTCTCTCTATCGCTGTAAATATTTAGTGCATCAAGTTCTGTAGTTTAATTGATTATTAGTTTTCGCTTAATAAACCCTAGTCAATAGTGCTAATATATGAAACGCTGCGTAGTGCTGTGTACTCCTTTGTCGCTCATTTGCCTATCATGCATTGCCATCCAGCTCAGCAGTAGGGATTCCTACTTGGAGCGTTGTTGCGCAGACAGTCAAAGGATGTGGTAAAGGAGAGATCATCTATCGTAAGATATCATAATAAAGCCGGCAACATGCCCACATGTACCAAAGTAGCGAAAGCAGTAGTATAGTTTCAGAAAAAAATTCTTTTAGTTTTGTTTAATTCAAAAATACATGATTGAAGAAGGGGACTTTCACAAAAAATTCTTTTAGTTTTGTTTAATTCAAAAATACATGATTGAACAAGGGGACTTTCACAAAAAAATTCTTTTAGTTTTGTTTAATTCAAAAGTACATGATTGAAGAAGGAGACTTTCACAAAAAATTCTTTTAGTTTTGTTTAATACAAAAGGCCATTTTTGAACATGGGGACATTCACGAAAAAAGATTTTAGTTTTGACCTTTGACCTTTGGAGTTGACATATTGACCTGAAATTTTGCGCAGAGCTAGCTCATGTTATGGGACTCCTTTATGCCAAGTTTCGTTAAAATCGGTGAAACCGTTAAAGAGATATCGCACGGACAGACGGACAGACGGACGGACGGACGGACGGACGGACGGACGGACGGACATACAACGCCATCTTATAAAGTAGCTTTCGCTACTTAATAATATGCATTATATTTCGTTGTTGCTTGCCAAAGCTAGTGCGTGCATCAAAATCTCTCCATAAAACACATTTCCATGCCTTGTTTCACCCTTACAACTTCATCCGGTAGTATCTGTAGACCAAATCATTCATTGCTATTAAAACTGATTGCATATTTTTCTGAATTGGTACAAAGTAGTATTTAGTTTGCTTTTAAGCTGACGTAATTGTACTTCCAAAAAGCTTTCCTGGTTCCAAACATGAACTTATGTAGATAAATGGGTGTTTGTACTTCAATTACATCCATGTAAGTATTATGTAAATTCAGGATGGCAAAGCTATTAAAGGTTTATAAGTATAATCCAACCACAGGAAATTGAAAACCGCCCTAACGAACAATTTAACGATTTTATATAATAGCTTATTTTATACAATGTCGTCAAAGTCATAGTGAAGCATTTATAAAACTGTTTCACATAGCAACAGCTCTATGTTATGAACGCTTACGAAGTTGTTGCTAAATAGGAAAAAAATGTATTCCCGAAATTTGTTGCTGTTATTGCGTGTAGTATTAACTTGCAGCAAATACTTAGGAGGTTCTGCTTTTGATTTTGATATTTCCACCCGTAGTGTCACTTACAATACAAAGTTTGCAAACCGAGTTAATCGCAACTTTACTCTGGCAGTCATATGGGGAATTTTAGGCTTGGTTTGTATAATAAAAGCTTGGTTCGAAAACGAGCCAAGTAACTTCCATCTTACAATGGCATTTTGGCTTTGCTCAAAGAGGGTTCATTCAGTGGTAGAAGAGGTGACACGACCCACGTTTCCTTTCAAAATTGACAACACAGTCTACGCACAGTTTATCGAGTATATACAAGCACCTCTCACTCATACGATATTCTAGTATGTTGTAGGGCTTGTAGAATGGAGTCGATTGATACCTCACTCGACCCCTCTAACTTGAAGTATGTGGAAGTTACACCCGGGTAAAGTTGACCTCCCGGAAATTTCGAAACTAAATTAGGGTTTCAAAATATTAGTTTTTTAACAAATTTAAAAACCATGTCAATAACACCCATAAAAAATTCCAATTTCTAGAAAAGGAATTTTTTAAAAAACTCAAAAGGCTTCGGAGTAATTGCGATTTTTTGCAAAAAATTAACCGATTTTTGAATTCAAACGTTTTGAAATCGGTGCACTTTCGGGTCGATTTGAAAGTGCTAAATCGTACTCCATAATGTCAAAATTTATTTGGCTTTTGAAAATTTGAAAAAAAGTTAGGAACTCAGGAGATATAGCGGTTTCAAATAAGTTCCCGATTTGATGACGTCATCCGTCACCAGAGCTTGGTAGCCTAGGTAGAAAACATGAATTTGTCGTTTGAATTCGCACATAACTGTACAAATAAACCAAATTAAAATACTCCATAGCAAATTCAACAGTACAGAAGTGTTTATTATTTAAATTGAGTCAGTTATGCGCGAATTCAAACGACAAATTCATGTTTTCTACCTAGGCTACCAAGCTCTGGTGACGGATGACGTCATCAAATCGGGAACTTATTTGAAACCGCTATATCTCCTGAGTTCCTAACTTTTTTTCAAATTTTCAAAAGCCAAATAAATTTTGACATTATAGAGTACGATTTAGCACTTTCAAGTCGACCCGAAAGTGCACCGATTTCAAAACGTTTGAATTCAAAAATCGGTTAATTTTTTGCAAAAAATCGCAATTACTCCGAAGCCTTTTGAGTTTTTTAAAAAATTCCTTTTCTAGAAATTGGAATTTTTTATGGGTGTTATTGACATGGTTTTTAAATTTGTTAAAAAACTAATATTTTGAAACCCTAATTTAGTTTCGAAATTTCCGGGAGGTCAACTTTACCCGGGTGTAACTTCCACATACTTCAAGTTAGAGGGGTCGAGTGAGGTATCAATCGACTCCATTCTACAAGCCCTACAACATACTAGAATATCGTATGAGTGAGAGGTGCTTGTATATACTCGATAAACTGTGCTACGGGACAAGAATAATACGTTTGTTTATTTTATTTTTGGAGTTTGCAAGTAATACGTATCATAGTGACGGTAGCATTGTTAGCACATAGCCAAACAATGAATAAGCTGGGAGAGTCAAGCACGAAATATTTCATCTAGGCAATTTATTTCAAAACCATATTCGACGAGTGTACAAATACTGCTTATCTGGACTTGATAATCTTATATACATGCCTGTCGACATATACTGTAAATATGTTCTGAGCGTAAACCAACATTGACCACTGCATGACTAACTAAACATTTCACTCATATCTTCCAGGATCTGCTCTCCCTCCACACTTATGTCATTTTCGCATTCATCCTCACAAGTAGGGGTTTCCTTTCCTATATTTTGTTCCAACTTTTTAAGTCGTAAAGCCTCCTGCTGTTTGAAAGCTTCATCTTCGTTTCTTCTGTTCAAATGTTTAATACGCAAATGCGTGCGTGTACTAACATAGAACTTAATCATGTCAGCAGGAACATCAGGGAACCGTGCTACAAGAACGTTTTGTAGCTTTCTACAGACTAATTCCGACATGTTTACTCTTGCCACGGGGTGAACAACTTCAAAAAACTTCTCAAATTTTTTAAAATGACTCATAAGTAGTGACGACGGCTCACATAGTCCTCCGTTTGAAATACGTGCAATCCAGAAATTTCTTCTTTCCTCGTTAGCTCCAGTCGTATTAAGTTCTGGAAAACGTTCTTTAAATTTCGATGCGATGTATCCACAGATATATTCTATTCCTCCTTCCTCACACCGACTTTTGTTGCCATAATCTTGCACATTCAATAATACTGTGCCTGAAGACACATTACAATCAATATGCGATAGTTTATCCATAATATCCGATGGAAATACAGTCAACAAGTCATCCGGCGCTTCATCATCTATCTCATCTTCCAATACATGAGCAAATATTGGGTGCACACTGTTGTCACCATCATTATCGGCATTTACCGGTGCATTTTTCGAATCGATAAAATTCCAGGATAGAATAAGTTTCCGAATTCGGTAGATGCACTCCACTGCAGTTGGATTAGAGTTAAATGATCCAAACCCTCGCATTCGGCTAAATGCATTTTCCAACAAGTCTTGGTTGAGTCGCGATGTAAGAATGTAATCCGTTAGTAATGGATCCTCTCTCAAGTCATTATACAGGGACTGTAGACACTCAATAGCCATTAAAAGTCCTTTTTGAAATGGGGCCATTGAATTCGTTTTCCTGTTACCAACACGCATCTGAGAAAACTCTACGTAGGCATCATTTAAAAGTTGATTTTGTTCATTCAAATACATTCCAAATGGTGCTTCAAATGGTGTCGGCCCAGGTATTATAGTTCTGGTGTTGAACAACTGAAGAACATTGTTCATAAGTTTGATTTTTAAGGCTTGACATTTTCGTGTATCATTTCCCAGATTTGTAAAAATTATGGCTTCTGCAACCTGATTAGAAAATAACTGAAAGGCTGGTGCCACCCGCTGTCGCTGTCTTCCACGGACATATACATGTTTATGGGACAATTTGTAGGTTAATTTAAACTCATCCCGTTGTTTCCGAAGGAGCTCCAAAAACAAATCTTTATTGAGAACCACACCGTCGCTGAAGGTGATTCCATCGTCTAAAACGTGATTGCGGAATAGTTTTGCCAAATGGGGCACATCAGGGCAAACATGAATACGCTTCTTTGTAACTACATTTTCAAATGAGGATCCCAGTAGCTCTCCATTTCTAACCATTCCCAGTTTCCCTCCAATGTCCTTCCAAAGACGTTGTACACGTCCACGTAAAGACGTCATTTTTTGTACCCATGTCACTGGTCAATGTCCGAACTTCGCCCCCGACTTTGTGAATGTTTGTAATAATTGAATTCAAGAGCTCTGCAGTTACATTTGAATTGAATGTAAAATAGATAACTTGCTTCCATCCAGCTAATAGACCTCGTAGTGTAAAAACGGTTACATTACTTTCTTTTCCGTAAATACGATCGGATTTAGGATCATAACAATAGCGGCTGTCAATGCTCATTTCGTCCAAGGCAATTCCACACTGTCGTACATATGCTGGCGCATCACGAAATAAAGATTCAAGGACATTCATAACGGGAGCAATCATTTTATCTGGAACTATTTCAGTTTCGTTTAACCAACGGTAAATAGTTCTTTCTGACGGAAGTGGGTAGCCCTTCTTTTCACGGAGATAGTTGTAAGACCATGAAGAGATTGAATGTAGTGCAATGTTTTCCGCCTTTTCTTGAGGTGTCCAATACACGTATTTTTTCTCGGGATGCGATAACAAGTTGATTTGACCTGGCGACAGCGTCAACTTAATTCGATCAAGTAGTATTGCGTCGGATTTTGAAATAGATCGAGCTTTTTCATCGGCAAGATTATCCTCCAACTCCTGACAACGTTTTCGATATTGTGACACAGTATGGTTGAGGTTGGTTATCTTGATGCTTTGATCTTTCAGACTTTTATCCTTTCCATCATTGCTCCAGTTTAAGGCTTGCATTTCCAGACACTGCATGGAGGTTGAATTCCAAGTGCGGCAGTAGTTGTGTTCAAATGTGACAACTGTGTATAAAGGTATTCTCATTTAATCCAGAATTCCTACTAAATGTTTTGTAAATCATACCTTTTTACCTTTTTGTAAATAAGAACAAGCATACCTTTTTGGTTGGCGATAATATTATTGAGAGTAAGTGACTCATTAATGCGTGTAGGGAAAGCAGCTTCCTTAAGTTTTCTAGAATCAGGCGTGTTCCAATTTGTGACGTCTTGTTTGTGAACGTACTCATTTAAAGTGAAGTGTCTAGAGCATATTCCAAAGTTTTCCAAGTTGACCTTATCAGTGTCCACATCCGTAGCAAGGAGTACGAAACTTGTCCAGCGACGATAAAGAAACGGATTATGCTTTGGAAAGCAATGTACGGTATCCTTAGGCTGGCTTTTGCTATTTATACATGACTTAATAACGCACCGCCGTCCCATTGTTTGGAATCTTAAATGACAAGCTTGCAATAAAAGTGACTTGTGACTTTAAGTGGTTATCAGTTGGGGCGAGGTTCTCTCACGAAGATGAGCAAAACCAGAAAGTATGTGGAAAGGATTGAATGGAGAGTGAAGGGGTTGAAGTGAAAAAATCACACATATGGTCATGAAATGGTTGTTACGCAACATTTTCAAACGGTGTAGAAAGCAAAAATAAACAACCAGCGTAGTTCTGTCCCATTCGACAGTGTACGAAGAAAGTGGCTCGTGTCACCTCTTCTTCCTCTAATGTACCCTCTTTGGTGTCTACAGTCCCTGTATAATGACTTGAGAGAGGATCCATTACTAACGGATTACATTCTTACATCGCGACTCAACCAAGACTTGTTGGAAAATGCATTTAGCCGAATGCGAGGGTTTGGATCATTTAACTCTAATCCAACTGCAGTGGAGTGCATCTACCGAATTCGGAAACTTATTCTATCCTGGAATTTTATCGATTCGAAAAATGCACCGGTAAATGCCGATAATGATGGTGACAACAGTGTGCACCCAATATTTGCTCATGTATTGGAAGATGAGATAGATGATGAAGCGCCGGATGACTTGTTGACTGTATTTCCATCGGATATTATGGATAAACTATCGCATATTGATTGTAATGTGTCTTCAGGCACAGTATTATTGAATGTGCAAGATTATGGCAACAAAAGTCGGTGTGAGGAAGGAGGAATAGAATATATCTGTGGATACATCGCATCGAAATTTAAAGAACGTTTTCCAGAACTTAATACGACTGGAGCTAACGAGGAAAGAAGAAATTTCTGGATTGCACGTATTTCAAACGGAGGACTATGTGAGCCGTCGTCACTACTTATGAGTCATTTTAAAAAATTTGAGAAGTTTTTTGAAGTTGTTCACCCCGTGGCAAGAGTAAACATGTCGGAATTAGTCTGTAGAAAGCTACAAAACGTTCTTGTAGCACGGTTCCCTGATGTTCCTGCTGACATGATTAAGTTCTATGTTAGTACACGCACGCATTTGCGTATTAAACATTTGAACAGAAGAAACGAAGATGAAGCTTTCAAACAGCAGGAGGCTTTACGACTTAAAAAGTTGGAACAAAATATAGGAAAGGAAACCCCTACTTGTGAGGATGAATGCGAAAATGACATAAGTGTGGAGGGAGAGCAGATCCTGGAAGATATGAGTGAAATGTTTAGTTAGTCATGCAGTGGTCAATGTTGGTTTACGCTCAGAACATATTTACAGTATATGTCGACAGGCATGTATATAAGATTATCAAGTCCAGATAAGCAGTATTTGTACACTCGTCGAATATGGTTTTGAAATAAATTGCCTAGATGAAATATTTCGTGCTTGACTCTCCCAGCTTATTCATTGTTTGGCTATGTGCTAACAATGCTACCGTCACTATGATACGTATTACTTGCAAACTCCAAAAATAAAATAAACAAACGTATTATTCTTGTCCCGTAGACTGTGTTGTCAATTTTGAAAGGAAACGTGGGTCGTGTCACCTCTTCTACCACTGAATGAACCCTCTTTGGTAGACACTCAATAGCCATTAAAAGTCCTTTTTGAAATGGGGCCATTGAATTCGTTTTCCTGTTACCAACACGCATCTGAGAAAACTCTACGTAGGCATCATTTAAAAGTTGATTTTGTTCATTCAAATACATTCCAAATGGTGCTTCAAATGGTGTCGGCCCAGGTATTATAGTTCTGGTGTTGAACAACTGAAGAACATTGTTCATAAGTTTGATTTTTAAGGCTTGACATTTTCGTGTATCATTTCCCAGATTTGTAAAAATTATGGCTTCTGCAACCTGATTAGAAAATAACTGAAAGGCTGGTGCCACCCGCTGTCGCTGTCTTCCACGGACATATACATGTTTATGGGACAATTTGTAGGTTAATTTAAACTCATCCCGTTGTTTCCGAAGGAGCTCCAAAAACAAATCTTTATTGAGAACCACACCGTCGCTGAAGGTGATTCCATCGTCTAAAACGTGATTGCGGAATAGTTTTGCCAAATGGGGCACATCAGGGCAAACATGAATACGCTTCTTTGTAACTACATTTTCAAATGAGGATCCCAGTAGCTCTCCATTTCTAACCATTCCCAGTTTCCCTCCAATGTCCTTCCAAAGACGTTGTACACGTCCACGTAAAGACGTCATTTTTTGTACCCATGTCACTGGTCAATGTCCGAACTTCGCCCCCGACTTTGTGAATGTTTGTAATAATTGAATTCAAGAGCTCTGCAGTTACATTTGAATTGAATGTAAAATAGATAACTTGCTTCCATCCAGCTAATAGACCTCGTAGTGTAAAAACGGTTACATTACTTTCTTTTCCGTAAATACGATCGGATTTAGGATCATAACAATAGCGGCTGTCAATGCTCATTTCGTCCAAGGCAATTCCACACTGTCGTACATATGCTGGCGCATCACGAAATAAAGATTCAAGGACATTCATAACGGGAGCAATCATTTTATCTGGAACTATTTCAGTTTCGTTTAACCAACGGTAAATAGTTCTTTCTGACGGAAGTGGGTAGCCCTTCTTTTCACGGAGATAGTTGTAAGACCATGAAGAGATTGAATGTAGTGCAATGTTTTCCGCCTTTTCTTGAGGTGTCCAATACACGTATTTTTTCTCGGGATGCGATAACAAGTTGATTTGACCTGGCGACAGCGTCAACTTAATTCGATCAAGTAGTATTGCGTCGGATTTTGAAATAGATCGAGCTTTTTCATCGGCAAGATTATCCTCCAACTCCTGACAACGTTTTCGATATTGTGACACAGTATGGTTGAGGTTGGTTATCTTGATGCTTTGATCTTTCAGACTTTTATCCTTTCCATCATTGCTCCAGTTTAAGGCTTGCATTTCCAGACACTGCATGGAGGTTGAATTCCAAGTGCGGCAGTAGTTGTGTTCAAATGTGACAACTGTGTATAAAGGTATTCTCATTTAATCCAGAATTCCTACTAAATGTTTTGTAAATCATACCTTTTTACCTTTTTGTAAATAAGAACAAGCATACCTTTTTGGTTGGCGATAATATTATTGAGAGTAAGTGACTCATTAATGCGTGTAGGGAAAGCAGCTTCCTTAAGTTTTCTAGAATCAGGCGTGTTCCAATTTGTGACGTCTTGTTTGTGAACGTACTCATTTAAAGTGAAGTGTCTAGAGCATATTCCAAAGTTTTCCAAGTTGACCTTATCAGTGTCCACATCCGTAGCAAGGAGTACGAAACTTGTCCAGCGACGATAAAGAAACGGATTATGCTTTGGAAAGCAATGTACGGTATCCTTAGGCTGGCTTTTGCTATTTATACATGACTTAATAACGCACCGCCGTCCCATTGTTTGGAATCTTAAATGACAAGCTTGCAATAAAAGTGACTTGTGACTTTAAGTGGTTATCAGTTGGGGCGAGGTTCTCTCACGAAGATGAGCAAAACCAGAAAGTATGTGGAAAGGATTGAATGGAGAGTGAAGGGGTTGAAGTGAAAAAATCACACATATGGTCATGAAATGGTTGTTACGCAACATTTTCAAACGGTGTAGAAAGCAAAAATAAACAACCAGCGTAGTTCTGTCCCATTCGACAGTGTACGAAGAAAGTGGCTCGTGTCACCTCTTCTTCCTCTAATGTACCCTCTTTGGCTTTGCTTAATAGTAATACTTACAATTTACTTTTACTCAAATTTCTTTGGTAGAGAGGGTTGTGCAATTGTGGATGGGATGTTGAAATTCTTTGAAATGCTGGAAGGTAAGTTTTATTTGACAGATTATCAAAATTTCACAAAGTAATTGCTCTTACGTCAAATTATATTTCAGATCCGTATTGCTCCCGTCCGGTTCAAAAAAAGAAAATGTTTGTGCTTCTCAACATATTCTGCTTAGGACTAAACAGTCAGTGTATTATTTTGTACTTATTTGGCGTAACGTTTCATGCACTATTTCCTAGATTGCTTATTAGTATTGGGCGACTGGTACCTTCAAATATGTTTAACATTCCATTTCATCTCGCAGTTGTGGTTTTTCATGGTTACACGCTAGCTGCTATCTTTGCATGTGCCGCTGCTATTGTAAACTTGGGTGTTATGTATAGTGTGTATTTATACTATTTTATAACAAAAGAATTGCGACTTGGAAGAAGTTCATACTGCACCAGTAAGAATATAAGAAGCTATATCGGGATAAGTAATACATTTCGAGCGTTTCAAATACTTCACGCAAGCGTTCTACTAGATTTTCACGGCGGCTTGCTTGTTTTGTGGTATCATGGGTTTGTTGAACTGACATCAGTTTATTTGACGTTTACTCTATTTGCATATTGGCATAAACTCAAATTTATTACACGTTTTCTAATGGTGGTTGGAGATGTAGTACTGCTATTCCTATGGTCGTTTTTGCTACAAATTGGGTGTCTATTCCAAGTTGGTGGAAATAAAACACTCAAAACTTGGAAGCGAAATAATTGGGGGTCGCGAAAGAAAAACTTGATAATGAAAAAGTTTTGCAAAAGTTGCAAGCCAATTGTGATTTCTTATGGACGACAATTTGTTGTTGGTAGGCTTACTATGTTAAACTTTCATAAAGGAGTTGTTCGTGGCACAATGAGGTGCTTGTTAATGACATAATGCCTGCAAAACACAAAGCATTGTTAAAGAGTTTTTTAATTCTATTCGTATTTTATTTTTAAAAACAAGCGTGTGTGTAAAAACAAGTTTATTTGTGCAAAATTAAGTTATTATAGAGTTTACGTGTATTTTCTATAAATATTCTGATTACATTAGACCTATGTTAGTATCGCATGTTTTTTCTCAATTATTAAACTCCAATATATTTACGTGAATCATTTCACATAAAATGATTACAAATGAAATCGCTAGAAAGTCTGAATCCAGAACACCAGCAGTAAATCCTTAAATGTGGCGTACACATTAGTAACTGTATTTTCATAAAAACTATTTACTATCTGTTTATTATAAATCACCACATTATACCTGCTGGTAACTTGTGTGAGCCTCAAGTTTGGGGCTTCATGAATAGAAGGTCACAGTTGGCCGTTACATTTCTTGTCCAAAATGGTATTACGAAAGGGAATTGTGTGAGAAATGAACAAAGCTCGACCTAAATCACAGGTCAAAGTCCTGGACTTTGACCTGTGATTTAGGTCGAGCTTTGTGCATTTCTCCAACAATTCCATTTCGTGTATATGCGAGCGAAGCGAGCAGGTAAGGTTATTTATAGGTTAGGTTATGTTAATGGAGTGTGTACACGGTTAACGTCGGCGAGTGACGTAGGCAGTTACCGTCCGAAGGACGGTTACTGCATACGTCAAACGAGCCGTTTGTGTACAGTGCAATTGGTCGTGGTATCTCCTGAGTTTGTAGTGCATACATTTTCTTTTCTATTTTTCATTTTCTTGTTGACTATTCGAATCGAGCACATATTCTTCTATTTTCTTTTTAACTTACTTTCGACTTGAATCTGTCACACTAGGACTAGAATCTAGTTGCTTTTTCGATTCAATGTTTGACTCAAGCAGCCCAACTATCAGCTTTCAAAAATAATATTTAAAAAAATATTTAGCACATATTATGTGCTAAAGTGCAAACGGAGGACAAGCCCTTTACGAGAGACAAGGATAAAAAATAACGTTAACGTTTGAATAAAATGGAAAGTTTGGCTGCGTGTTGACTTGAAAGTCAAATTTTATTGATAAACTTGTCGATTTGGCTTATATCAATTTTCAAATGTGCGACCTTCTTAAAAATATCTAATATCTCATATTTGGCATTGAAACGGTGTTTGGTCGCTGATAAGTTTGACCCACGGGAGCAAACTGGGCAGACTGACTTGCTGGATAGTTATAACTTTGCTGCATTGGTGGCTGAACACCCTGAGGAGCATTTGGAAGTGGCTGCGGTGGTTGCTGCTGACCTCGTGCTGGAGTCATTCTAAAAACAGCCACAGTTGTTTCAGTGGGCACTGTGTTTGCCCCACTAGTCGAACGACCCTTTTTCTTGTCGTACCAACAAAACCAGATAACCCCAGCAATGATAAGCAATAGAATCAACACGCCAATCACAATCCCTGCAATTTCCCCGGCTTTGAGTTTCTTTTTTGGCTCCTCCAACTGCACCTTAGTCTTATCCGGCGATCCTCCAGGTCCAGGCTTCGTTGAGATAGGTGAAGGTGGATCAGGTGGTGGTGGTCTGATTGTCAACGGTGGTTTTGTCGGTTTGGTTGGTGGAACTTTGCAAACGTCCAAAGGCTTTAGTTCCGGTAGCCCACAAGCTTGCTCCCAAATCGAGGTGTCTTCCCAATCCAAAATATCATTGCAGGGTTGTTTTCCATCATATTCATAGTCATCCTGTATTTTCTGACAGCAACATAAAGATGTACTAGGGTCACAAACAATCTTTTCCGAACCCTTGGCACTAGCTGGACATGATTGGGACTCAATGCATGCCGCCAACCTCCCATCAATTTTGTCAATCCCACAAAACTCAAGATGGCTGCATTCCCAAGTATCATACGTGCCATCGGAGAATTGATTGGCACACCAAACCCGGCTTGTGGGATTTACTTGGCAAACGGGCAGGTTTTCTAGTTCTGGTAGCCTACATGCCTTCTTCCACGGTACGTCCGACTTGGAGCTCAGAATGTCATTGCAGCGGACGCCATCATAATCGTAGTAGTATTCATCGTCCTTACAGCAACAACTGGGCTTATCTTGCTGGCAAACTATTTCTGAGTCATCGACTCCCCCATCGGGACACTGAGAAGTGGGAACGCAGCCTTGAACCTCTCCAGTGGCCTTGTCTATTCCACAGTAGGGGGTTGGCAGGGAGCAGGAGACTGCTAGGTAGTTTAGATCCTTGTCATAAAATGCGCAAGTGCCATCTTCGTCAGAAAAACCGGAAGGAGATCTGCTAGGAGGAGGACGCTGTTTGCGGCTTTTCTTTGGACCATTATTACGTGCCAAGCAATTTACGATGAGGAGCAGCAGGGTGGCCACAAATAATAGGTCTCTTTGAAACTTGATCATTTTACTGGGCTTAAAAAAGTTAACTTTTGAGAAGGCGTAAATGTTATGTGAATGGGGAGAATCATTATTTTCTAAAATGACGTATGAAATGAATATCTGAAAAATAAGAAGAAAGTAGAGTTGCATTACGTCTGGTTGCTTACCAACTTGATAATAAAAAAAGTAGACAAGTTTTTGGAACCATTTTTATCGCATGACCAATATTTTTCTTTGGCTTTGTACGTGTTTTATTTTTTTATAAATTTTGTAACATAATTTTCATAAATTCATAATCGCATACAGCCTTCATCTTGTCCCTTTGCTACTATGCACCTTATTGTTAGCAAATAGGATAGCAAGGTCAAATTAAATGTTATTGTTAAGTTGTTGAAAATTTCAATTAGAAACAAACAACTTCATGAAGTTGAATGCTGTGCTAAAACAAAATGTTATATGTGTTCAAACAATAAGTATGCCAGCCGCAGAAGTGGGAATAAATGACACAGTTGTCAAAACAAACTACGAAAAATTGCTACAGAGTCTGTAGTACAGACCCATTATTCACAACGAAAAAATTCAAATAAAAATTAATCTGCATGCCAACTGAGTTTTGAATCAGATGAAGTTAGTGATAAGAAAATACCTATTTGCTGATTGTGTTTATTATTACAATATTTAAAAACTTTTCTAAAGTTGTAATGCTGTAAACTGTAATACAATAAAGGAAAATTCGTAAAAAGCTACGAGGTGTAATTCAAACATGTAACGTCAAATGACGTTAATACCTGTTACTTTAACTCCACAGATTTCTGAAAAAATATTAATCCATGAGACAGCAGGAAAACAAAGGAATATTTGAAAATTGTTGTTGGCTATCTGCTAATAGGACGTAAAATTGATGTGATGATGATAAAATCAAGGAATTCTTAAGTCTTAATGATATTTAGTTGCATGGAATTTCACAGAAGAGTAAAAGAATTAATGCAATGATTAGAAACGTCAATCATGTATAATTTTCAAATAATGTTTTCTTCAAACACACACGAATCCATGCAACTTTTTGAAATTCGGTATATATCTGTGCAAAAACGTTTTCATAATGAAATCTGTTGGCTTCGCGATACCAACTGCAAAGGTGAAATCTTTACTTATTAAAGTGCGCCGGTCCCGTGCCCCGGGCTCAACATATTTGTTTACCACAAGCTATTTTACCTCTCTCTACAAGCTCAGCCTTCGTAGCTGAGTAGCTTGAGTGTCGGGTTAACGAAGTAGAGGTTGCCGTGACGAACCTTACCTCCGTCAAATTATTTTTGCATGTTGTTTTTTTACACAAATAAACTATCCCTACATCCAACGGCTTACGAAGTCTCCACAACACTATAATTAATTAATTTAGGGCCTGAATCAGGGCCTTATTGGTCAAATTTTCAATCTTTATTGGTTACACTGTGTGACACATGATTATGGTCCAGTTTTTTACCAAACTGATGAATCTGAGGTTGAATTGGTAAAATTCGAATCTGCAGGGCCCGAATCAGGGCCTTAATTGCTAAATCTGCAATCTTAAGTGATTGTTATGTGCGACACATGACTATAGTCCAGTTTGTTATCAAACTTACGTATCTGTGGTCGGGTTGTTAAAATTTGTACGTATCTGCAAGGACTGAATCAGGGCTTTATGTACAAAATCTGCTATCTTAAGTGATTGTTATGTGCGACACATGACTATAGTCCAGTTTGTTATCAAACTTACATATCTGTGATCGGGTTGTTAAAATTTGTACGTATCTGCAAGGACTGAATCAGGGCTTTATGTACAAAATTTGCTATCTTAAGTGATTGTAACCTGCGACACATGATTATAGTCAAGTTTTTGACCAAACTGTCTTGATATAGACAGATGTGTATAACCGTTAACTGGCAGATAAAAACTAATGCTACAACTATTTATCTTTAACAACGGCTTTAATTTAGTTGCTGTTAATTTTCAGGCTGTCGTACATGACTTGACGGATTTCACCCAAAGTTTACAAATACGATCTGCGCACCTGGCTCAGGGGCCCAAGCGGCAAGCAAATGTTGGCTTGGATTGCTTCTTTTTGGAAGCAATTTCTGCACTACAACTTCCCTGATAATGACATTGTGTAGTGTACAGTCAGCTAAACAACTGGCAAGCAATTATTTAGCCTTGCATATTCAACGTAGCGCTTGCTTGAAATTCAGGTGTCAAAAGCCATGTGCAGAATTTGTATTTCAGGCTTATTGCAAGCTCACCCACGCTTCCTACATGTATGGGAAGCAATAATATGAGTACTTAGAACCTGAATCAGGCTCTCCACCTGCGGAGCGGTGGCTGGCTTCTAGTAATATATTAAATACTTGAAGAAAATTACTTATGACATAACTGTGAAGCAGCGTTTTTTTTGCTTTAAATTCACATCACAAAATGATGATAATTACTCCACTAAAATTCAGGATGAACTTGGTTTGCTTGGCGAAATTACTTGGTTTCAACTACTTGAATTGATAATACTACATAATTTGTCCTTTAGCGGAGAATTGATGATGTAATTCAAACGGCAAAATCTAGGCTATTCCAGATTACCAGATCATAAACACGAAAGATTTCGATTTCACTCAGAGTTTTTCTTGCTGATGTTTAAATTGTTGAAATTATCACGTAAGCGTCACTAAAAGATAAATAATGTATACAAACAACACAATGAGATGTGAATATTATGTGTGCTCTGGAGATTTACTAAATAACGCAATGCGATAATTCCTTTCTTCAAGCGTGTAATGACCAAGTGAGAAAGAGAATTTGTTCGTTAGCAGAGCTGTCCATCCATTTACCATGTAAGAACCATTTACCTTTCTGGAAATATCATTATGGTGCTAATGACATCTGAGTGTTAATTATTATAGCGTGAAGCATTTACAATAATATGAAAGCTCTGATTTTCCAGCCTGTATTTAGAATTTTAATACTCAATTACAATACCGTTTTGCGTTTCACGATTTAAGTTGTTTGCGTTACACTTGTTTCTGCGTTTTCAATATGACTTTATACTAATGATTCTGTTTCATTTCTCCTCTTAGAAGTTGGTATTTAAGGAGACCCATCCTCACCCTAGCCATTTAGTCGTTTCAATTTTCTCATTTTGTTCACTCTCGTTTGCTCAGTTTCAGTTAATAAAAATCTCCAATTTCGACTTCATTTTGAAGTTCTATCTTAACTCTCTCCACCACCCACAAAACTTCCCAATTCACTTCGTTTCTTTTTCATTTTGAAAAAGGTTTTAATTTACTGCTCTTGTGCTGAAGTCCTCTTCGGAGCCCGTTCTAACCCCTTTCATGGAGTCTTCTAAGAAATACACAATTCAAAACCAAAATGAGTTCTACACCCATGCGAAACATAATCAATCAATGCATTTCCACGGCAGCAGTAACCATTGGAATATTCGGACTAGGCACAGTGTTCGCCTGGAGCAGCCCCGCTTTGCCCGATATGGTTAAAGAGAAAGGTGGCCATTTTTACAATGTTTCCGCCGAACAGCAATCATGGATTGGCTCAATTGCCACGGTAAATACTTCAAAATTCTAAAAAAGTAAATTCCAAAATAAATCTCCAAAAACTGTAATGAATATTTTATGCATTTTTATTTAGCTTGGCGCATTGGCAAGCGCACCCGTTGCCGGTTTTACCGTTGAACATCTAGGTCGTAAAGGTTCCATGGTTTTATTCTCCTTTCCCTTTATCCTTGGCTGGCTTTTAGTCGGTTTCGCCACCAACCTAATATCGCTACTCGCAGGACGATTTATCACCGGATTTTGTGGTGGCACATTTTCCCTCTGTGCTCCTCTTTACATTGGCGAGACCGTTTCTAGCAAAATACGAGGCATGCTAATGAACTCTTTCCAAATCATGCTTGTCACCGGAATCCTGTTTACCTACATAATTGGTACTTATGTCAGTTGGCAAACTCTAACATTTATCTCGAGTGCCATTCCTGTTGCATTTTTAGTATTGGCTCCATTCATTCCCGAAAGTCCCATGTTTTTAACCAAAAAGGGAAAAACTGAAGATTGTGAAAAGGCTTTGGCTTGGTTTCATGGGCCGCTATATTTAAGGCAACCTGAAGAATTGGAAAATGGGAATAGGGTGATGGACGATGGAACTAAGATAAAGGCAACCTATAAAGATCTTTTGAAAGGGGATGTGCTCAAGCCTTTAATGGTCAGCTTATCCCTTATGATTTTTGAGCAATGTTCCGCTTTCAACGTGGTCATATTTTACTGCGTGGATATTTTCACTCAAGCGGGCACGGGGCTAAATGAGTATTGGAGTAGTATTATTGTGGCGGTTGTCCAAGTTGTAGCTACCGTTTTGGGAACGTTTCTTGTAGATAGGGCGGGAAGACGGCCGTTGCTAATTGTTACGGAGTTTATAATGGGCTTGAGCTTTGTGGCTCTTGGGGTGTTCTTTTATTTGAAAAGTGAAAATGAAAATCAGATTCCTGAAGGATTGAGTTGGCTTCCGTTGGTGAGTGTGGCGGTTTTTATTATTGCGTTTTCGATTGGGATTGGACCTTTGAGTTGGACTGTGATGGGAGAGGTGCTACATCCGGATGTGAAGGGATTGTGTTCGGGAATTGCCACTAGTTTTGTGTGGCTGAGTGCTTTTGTGGTGACCAAGATTTACCAGCCGTTGGTGGAGGCTGTGGGGATTGATTGGTCGTTTTGGATATTTGCCAGGTATTTTGAATTATTTAGAGATTGGCTAATATATTATGTTAGTTTTTGGCATGATTTAAGAATTGAGATCTGATGTATTTTTAGTGTGAGTTTGATTGGGACTGTTGTGGTCTATCTGTATGTGCCGGAGACGAAAGGCAAAACGCTGGAGGAAATTCAGAGGGAGTTTGGATCGAAAAAGGATAAGCCAGTGAACAAATAAGAATTCCGATGATGATATGTAAATTCAATATTAGTAATATTTAGTAAAGTTTTAGTAAATTTGTGTAAGAATATTGTTGGCTACTTAGCTAACCAAATAAAGTAAATGAAGAACATCCACTAGTTCTGAACCAAAGCATATTCCAGAATATTTTTTATTACTCCATTTTTTCTCTGAAATAACGATTAATGCAGCAAATAAGCATGTCAAAGTACGCTAAAAGCTGAAGGAGTTCGTTTACATAGCTATAGTAGTCATTGTGATATATTACTGGGAAATTATATAATAACCTTGAAGTTTTTGAATGGCAAACCAGATTGGTTTCTAAACCAAACAATTGATTATCATAAGTTTACAAAACCATACATAAAATTTCTATATTGTAACAGGTAACAGAAATACAAGTTTTTGCAGTTCAACCTGACCAAGGTCAATACTCGCATCAAAGTGCCGAAACAGCATGGCAACCAACTGAACCTGCTATACACCTGCTGTTATCTAACGATTCTTTCAATATATAATATGTAGTTTCTATATATACATACTCAGAAAAAATGTACACTTTCGGCTATTAAGACTTCAATTATTACAACTTACATATAGATAAACACGTAGGTAGGTAAGCAATTTTACTTTGCTCAGTTCTTGACAGACACTAATACATGTACTATACTTTGTACTATTAGTTCTCGGTCTAGAGCCACAAAAAGAAAAGAGAGTTTTGTTCAATTTTTAATAATTTCAAATACAATTCATTGCAAGGCTCTAAAATTTATTTGCATAGTAATGAGGAAAGTGTAAAGAAATGTCGTTAATTCTACAAACAATATTTTTTGCAGTTGTATTTGCACTGCTTGCAATTTATTTTAAAAGGAGAAACAATACAGCAAAATTACCCAAAGGTTTGACAAAATTGTAATTCAATTCAATAAGGTTTGATAATATTTTTTATGTATACCTAAAATTGTATTTTTTATTTTAGGACCAGCAGGTTTGCCAATTCTTGGAAATATTCTTCAAATTGTGAAAAATCCGCATTTAAAGTTTTCAAAATGGGCTCAACAGTACGGAAAAGTGTACACTATAAATTTAGCTGGACAACCAGTTTTGATAGTGAACGACGTCAAAACAATCAAGGAAATTTTTGGCAGTCTAGCGTCAAGTGGAAGATTTGACTCGGAATGTTTAGGAATCATGTATGATGGCAATCATGGCGTAATTAACTCAGAAGGTCAAGTTTGGCAAGAACAGCAAAAATTTTGCATACGAGTTCTTAAGCAATTCGGCCTAGGCAGTGGAACAAAATTAGATCCTATAATATTACGGGAATGTGATGATCTCTGTGAATGGATCGATTGTCAACTTAAGGTCACTGAACCTGGAAAAGGAATACATTTGAGCAAAATTTTGATGCAAGTTACGGGAAACACAATCTGGAATATGGTCACTGGCGAAAGGATTAAATCCAGCGAGTGTCAAATGGTCCATATACTTGAAGGTTGGGTAAAGGCTTTGAACATTACAACAACATCCGGGCTTGCATTTATACCTTGGTTAAAATACATTGCTCCTGAGAAATCCGGGTATAACGAGTACTACAAAAGATGTATGGAATTTCATGCATTTACCAAAAACTACTTTGAGCAACACAAAAAAATTAGAGCAGCTAAAGGAAATGATGCTCCAACAACCGATATAATTGATGCGTATTTACAACAAGTGGAAAATTGTACTGAAGAAAGTAGCTCGTTTTATGGAGAAGTTGGTTTAAAACACAGTTTCTTATCAGTAGTGGGTTTATTGGTAGCTGGAACTGAAACAACGGCAACTTCGTTAAATTGGCTAATATTTTACTTAGCTGTGCATCCTGAGATTCAGAAAAAGGTTCAAGAAGAAGTTGATAGAGTTATTGGTAGTGAACGGGATCCATCTTTAACGGATAGACAAAAGTAAGAAATTGGTCGACTTGGTAATGTTTTGGAATTATAAATTTAGCTAAATTTACATTTTGAATCAACATTTATAATATATATTCTATTATAGTTTGCCATATTTGGATGCCGTTATTATGGAAATGCTTCGAATTACTGCTATATTACCGTTTGGAGTTATTCACAAACTGCTGGATGACGTTAAATATGAGGAATACATGTTGCCAAAAGGACTGCTTTTAATAGCAAACATTTATCATGGCAATCACGACCCTAAAGTTTGGGGCGACCCGGAAGTATTTCGCCCTGAGAGATTTTTAGAAGGGGATGAAGTAACACGAAAAAGAATGCGAGAATCTGTTGTGTCTTTTCAAGAAGGAAGAAGAACTTGTCCTGGAGAGCAGCTTGCAAAAGATGTGCAATTCCTATTTTTAGCCAAACTAATGCAAAAATATAATTTTACTCCAGAAGCTGGTAGAAATGCAAAAGAATATTTGAAACCGTTAGTGGGATATGTACTAGTGCCACCTAAATTTGGTGTGATGATAAAAGCCAGAAACTATGTAACATAAATACTTTATATTTACTTTACTATACTTTTTAATATTTATCGTTTTAAGAAATTGAGTTAAAGTCCATAAAATTTGAATACCAGAAAACGAGTTTACCTGTCAAAGATATGATGAAAGGGTTACGTAATAAAAGATTACATATCTATATAATAAAAACATTTTGTGTCAATCATGATTTCAACACAATCAAAAAATATTGAATTATATAGCTTTTTGACATTCCGGGAAGGCATAGTTCGTGTTTGGCTTTTGTTGACCTCAATTAAAACCCAACTTACCTTTTTACATGTACACACTAACCATCTATAGCTTGCTGAATAACATTATCAAAAAGGATGGTTATATAACAGATTAAACTCGCACTGTCAAGGTTAAAGGTTAAAATCAGAGTGGACGAAACCCGCGGGTTTTTGACAAAAACCCAACCCACCCGGGTTTATCTGGGTTTTTGGGTAAAAGTGGGTATTTCTGGGTATGGGTGGGTATTGCAGCACTATATAATAAAATCTCCATCCACAAAGAATTTTGCGCCCCAAAAGGCAGTAGCTCAGCAATAATATCAGGTAATAAATGATTCGGGAAAGCAAAAACTATGAGTATTTTGACAAATTTTGATATTATATAGAGCAAAAAAGTCAATTATTTACAATAATAGCATTTTTCAACAACAAAATTTTAAAAACCCACTTTTACCCGAAACCCACTCTCAAAACAAGGTGGGCTGGGTACCCAAAAACCCGGGTTTTACTGGGTCACCCAACCCGTGGGTAATGGGCATACGTCCACACTGGTTAAAATTTAAAAATAAGCTGGAAAGGGTTCCATGTAAAGGAATTTATAAACTGGAACAAGGCCTGTTGTTCCGTAGACGGATTGATGGAGATGGTATTTATGTGCGAAACATCATGTAAACTGTTTTTGTTATAATATTTTGTCCTGCTTTGATGCAACAAAATTTTGTCTTTATATTGTGTGTTATAGACTTCCGTATTAAGAATTTTTTTAGTTTTGGGAACCCTAAGATTGTCATCACTTGTTCCTTTTTGGCAATATACTGAAACGTTTGGACGGCGTTCAATTTGAAAATTCTCATCTATCCGACTGATTTTTGTTTGCTGTTGTTAAAAAACGTTTTTAGCATGCATACATATACCGTAAAAACTCGGAATATACCCGGACCTCTGTTTATAGCCGGCCTCGAATTATAGCCGGGTTTAGAGGCAAAAATTTGAAATTTTGCCCTGCCTCGGATTATGCCCGGGTCAAAAATGCATTAGTATGAATTGTAAACAAAAGCATATAATAAGTACCATTTTTGAATGAAACTTCGTGTAATAATGCTAACTAACGTGGTTTTAGGTATTTAGCTACAGTGCTAACAAAATTTTACAAAAAAAAACTTAAAATATCTCCAAAATTTCAAAACATTCCAAGAAATTTTTGTGATTTTACTATCAAATTATAAAGAAAATTCATAAATTTGGATTTTTGCCCTGCCCCGGTTTATAACCGGCCTCGAATTATAGCCGGGTCTGAGACCTCAAATTTGAAATTTTGCCCCGGGGCACAAACCGAGTTTTTACGGTATATTGCTCAAGGAAACAATCCTTACTTGTCTACAGGTATTTACTATAATGAATAGTTTCAGTGCTGATTGTTTAGCAACCTGAAAATTTGAATACATCAAAATGAGTATCCGTGTGAAAGGATGTAATTAAAACTGATTGACCAATGCAAATACATCAAAGAAATCTCGATTTCTCGCATGTTCCATAGTCTAAGAAATACCATCATAATTTCAATCATGCAATTGAAAAATGCTGGAAAATGCATGTTGTATAACTTTTAATAAATGACTTTGGCTATATATGTAAACGTCGCTCACTTTTGATGCAATGCATTATTATGCTGATTCTGCACTACTTGGTTCATAAAAAATTAGATATCACGAATGCACGACTCAACAAAATGTATACGAGCACTGAACGCTGAAGTTATATATAAATAGTTGGACTAACTGACCTTCAATACAATGTAAGAGTAGAGGGTTTGCATCCCAATGCAAAAATGTTTCGAGTAGATAAACTGATAAAATAACTCGATACTTACATTTAGAAACCAGACAAGCAACATTATCATAAAATCTCTCGTTGAGCATACAAAGTTTGCAGAATGATTTCCCCTGTTCTGATTTTAGTGTTTTTAATATTTTTGTACTTTCGCTACGTAAAAAATTCCAAAACGTCGAATAAATATATATTGCCGGATGGTAAGACAGGAAATATTATGTTAATATTTTGGTACTATAGTGGTCGTATAGGTTAGTAAAATACTGATTAAAATTTAAACCAATATAGGTCCCAATGGACTACCCATAATTGGAAACTTACTTCAGATTATTGACCATCCCTACCTGAAATTTTCAAAATGGGCTTACAAATACGGACGGTTTTACACAGTAAACATTTTGGGAACTCCGGCACTTGTTGTAAATGGCGTACAAGCCATGAAACAAGTGTTTGGTAGTATGGAATCCACCGGAAGATTTAAATTTGAATTACTGGATAAAATAGCAGGCGGCCTAAATGGTATTGCCAATGCCGAAGGAAAGGAATGGCACGAAGTGAGAATGTTCACTATGAAAGCCTTAAGAGAATGCGGAATGTTCAGAAGTTCTGTGATTGAGCCCGCAGTACAAAAATCATTTGAAGAAGTGATTTCCTGGTTTGAAAGTGAATCTAAAAATAGCTTGACCTCTGGGGTTGTGTATCCACTGAGAGAAACATTTATTCATGCTATTAGCAATTCTTTATGGAACATTCTTAGCAAAAATGAAACAGATTGTGGAAACAAAGAAATAGGAAGGTTGGTTGTAAAATTTGTGGATATGGTACAGGTTACTACAAAGTCCGGTCTGCTATTTTTTCCTTGGCTGAAATACATTGCTCCGGAAAGGTCTGGATATAACAAAAGTGTTCAAGTTTGTGCAGAATTTCATGCTCAAGTTCAGAAATACGTTGATGAGCGCAAGCAGCATAGAAAAATTGCACCTGTTGAACACCACAATAGGAATTTACTTGATGCTTATTTAGAGCACTGGGAAAATTGCACAGATTTGAATAGTAGCTTTTATGGGGAAGTTGGATGGAAGCACTGTTTTTATTCTGTGGTAGCAATTCTTCTTGCTGGTGGAGAAACTACAGCGACTACTTTAAATTGGATGATAAATTATTTAGTGGCATATCCGGAAGTTCAACAAAAGCTGCATGAGGAAATTCATCAGTTGTTGGGAAAGGATGGAAAGCCAAGCCTAGCTGACAAAAAGAAGTTTGTAAAATTTACATTTAAAAAATTAAATGATTTGTAGTTTAAAAAAGGAAGCTAATTACTAGAATGTATAAGCAGAT
Organism: Entomobrya proxima; assembly: GCA_029691765.1. Classification (NCBI taxonomy): domain Eukaryota; kingdom Metazoa; phylum Arthropoda; class Collembola; order Entomobryomorpha; family Entomobryidae; genus Entomobrya; species Entomobrya proxima. The sequence continues at coordinate 28,836,988 of CM056170.1, read as the reverse complement.
TGCCATATTTGGAGGCTGTTATATTTGAAACATTAAGAATGTCGTCATTGGTTCCGTTTGGGGTCATACACAAACTATTGGACAGTGTAGAATTTGAGGGTTATCATCTTCCTAAGGATACAATACTCATTGCCAACCTGTATCATGTACATAACGACCCAGCTATTTGGGGCGATCCGGAAAACTTTCGACCAGAGCGATTTCTTGATGTGGATGATGAGCAAAGAAGCAGTCTTAAAGAGAGTGTTGTTGCATTTCAAGCTGGTAAGAGAATTTGTCCTGGGGAGGGTCTTGCAAGGGATGAGTTGTTTTTAGCAGCTGCTAAACTTGTACAAAAGTTCCAATTTTTACCAGCACCGGGAAAAATATCAAGGGATTATGTGGAACCGGTGGTTGGCTACTTTTTGATTCCTAATCAAATTGGGGTGAAAATTAAAACTAGATTTTAATATTGAGTACTCAAAAACTGGTACCATTAATAAAAATTTCATGCATCATTTCCAATTCTAAAAAAATTGAAATATGGAATAATGATTTCAATTTAATATCAGTTATTTTTATATGTGTTATATTCAAATCATTCATGAGTGATATTCATATTTAAAACGTACTTTCAAATGAAGTGTTTTGCATAAACTGTAGTAAATATATGCAGTACTTTTATTAAAGATGTTAATCCAAGAACGTTGTAAAATAACCTTACTTTTACTTTCCCATCTTTTTTGTTTAACATTTTATAGTTATCAATTGCTTGTTTTGACTAACTCAACGCTAAAATTTTAAACAATTTTTACTCGTGGGTTTTGTACTAAAATATAAATCTAAAATACCTTTTTTAAATTGAATTGATTGCCTCATTTCAAACTCTGTGTACATTCCTTTAGGTATAAATAATAAATATTGTGTCTCTAATCATTGTCAAAGTTTTGTGTTTGGGTATTTACGTTATCAATGCGACAGGAAACTATGCTAATTTTAAAGAATAAGATTGTATGATTGACTACATAGCAAAACAATTGAAAACTATGGAATCCAAAACAGAGAGTTGCCTATGGCATAAATATCTAGCATATTCACCTGCTTTATTGCTACATTCATAGATTTCTCTTACCCAAAGAACGTGAACGCTTGACCTTGAATGCTAAGCATAACAAAACAAACCATAACTTTAATTCGTCAGCTTTGTGAAATATCTTTGTGGGGTTTAGACACAAATTAGACTGCGTAGGGCCCCCAACTTTGCCCCAGAAAAATTCCAGAAGGTTCGGATCACAGGATACCCCCAAAAACCAAAAAAACTAAAAATTCCCCAAAATCTCCAAAGTTTTTTATGCTGCTTTTAATGAAAAACGCTCTTCTCCTCTGCTTTGCTCCGCTTTTCCCACTGCTTCCACTTAACCAAAAATGCCTTTTATGCTGCCAGTTTTGTAAAATCAATGCAGGAAGGACTTCGGAAATGTTAAGATTTACGAAAAACACAGAGAGAAATTTATACAACTTTTTTAGCAAATTTACAGAGTTCCGTTGCCCATGAATGCAACGGAGAGAGTCTAAAGAGAGAGTGTTGACTTTGCAGCCAGTTTACAATAGGTAAAGGACGTTTTCGTCCCAAAAAATGATAAGTAAATTAAGAGTTGACGAGCTAGGCTCCAGGGATCTTCTTCACACTTTTCTTATGACAAATGCCTCATACCAGACTAATTGTTTGACCTTGAACTGGTGTGAGGCTAGAAATACCAAAAATCTAGCCATTCGGCTTCACAAAAATAAGCTCGTACGAGCAAAATGGGAAAGGAAAAGTTTAACAAACTTGTTGGCTCGATGAGCCCAAAAATATTTAAACGAAAAGGTGATAAGGACAATTAGGCAAATTGGTCGAATCCTGACAATCTTTATACATTGACAAATTTATGCATAGCAAAAGAGTACAATAAATAGTTTAAAACTAAAAATTAAAATAATTTCTTATTCCAGAAAAATGCCATTTACATTTCTTGCGTAAAAACCAAAGTATCATATTAAAATGTTTTAATTACACGTTCAGATAATCAGCTTTTATTGCATGATAAACTTGTACGGGCAAAGGACAATCTGAGTTTATGTACTTGCGCAATCAAGCTATTTTTAATTTGATGTGCGTAATCGCGCCTCATACAAACTCATTCCTGACCTATGCTTAATTCAGTTTGTATAGTTTGTATGAAGAAAGGTACATCAGTCAAGTGGAAAATTATACAAGAGTCAGCTTGATTGACAAGCGAGGTCATTTGGAACGTACTCAACCACCTATATAAAATGGGTTACATAACCTGAGAACAAAAGTATGATTTTAGTCACGCCATAGAAAAACAAGCGAATAAAATTTTTCTGTGTGCATAAAAAGTATATAAAACATTTTAGTAGCTATATGTTTAGTACTATTTAAAAGCATTTATATAATTAGTACGCGTCCAGTAAGCATATAAACACCAAAAATGCTTTTTACGCACGTCGTAAATTTTTTTCTTTAAGTGTTGTTCAATATTGTTCATTGAGAAATGCATGATTCAGCAAAAGAATTTGTTAAGCCATAACAACATTTTACAACCAAGCTGTGTACCGACCTGGTCAACAACTGCGTACATTATTGCATAAGTGGAATTTTTTGGACAATAATTTTATTTATTTAGTCATTCATTTTCTCAAATACCAACATATTTTGAAACTCCATTCATAGAAATTTTTTACCCATTTAAATTAATTAGAAGATTTCAAATTATGTGAATTTTAACAAACTAAATGTTTGGCCGATCATTTCTATCCGAAGTTACAGAATATACATTATAAAAATAATTTTGGCTTTTAAAGAGAATACAATAAATTCAGATTCTCCAACTTAAGGCAGGTTTTTATTCTAGCTGGTTTTTTATCTAGTTAGTACTTGCGTAAGCAAGCTATTTTTAATTGTTCACATATAATCAAACTTTAGAAAACCTGTATCACTGACCTATGTTTAGCTCAATAAATCCAACCAGAGATAAACCGGTCAAGTGAAGATTATATAAGAGCCGGATTGAATGACATAAAAGGTCAATTGATACGTACTCTGAAAGCTACCTATAAAGAATGGGTTACACAACCTGAGAAAAAGGGTGATTTTAGTCACGCCATAGAAAAACTAGTGATTAGAATATTTCTGACAGCTATGAGGAAAATCTGGAAGAAATTATTTGATTGCCACGGAAGCCATACAATTACCTACTAAACTGTCTAAAAGTAGCTATATAATTAGTATACTGTCTATAAGCATATAAACACTAAAACTGCTTTTTACGCACGTCATAAATTTTTTGCCCTTTTTGCTTTCATGCAGAAATGTGACTCAGCAACAACTTTTTACATCCAAGTTTGTACTGACCTGGCCAACAACTGCGTATGTAGCCTAAGTGGAATTTTTTAGGTGCTGAATGCTCAAAGTCAATTTATAAGTGGGAAGATAAAACGCTGCATGTTATCTTACTTTAAAACTGCTGTGGTGATTCAAATATATGGATCATGATGATGATGATAGTGCTCAATGGCCTTGTAGGGTTCAAGAATGAATAAAAGCGAAAGACCGCAGAACTTTTTTAACACTTGTCCTCCAACAGGAAAGAAGACAACATACTATAAAAACTACTTCCTTTTTTATTCCAGAACCGAGTATTTTTTGTTACAAAATGATTTCCACTGTTTTAATATTCGCGATTTTAATCCTTTTATTTTACCGAAATAAAAGGGATTCCAAGAAATTGGATAATTGCACTTTACCTGACGGTAAGAAAATAAAATTGACATTTTTTTACAATTTTAGCGAAATAAATATTTTAAAATAATGCAACTTAAAACAATTTCATTTTAGGACCGGGTGGACTTCCGATATTTGGAAACCTGTTCCAAGTAATTGTCAGTCCCCACAAAAAGTTTTCTGAATGGGCCTACAAATACGGAAGCTTTTACTCAGTCAATATATTCGGCCGCCCGGCTTTGGTACTTAACGATGTCAAATCCATGAAGCAAGCCCTAAGCACTATGGAATCTACTGGAAGATTTAAATTTGACATACTTGACGGAGTCACTGATGGTCTTAATGGCCTTGCATCTGCTGAAGGAAAGGAATGGCACGAAGTGAGAATGTTGACCATGAAAGCTTTACGAAACTGTGGAATGATGCGTAGCTCTGTTGTTGAGCCTGCTGTGGCCAGATCTTTTGAGGAAATAGTTTCATGGTTTGAAGCTGAAGCAAAAAATGAAGCATCTAATGGAGTGGTATTTCCTCTGCGAGAAAAGTTCATTCACTCGCTTAGCAACTCTGTTTGGAGTATTGTCAGTAGAACTAACTGTGGAAAATCAGAAATGGGAAGATTGGTAGTACAGTTTGTAGATATGTTACAAATCACTACCAATTCCGGTCTTTTATTCTTTCCTTGGCTGAAATACATTGCTCCGGATTGGTCAGGCTATAACAAAGCCATGAAAGTTAATGCAGAGATTCAGCAACAAGTTCAAAAATATTTTGATCAGCGAAAACTAGAGCGACAAAATAATGAGATTGAACCTGAAAATAGAAACTTACTTGATATTTATATGGATAAATTGGAAAACTGTACAGACCCAAATAGTTGCTTTTATGGGGAAAATGGATGGAAACATGGATTTTATTCGGTAGTGGTGTTGTTACTTGCCGGTGGAGAAACTACGGCGACCACGTTGAATTGGATGATTAACTATTTGGTGGCGCATCCCGAGGTTCAGCAAAAATTATTTGAGGAAGTTGACAATGCTTTTGGAAATAATAACAAACCAAGCTTGGCTGACAAACAAAAGTAAGAAATTTATAAAAGAAAGGTTGATATGATTTATTTATTTTTTAAAAAAACTAATCAGTAATTTTTTACATTTACAGACTGCCATATTTAGAAGCTGTTACTTACGAAACTCTGAGAATGTCCTCACTTCTTCCATTTGGAGTTATACAAAGTCTTATGGATGCTGTTAACTTTCAAGGTCATCAACTTCCCAAAGATATGCTTCTGATTGCTAACATCTATCATGCACATAACGACAAGGCTATCTGGGGCGATCCGGAAAACTTTCGACCTGAGAGATTTCTGGAAGTGGATGACGCACAAAGAAGCAGGCTAAAGGACAGTGTGGTGTCATTTCAAGCTGGTAAGAGAATCTGTCCTGGAGAAGGTTTGGCTAGGGATGTGCTCTTTTTGGTTGGTGCTAGTCTTGTACAAAAATTTGAGTTTTTACCTGCTCCGGGAAGAATACCAAGGGAGTATATAGAACCTGTGGTTGGATATATGCTGATGCCTAGTCAGATTGGGGTTAAGGTGAAAGCCAGATGCCAGTAATTATATCAAGTGTATTTAAATATATAAATGGATATTTATGAAAATATTTGAAAGTATTTGTAGAGAACGCACAACACTGTTATAACTATTAGTATTTAATTTTGTTTGCTTTAAAATGGTCTCTGTTTAGTCATTTTTTAAAACTTATAATTACCGCAGTTGCTTTAACAATTAATTTAATTTTAAAATAGTGTATGAGTATGGCCTTAGAGTGTACTATGTCAGTGTAGATCTGATTTGAAATATTTCATGAATAAAATCTTTTAAAATATTTTTATGTGTTTTTTGTAATTCCTTTAAAGTTCATAAATATTGTTATTTTCCGCATAGTGTATGTTTATTGCAGAATAATACATCAATTTAGAAGAGTAATGAGACAGTATTTTGTTTTTGAAAAGTAAATTATCTATACAAGATGTTATAATGATCTAGTTATTTATCTCAAATTTCTTAGCAACCAATATACCAGAACTTAAAACCTGGGAATGTTCTTGACTCATCAGATTGAAAAAGTGCCAATATTAAATCATCTTCGGAGACGTGTTGATTAAAGGTTTCACCACAAACCCTATAAATATAAAAGTATTAGTAAAAGTATTGCTCTGGATTATACATAACACATTGCATAAAACATGTTATTACCTGTTGTGCTCTTTCCAAACACCAGTGTCATAGCTTTCCGGAGACAGTGTTTGAAATACGAAAAAGTATAAAGTATCTTTGCACGTTGCAGTGTCTAACTCGGCTTCATACCAAACATTGTTCAAGTTTCCTTTCAGGTTTAATCCAGTTGGAAAGACAAATGCTGAGAGTTCCATATTTGTATAGTTTCCTCCATTTGGTGGATATGTGAACTCAAACGTGGGGGAGTTGAAAACATGATGCGATGACAATTCCGAAGTTTTACTAATATTTCCTGTGAAGATTGCTTCATACTCAAGAATAAATCCGTTGCTAGTTCCTTCAACAAAGCTTGGTGAGTTAAATGTAACGACTAGCAGGTTGGAGTCCGACGCTACAAACGATCCAATAGATGAACTTGAAACGTTTAAAAACCAGAATGGAAATATTGTACATCTCTTTTAATTTATTTTGGATTTCCTACAAACTTTCGTTATACTTGCGGTAGATACGTGGTCATAATTGGTGCATCATGATGGCCAGTTTCATTAATTTGTCCATGTCTAATACCAGTAACTACCAGATTTTGGAAAAGAGCTTAGAACAAATGGAGGACTCATCTTGCCGTTATAACACAGGGCCCTATGAAGCCCATGTATTTTCATTGTTACGTACCATGTTTCAATAGATACCGAAAATATACAAAGATACGTAAATGTCTGAGGCTATTCACAGCGTTTTGGAACACCAGAAATTCCTTGAAAAATAGCATTTTCGGAAACGCCAAGGAAATATGGTACACAACTACATTGTTGCCCTGCTTCAAACATCAAAAAGATGAGTCCTCCATTTGTTCTAAGCTCTTTTGATTTTGGTTACTATCTGGAAGATTAGTTGGACTCCCAAGATGAAGTATATTTACGTTATAGCCAACCGCACCAGACACACCTATAATAGGCACACCTTTCTTTTTCCACTACTTGTTCAAAAGGCTTGTGAAATATTCCACCAGTGACTGTATTATGTGCTTCACCACATCGGGGGATGGGATTTTTTGGAGTAACTAAACCTAAATTATCTTGCCGAGGAGGTTGCTTCAAAATGCGAGCAGAACCAATAGGCCTTGTTTGCTTGACGCCTTGTGTGAAAATTGACAACGCCAAAATTTGAAGTGTCAGGCACCAAAATATGAGTTTGAAAGAAAGCATTTTGAACAAAACGGAAAAGGAGCAGTATTTAGTATACGTTTTATCCAGGAAAGAAGGAAAGTGTGAATGACGAACCATGACATTGTTGCTTTAACAGAATTTACAGAAACGTTATTTTATCTGTTGCTTGTATTTTGCTTATCTTAATTTACAAAGTATAAAGCAATAATCTGTGCTTTCAACGAATTAATGTGTAATAAATATGTAATGTTGTGTTTGTATGACTCACAGTTATGAACATTGTATAGAATGAGATGCAAATAAAATAAACGTTGATGCAATTTTTGTTTACTGAATGGTTATTGTTGTAAAAATCCACTTTGATGTTAACTTCATGATTTTCCTACATATTTTGCAGAATATGGGCAAGTTACAAGTCATAAAACCATATCAATCACTTAATTAATTTTGGAAAATTTTATTGACGTCAATTTGGAATTACAAAACGTTAAAATAAACAATCGAACAGGAATTGCAATTAGCATCCCATAAATGAAACACGAAATCCATAACCATTGGAAACATTGTCTGATTGAAACAACAGAAGGATAATGTCGTCATGGGAAATTTGTTGGGTATTTGTAGGTGGACAAATCCTGGAATTAAGAAAAATACAACCAACTCACATTTATGTAATTAGTAATTACTAAGTAATGATATGTAAAATAACGTAAAGCACTATCAGCAACGTACCTTCCAACTTGTTCCCATTTTCCAGTGTCCACTGGCATATTGATGTTAAATCTAAATACGTAAATTGGATCATAACAATTGTACGTCTGTATGTCCTGCAAAAGTATATGATTTGGTTTCTTATTAAAGCATTTTGTTCCTGGTGGGGCTAGAAACGCAGCCAGCTCATTGAATGCATAATATCTTTCATTAGAAATGGGATAGGAAAACGGAAGCGTTGGACTACTGAGAAAATGATGGGTTGACTCATCTGCAATTTTTGAAATGTTTCCAATTTGAATACTTTCGTAACGTAGAACAAATCCAGTGCTTGGTAAATCGCCAACAATTGTAGAATGAAATGTAACCACAACAATGTTTGAATCAGATACAGTAAACACGCCCGTACTTGTTCTAGCAAAAAATATTGAAATTAACCTAAATTAAGAAGAAATGACAAACAATCTAATGGAAATGATAATTTCTGAAAACTCTTACGGAATGTATGTTGTTAGCGTTGGGGGTGCTCTATTTTCATGTCGAATTCCAGTAACAGAAAGCTCTTGTGTGTTTCCTGGTTGGTTTGTAGGATTACCTAAATACTGGATGTCAATAGTGTAGCCCACTGCGCCCTTAACTCCAATTACCCAGGCACATCTTTCGTTATCCAAAATTTGTGCTGTAGGTTTGTGGTATATTGCACCATTTTGGGTGTTGTGACTTGCTCCACAGTTGTTTTCCTGGAGATTAGCTAATTGGTTACCCAAGTTCGATAATAAACCTTTGCCATATACAATGTTTTGAGAGTTGTAAGTTAATACAACAAAAAGTTGTAAGACGAATGATGTCCACATTTTTAAGCACGCAAATACTAAACCAATCCAATAATTAAAAGTCGGAGCAATGCAAACTGCAAATTCTTAAAAGTTGTTGTACGCTGTGCTGGTACTTTGTCAACTGTGGTTGTGTGCTGCTCTGCTCATTTAGGTATAGGCATGATTCCTATATTATCAAAAGCAAATATGTGTTTATCTCAAAATGATTGGACCTTACGTCATGGTAAATTAAATGCAATTTGTATGCGATGCTTTGTACGCTTAGATTGTTTATGCATAACATTGCTGGATACATAAATAAACACTTTTGGAACCTGGAATCCAAACAAACGTATGCAATCAACGTTGCTACATGAAATTGTATTTGATTCTGTATTTTTACAAAACTTAATTTTTAAAGACAAGTACAATGTTCGTACAAATCAGAAAACCTTGCTCTAAACACCTCAGTGGTGTCAAGCTTTCAATAAAGTTCATCGAACCAAACTTAACTCTAATATCCAAGACACTCCGAATAAAACGCATATATTTTTTAATTTGTCTGAAATTTGTAGACTTTGTAACGGCAATATGCTTCAGTAGCATTTTCGAGTTATGTTTTGAGTGCACATTTATCCTTGACATTAGTCCGGGTAAAAGAAGAAGAGCAAATGAAGAATTAAATGCAGAGACAGCAAACATAGCAAGGTTAATTACGTTTGAGTTATTTAAAGGAGTTATGATAAGTAATGCAAAACTAAAACCCATCACAGGAATTCCATACGAAATTATTACTGTTATCATACAATGTTGTTGAACATCGTTCAGAAGAACGCCCAACAATTGTAAAGTTCTTTGTTTGATTACAACAGCAGGAGTCAAGCTGTCGTTGACGCATTCTTCAAGAAATCTAAATTTGAAACAAGCTAATTAAAATACTATTTTAATTTTAGACTTAAAAATGTAAAATGGCTTACAGCTTTAAATTCTCTTCGAATAGAATAATTGACAGGATCATTATTCCTCCCAAAGCCAACGATGCAATACTTATTCCGTAGGCTATAAACCAGTGATTCAGGATAAAAACAAGTATTTTGATTGCATGGCCAATGTAACACCACGTTGTACAGTTCGAAAAGTACACGTAGCATTCTGGTATCAACCAATCGCCTAGCAGGGATACCTGGCAAGGATTGAAAATATGAAAGCCATAAACCAAAAGAGGTGGAACAATCCAAGCTGTTAGGAACAAGGTAGGTGCAAAGGTCACACTTAAGTTTGGCAGCAATTTTAGTTTTCTTTGAGCAAGAGGTAAATTGGGAGAAGAAAGTAAATCCAAAAGACCGTTTACATAAGTACAAAGGCTAACAGCCTTTTTTCTTATGGCGTACTGATTTCCAAGTCCACCCAAAGAGAGAACTATTCCAAGTGCGAAAATAAATTTTTGTATAGGCAAGGAGTCAGCATGATTTACAATATGTATTGTTCCTCGAATTATATAAAGAACAATAAGGGAAAAGTAAAACAGTTGTATGCGCTTTAACTTCAACTGTTCTGCTGGATTTCCCAGCTTCATTCTGCCTCGGGTTTGATACCAGTGATCACACTGGTATTTGTGTATTTCAGTTTGCCTTAAAGCCCTTCTATAGAAAACTTTTGTATTGTCTAAAATTCTATTTAAATCCATTTTCTGACAAGTTTCTACTAGTTGACAATTTCAAATCTTCCAGCAGCAACTAAAACTGAAATGGCAAGCCATACGCAGTCGGGAGAAGCTACGCGGGACTGTTCTCTGACTTTTACAACCTTCAATTAGATCATGCAACGTGTACTAAGAAAAGGCGTTACAAAAACATGCCCTGTAAGAATTAGTTATGTGATTGTGGATAAATTTAATTATATGTATCAGTTCAGTTGTATACTTGTTTATGTAGCAAATTTCAAACTTCGAAAATTGCCTACATAAGATTTGTGCAAACTCTTTGGTAACAGATAATTGCTGCTTGAGAAGAAAACAACTTAATTTAAATATTTGTCTAAATTGTCTTTGCTGCCAGCACGTGCTTTCCCTTGAGAATAATTCAATGTTTTACTACAATATGATTACAGAATATGTATTTATGAAATCAAGATATCGATAACCGTTATGTCTGAATCATTTAAACAATTGATTACTAAAGTACAAAATATAGACATGGCCCTTGAAAGATTGTAAATCACTCAGGTTGGTTCTAGTAATTATTTATAACGCAAAAATTAGTTTGTATTTCCGGGAGCCAGCGTTCACAAACATTTAAAACATTTAAAAAATTTTAATGTCAAGTGTACATTTTTGCTTTGAAAAATATGCATGCAACATGAATTTGTTTATTAAGTATTTTAAAAAAATTGAATAGAATAACAGTGGATCTCTTAAAATGAAGCAGTTTGTATCATGTTTATTTAACTTACATTTTTAAATTCTAATATGTATCCTACTATATACAAGTGCCAGAATCTTAACACTAGTTTTGAATTGTTTAATTTTTGGCAACAAGTACTGTGTTCATGCAAATCAGCAAACCATGCTCCAAACACCTCAGAGGGGTTACACTTTCAATGAAATTCATCGAGCCAAACTTAACCCTGATGTCCAACACACTTTTAATAAAGCGTGTAGCACTTTTTCTGTTTCTTGAACTTGTTAATTTTGAAAATGCAAAATGCTTCAAAAGCATTTGAGAGTTATACTTTGATTGTTTATTTAATCTTGCCATAAGTCCGGGTAAAAGAAGTAAAGCTAGCGAAGAGTTAAACGTGGTAACAGCGAACATAACAACGTAAAGTATATTGGAGCTGTTCATTTCTGTTATGATGAGCAACGCGCAGCTGAAACCCATAACTGGAATGCCATGCGACATTAAAACTGTTATCATATACTGTTGTTGAACGTCATTCAAAAGTGTACCTAACAGTTGCAAAGTTCTTTGTCTGACAATGGTAGCAGGAACCAGGCCATTTTTAATGCATTCTCGTAGAAATCTGGAAAAGATAAAATATTTCATAGAAATTAGATACTGTCTATATTTAAAACATGTGACAGTAAGTTAGACAAGTTGTAAATGTATCAAGTTGGCTTACGTTTTTAAATTTTCTTCAAAAAGAATAACTGACAGAATCATTATTCCTCCCAGTGCCAGCGGTCCAATACTCATTGCATAAGCAATAAACCAATGATTGAAACCCAAAATAAATATCTTAAGAACCATGTTCATATAACCACATAGTGTACAGTCTGAAAAATACTCGTAACATTCCGGCAAAATCCAGTTGCCTAGTAATGACACTTGACAAGGATTAAAAACATGAAAACCGTAAACCAAAAGAGGTGGAACAATCCAAGCGGTATAAAATAAAGAGGGTGTAAAAATAACACTTAGGCTTGGTAGCAATTTTAGTTTCCGTTTAACGATGGATAAACTGTTTATACAACAGAAATCTAAAAGTCCATTAATGTAAATGCAAAAACTGGCTGCATTTTTTCGAATGGCGTACTGATTTCCTAGTCCACCTGTAGAGAGCACTATGCCAAGTACAAAGATGAATTTTTCTGTAGGTGTTGCATTAGCATGGGTAATAATATGCATTGTTCCCCGAATCGTATAAGTAGCGGTAAGCAGAAGATAAATCAACTGCATATGTTTTAGTTTTAATTGTTCTACTGGTTTTCCCAATCTCACTCTTTCTTGAGTTTGGTCCCAGTGAACACAAGAACATTTGTGTATTTCAGTTTGCTTAACAGCCTGGGCATAGAAACCTTTTGTAATTTCAAGAAACCTATTCAAATCCATTTTTAGAAATATGTCAGATGTAAAGTAGTTTGATTGAGCTATATACTTAATACAAACTCCAAGCACAAATTTACACTAAACGATATCCTGAATCTTAAAACAAAATATTTATCCTTTCCTGAGTATAAATACCCTCATAATATTTATTTTTAGATTACATCATAGGCTTGCAACATTACCCAAGAAAATATTTACACGAGCAAACTTAATTACTAATTTTAGCTAGACAACATCTGAAGTAAAGACCTAAGAAAATAGTAATTTCAGAGTATTAGTTTTAAGTAAATATTTAAACACAGTAGGTGTTTTTGATGAAAACAGCCAAATTAACTGCTTTCATATTATTGTCACATTATTGATGTATGAAAATAGCATGTATATTTAAGTTAATTTTGATCTTAATCTATGTGATGTGACCTGTTTACTCATGACTTGTCAGGACACAACATAATTTGGTAACTTTTAAACTTGGTAAACTAAATATTTTTAACGCTCATTCTCATACTGTCTCCTGCACTCATGGTACACCGCTTTACAAAAGTTCAAGAGATATTTAAAATATTTGCAAATCTGTACCTAAATATGTCCCGAATCGACAACTTTTATAATATAGAAACTCGCACTTCCACAACGCGAACCTTTCCCAAATGCGTATTATGTATATTGAATAAAAAAGCGCAATGCCACTTATTAATTTAGCAATAGACCTGCTGTTAGAGGCATGCAAACTAATAAAACTAGAGCTGGAAATTTCACATAACTAACAATAATACAATTATTAGTCATACTCTCTGTTTTAATTGCTAATAAGATTACGATCTAAGATTATAGTGGAGCAACTAGTTAATAAGTTATTTTTAAAAAACTGAAAAGGATATAATTCAATTAAATGTAATTTGTAAAATGCTTATTATTTTGGTGGAAAGTGGAAACCACTTTTTATTACAAAGCAATCTAGAATTTGTAGCCTTCTTTTGTAAATGCTTTTGGGGCAGAATAATACCATACAGGGATTAGAACTGATTAGTAATACAGTTGGCATGCAACGTTGCCCATCAGTTTTTGAAGCAATTTCATAAGATTTTTTAGAAAAATTCATACGAATTACATTTTGAAAACTTTGTAATATTCCAATTTTCCCCAAACATTTTCACAAACCCATTTCAATCATGGAGCGAATGATTATTTTTCTTGTAGCACTCCTGCTCTCAGATACGTTATGCAAAATCCGGTCCGCTGAAGCCAACCAGCAGAAAATCCCCGCCAAATGCAGCCGATATTTCCACCAAACTAGCTACGACGACTACATCGACACCGAGGAATGCACCGACCCTAGTAAACCCTTCTGTGGAATAGACAAGACAACAGGATACGGTCAAGGTTGCGTTTCCGCTTGTCCGTTTCCCAGTGTCCCCCAAACGTACTAGACACTAAAATCATTTGCGACGGCTCCAGTCCAAGCTGCTGTTGCAAAAGGAAGAAGACGATCTTGACTATGACAAAGCCAGTGATCCAAAGTCCTGGGTCTGCAATAACCTGCTCTATGAGGATTTCTGGAAGCCAGGCTGTGCGAAGCCGGAACTGGCTCAGGCCACAATTTGCACTGGTCCTAGTCCATCTCTTCCTGTTTTCTGTGCCACGAGTGACAAGAATGGAGAAAATAAGCTCTGTCCAGCGGAAAAGCGCTATTGTGGAATAAATAAGAAAACTGGGGACATTCAAGGTTGCGTATGGGCTTTAGATTGCCCTGGGAATGTAAAGGATAATGGTGAAATTGTTTGTCAGGCGGACAAGCCCAATTGCTGCTGCTTGGGAAAGACAAATGACGTTAATTCCATAGACAAACATTTGGCCTGTAACAATTATTTGAACCCGGAGGATACTAGTATTTGGAAACAGGCTTGTGCCTTGCCAGAATTGAAGCTACTCAAGCAGTGTGCAAAACCTCCACAGGTATCTACTACAGCAAAACCGTCGAAAGCTACTCCGAAACCAAAACTGGGGAATACTAACAAGAAAAGAATGTCAAAAATGGAGGAAAATGGCCCCACAGTTTATATTGTAAGTGCTGTGGTGGTGCTACTTGTACTAAGTGCGATTGGAGGACTGGTCTATTTCTATTATAAAAAAAGGGGAAAGAGTAGTAATGCCAGTAGACAGCAACCGGAACTAAGCCTACAACCATCTCAAATTCCGATTCAAACTGCCGTGCCATCCGTAACAGAGAGCATCGGTCCAGACCCAGAGGCAACTTCTGGGGCTACGTAGCACATAAACAAGGAAGCAGAAGGAGAAAGGGGAAATTTAATTATTGGATTTTTTGTATTTAATATGACGAGCTTTTTGCAACGGACAAATTGAGAGTAGACTGACGGAATAAAAAATATATTCTATTCACTAGATCACTGTTATTTTGTTTCCACGTGTAGCTCAAACTTCAAAACTAGTGATTAATAAGTAATCAGAAACACAATCGTTTTTTACAAAACTAGAGCATTGACATACTTAAAGGTTTAAATATAGCACACTTACTTTAACTGTAGATTTGTAAGCACTATTTGCTTAAATTCCAGAGAAAGCTTAAATTAATGTTTAACTGTCAAAACAGGCTGTCTTACCATTTTACGTAGATAATATGTTTGAATAGTTACTTTGAATGAATGACTCGTGAATTTGTTCAATGAAAGCTTACGCTCCTAAAGTATGATTGGCAACTTAAATGGCAGCAATGGATTTGGCATTTTATAATCAATTTATGATAAATCAAGCCAAATAATGTCAACGGAACACTAACACATTTTTCCAAACGTCGACGACCGTTGGTTAATCAAATATATTATTATAATCATGTACAGTATAATGATATATATGATACAGTAGTTTTTGCTAAGACAACTGAACGTACGAGTGAGTCTTGAATAGGTATCATAATATTTTAAGAAAAAAGTAAGTTTCAAACTGTCTCTCAAAGTCTCATGAGAGAGTTGATAGCCCAAACATTTTTCATTTTTTACGATAATTACATTATGTAATTTACATAGGCTACTCCAGGTCTGTCCATGAACTTCTGTTCAAAATTTTAACTTTACTACAATTTAACAACAATGACAAGATAATGACAAAAAAGAGATTGACTTTCAGCAGAGCAAAAATTACTAAAGTAAACATGGTTCGGAACTTTCCTGCATAGAATGGGGTTTCCTCTTCTTTTGCTTTGACCTCTTGACTTTGACGCTTAAACGCTTTGCCAGGTACACAATTTAATTACCGAATTATTTCCTTAATTACTCTGATTCCTACGCACAATCATGGCAACTGTTAACACGCACACAAATTTACAATAAACGCAATCATATATCAACCCAATTCCAATTACATATCTTTTATTGAATTCCAGACAAGCTAGTATCTACTATCGTTTAAAAATTATCGCAGTTCGTTCTACGAATTTTTTATATGATGTGAATGTCACCATAAATTTCAATTTTTGGCAAGTACTAAAAATTTTATTGGGTGTCATTTATAAATGTCTAGACAAACCAAATATGTATATTTATTGCAAATGTCAACTGAATTAGATTGCTGTAGCTAGAACCAGTCATATTACCAGTTTTTACTACCTGTCTAGCTACCTTGATGTATTGTCGTTTTCAAGACAAAACATAAGAAAATGATACACGCACATTATTTTCTAGAAAATATCTAGAAATAAAGTGGATTCATTACCAAAATACTTCAGTTTCATGACAGAGCTTTGCACGTTCAGTTGAAAATGGAAACTGTTGATATATTACGTTGGATTTTGCAATACTATGCAGTCTCAGTCTACCGGCCGAACATAGCACACCTGCCTTATAAGTGCTCCTTACCACTTACACATTATTCATTTTACCTTTTTACATTTTTACCTTTTTAATTCAAAGCATTTTTATACACACAAAAAATGGTTATTTACCACGATTCACAAATTCGTCCACAATTTTCTACGTTTCCACAAAACAATGATTTAGGAAACCAAAATAGTGCAGGTGCCGAGGAAAATTCACCAACTTCCAAAATGGATACTGAAAACAGTACTGAGACCACAAAAAAATCAGAATTTCAATTAGTGCTAGAAAAACTGAATTCAATTGACGAACAAGTGCAAGAAATTAAAACAATAAAATCACAACAAAAAACCATAATTGACCTGCAATCACAAAATAGCATCAGACTATCCGATTTAGAAAATGAAAATCGATCTCTTAAAAACCGAGTTGACTTCTACGAAAAGCTTACTGATAAGTTGTTACGTGATACGAATTTCCAAAATCTAATAATGCACGGAGTTGTAGACAATGAAAAAGAATCTATCACAGTTCTCAAGAAGAACATTAACATTTTTATTCAAAAAACACTCGGAACCCAAATATTAGTTGACACATGCTACCGCATTGGAGTCTATAAGGCAAATTCTCACAGACCAGTTCGTATCAGATTCAATAATCATAGTGACCGAATTTATGTTTTCGAGAACATGAAAAAGTTTCCTGAGGGCATCTCAGTGAGAAGTGATCTTCCGCTTCACATTAGGAAGAATGAAAATCTACTTCGGAGCAAGAAAACCGAACTAACGGAAAATGGCATTAACGCAACTATTGATTGGAAAAATAACACGGTACAAGGGGCAGATGGAAGCTCATACGCCCTGCTAAATGGAACATTCTCCGCAAAAAAGAAACGATCTGGATCACCCGAACCGGACGAGCAACCAGAGGAAGGACAACCATCAGGAATTCAAATTATTACCCAGGAGCAAAATAGAACTCGAAATATGAAAAAACCTGTAACGAAAAAGCCTAACAAAGGAAACGGAAATCCGAGCCATAATCAACCTTTGATCAATCTATATGATTTATCCACAACGACAAAAAACGGGACAGCCGAGGAAACACAAAACGCCACGTAAATCTTAAGGATATTACTCAGTACCCCAAACGAATCCGA
Source organism: Entomobrya proxima (assembly GCA_029691765.1). Classification (NCBI taxonomy): domain Eukaryota; kingdom Metazoa; phylum Arthropoda; class Collembola; order Entomobryomorpha; family Entomobryidae; genus Entomobrya; species Entomobrya proxima. The sequence goes on along the minus strand of CM056170.1, from coordinate 28,819,478 downwards.
AGGAAACCAAAACGACAAACAGGAAAGCCGTTAAATACAACAAGAAAAGCTGAAACATTCCATCAAATAAAAATCGGGCAGATCAATGTACAGTCAGTTAAGAATAAATTTTTACACATTGTAAATATTTTAAATGAAAAGAAATGCGATGTTTTATGCCTGACAGAATCTTTTTTAAAACATGACCACATTTTACCAGAAGTACTGGGTTATAATATACAACGACTTGATTCAAACTGCTCAGCGCAGCGAGGCATTATCGTTTTTATATCAAACAAACTAAAGTCATGGGAAATAAAAATAAACTCATCAAATAATATTGAAATATTAGCATTCAAAATTCAGTCAGGATTCTCAAAAAGTATTCTTATAGCATGTATTTATCGACATCCAAACTATAAAAAAGAAACATTAGAAAATGATATTAATAGCATTAAAGATAATATAGCAACTTTCCTAGAAAAAGACAACGATTTTGTTATTGTAGGAGACTTCAATCTACGAAATAACACTGTTGATCCTCTCATTAAATTCTGTCAGTCTTCGAACATCAAACAATTGATAAGTAAACCGACAAGAAAAGAACAGATTCTTGACCTTATATTTGTACGTCATGAAAACAATGTTATCTCCACTGACGTTTTCAACGCAGACTTAGCCGATCATTTTGCCACCGAATGCATTTATAAATTTGAGCGTATTAAACCAGAGCTTAAAGAAATTACTTTTCGTAAATTCACAGAGTCCAATATTACAAACTTTTCAAATAAGCTTAATAGCCTAAATTTGAGTGAGTGTACCACAGCAAAAGAATTTGTAGATAAATTCTCAAGTGCATACAATGACAGCTTACCTATTACAAATAAAATGGTTAGAGATAAGCCAGCTCATTTATACCTTTCTGAAGCAACAAAATGCATTATCAAACAAAGAAACAGAGTATACCGTATTAACAAAAGGGCTCCAGCGTTAAATTTACAAAAAGAATTACAATCACTAAATCGTCAGATTAAATTTTATATTAAGCAGGATACAAAAGCGAAACTCAATGAAAAGATCTCTAAATCAAATGTATGGAAGTGTATTGATGAAGTTGTTAGCATTAAGAAAAGCAAGGAAAATAATATGAATATTGATCCGGATGAGCTCAATGACTACTATGTTAATATATGCACACAACAAGAAACCTTTATTCCTTTACCAACAAAACCTGAAAATCTCATTGTTGACCCTGAGCTTTCTTTTGAACTCAAACCAATTACTGCAAACGATATCATGAAAGCTTGGAACAGTATAAAACAGCATGAATCAAAAACTGAAGACCCTTTAGGCTGGTGCAATAAAATTGTTAATATAGCACTTGAATCGATTGATTTTCTGTACGGAATGGTAAAACTCTTTAATAACCTTATTAAAGAAGGTGAGATACCAGACTTCCTCAAAATAGCTAAAGTAATTCCTATACCTAAAGTAAAAAATGCAACTCAGCCTAAAGACACACGACCCATATCTTTACAGCCCATCCTAATAAAAATATTAGACAAATGTGTACATTCCCAATTAACAGCTTACTTTGAAAAAAATAATTTGTTTAGCGAACACCAGTACGGTTTTAGGAAAAAACTTTCAACCACTCATGCACTTATGACACTTACAGATATAGTTTATGAAGCCATTGATAACGACGAAATTTGTGCAGCAATAGCTCTCGATCTTGAAAAGGCTTATGATAGCTTAAACAGAAAAATCATGAAAGTAAAATTATCATGGTACGGTATTAGAAGCAACTTCATTGATTCCCTTATCAATGGTCGAAGCCAATATGTACAGATTGGGCGAAAAAAATCTACACGTAAATATACAACAAGAGGAATTCAACAAGGAGCATCGTCATCTAGTTGTTTCTTCAATATTTATATTAACGATCTACCTTTATACATCAAGAACTCTAAACCCACTATTTTCGCTGACGACAACACAATACTAAACTCTAGTTCTATTATTAATAAGCACAAGCTAATATGTGATATTGAGGAAGACCTTCGCTCAATCTGTAACTGGCTTGAAATTAATAAGGTTAAGCTCAATATTGGTAAAACGCAGTTCATTATATTTGGAAAGAAAGGTGCATTAAACAAATGTAAGGATTTTAGGCTTCATATCAATGGCATTGAAATACAAAGAGTAAAGTCAGTCAAAGTACTTGGAATCATGCTTGATGAAAACCTAGCATTTACAGATCAGTGTAAAAATACAATACAAAAATGCTATGGTATAATGTCAAAGATTTATATATTTAAGCACGTATTAAGCAAATCAGCAAAAGCAACTCTAGTAAATGCGTTAGTGTTTAGTAACATGACTTACGGATTAACTATTTGGGGAAACAATTTAACCCAAAAGCAACAAAAAAACATCGATAATCTTCTAAGACACGTTGCAAGGTTTGTACTTGGAAAAAGAAAATACGATTCTCTCACCGAAGACTTTTGTAACGAGCTAGAGTGGTTTTTCTTTAAGTATAAGTTGATGTATGAAAATATATGTCTCGCCTACAAACTAACTTTTACAAATCCTCTTGAAAAGTTCAACAATTATCTTGATTTTTCAAACCAGAATAGCCAAACTACTAGATCCACTAACTACAAAATCCCTAGTATACATTTTAATAGTTCATGGGGGAAAAAATGTTTCAAGTATAAAGCTGTCTATGACTGGTTACAACTACCTGATTCAGTTATATTCGTGTAATGTATCTTTTAATGCCTTCAAAAATAAACTTATAGCTTACTTACTTTCGCTTCAAATCGAAGGAATATTTAGAATTAAATGTAATATGGACGACACAATTTGTGATTTATCTTGTATTGACGACGTCATAAATGCGTGTATTAACAAAGCAAAATAAAAGCACGAATTAGTCTATGGAGTGTTAAGTGGTAGGCTAAGGTTATTCAAAGTTAACACAGCGCAGAGTAGTCTGACTGGGCTAAAACCCTTAATGGCGAATGCGGGTTGGGGAAATGCACTAGTGGGTTACCGAGAAGCCGAAGTTTTTGCCTTCTTTTCACTCTTAGACTTAACGTGCTTTGATTAAACATATCTGCTTATATATACTTCATTAATTTTGTTAAATCTACAAAACTAAGCATATTGATAAAGACAAAATATATGTAAACTATTATAAGTTAAACAAATAATCTGTATATTAGTAACCAATTGTATATTTCTTCACGCTTAAATGACAAATGTTTGTCAACATGATGTAATTTACCTCTCGAGGAAATCATGGACAATAAATGCAATCATTATTATTATAGCACGGTTTGCTTTGCACCAATAAGAAAAATAAGAAACTTAATTGGAAAGAAATCATGGAAATTTTCAATAATATTCACAGGTTTATTCCTAGCCACCAGACTGTTTAGTATTGTATCCGTGGTATATTCAGTCTTGCTGCTTTTTGGTACATTCGAGTACAAGTTTGGAAAGTTAAACGACTTTAACATTTTGGAGACAATTTGCTGGTTTACTAGTAGTTCACTTTATATAATGATCGACGTTCTAGTACTCAACAAAGACTTTCTGGTTAGTTTTGATGTAGCAGTTAACCTTTTAAAAGATATGTTTGCTGGGATCTCAAGACAACTGCGCAACAATTTAGGAAAGCATTTCAAAAGAAAAGTTTTGCAGTATTTTGCATTCTCAAGGTAAAATCATAAAAATATTTTCTTACGACCGAATTTACAAAATCACTAACATATATTTTGCGTTTGTCCATTTTCTACAGCACCTTCGACTTTTACCAAGTTATTTCTTGTTTTATCTTTATACCACAAACTACAACCAAGTTGACTATGTTCTTCTATGCAATTCCTGGAAACTGGTCTTTGCTAGAGCGTTTATTCTGGCTTATGCAAAGCAGCAATGTAGGCATACTAATCTTTGCCATTTCATTTATTACAACGTATTCCGGTTGCTTGGCGTTTTGTTTTGAGGAATGTTTTCAGTTACTGACCAGTAATATATTTGCACTTGTCCGCCTACGGTTTGACCGGAACTTCTTTCATGTTCTGAAAAAATACCAGCAATTGCATTTAATTTTATACCGACTTAATAAAAACGTTGGTCTTGGGCTTTCGCTATTCTACGGCATTTATTTAGTACAACAAGGAGCGGAAACTTATGTTGTATTTCGTTCAATACGGGAAGGGGTCAGCCTGTTGAATTTAAATCTTCTTTTTGTTGATATATTCGTAAGTGCAATTTCTTTTTCGAAATATAAAATATTGTTTATTGGCTAATACTTAGCTGTTTTTTCAGATCTCTGTGTCTAGGTTGATGTATTCATTTCATGCTGTTTCAGTTTTGGATCGATCTTCTGCTAAATTTTTAAAGGCAACGAAAGCTTACATGACTCCAAGACATTTGCAAGGGGAACGTGGACGTTATAACAGAAAATTAATGAACGTGACAATTAGAAGTATTCGTCCTGCTTACGTGCGTGTGGGAGGTATTAAATGTCAAAGGAATTTTTTATTGTTTGCAATGAATATATATTCGAATGTGTACTTCACAGCCGCTTTATGGCAATAATTTGCAAAATTTTATGTCAATAGGATGTTTCATAACTTTTACTATAAATAAACAGAATGTAACCACCTAAAACTTTATTTTTTTGGAATGTAGAACGTTGTAGTTAACAATACATTCAAAACATATCTATTTCCCGAATCGTACATAGGAGAAAACTTGAATGATTTCGCACAAAAAAATTTGGGCGAGCTTCTGTTTTTTCCTTTGTAAGTTTTTACGTCTTGTATAAGAGCTTCATTTCCAAAAATACATTTACAACGACACTCACATATTGTGTAATTTGTTTTCAAATACAAAAGTGGGAAAAATTTGCCATCCTAGTACTCAGCTTATGTTCAGTTCATTCATAGAAAACATTCATGCGTCTGCTGAAATTCTGAATGCATAAATTATTGTTTGCGTTAGTACGATTCACTGTGTATTTTATTTGCTAGTCGCTTGATTTGCGTCATTTGAGTCAGTGTTTTTGCAAAACAAAATTTAGTTTAGTTTAGCATGGAAAGTTCCAGCAGTTATAATGATCTCAACTTGAACTCCATACAATTATACAATTTGATATTGCAAAATGTGGTCAACATTTGTAATTGTGCACACTACTTTGCAAAAGCATTTCAGTTTACAAATTGTTTTTGACAAAGAGTTATTACGATTTGTAGAAACTAAAACATGGACAAAATCTAAATTCGTTTTCTGTTTAATCGATTTTAATCTCGTTTTACTATGGATTACGTTTGTATTAAGTTTGTCCTCAGTTTCTAGCGTAAAAAGCAAGGTTTCATACGTTGAGCAGATTCTAAACCAAGTACTGTTTTTGTTTTCGATTATTATGATATCTTTTGCATTGACGGCCTTGTGGACGCTTCGAAATAGAAGTAAAACATGTGTTTGGCTTTTAAATCAAGCAATGCGCTATTATAAACAGAGAACAGCGGTAAATAAACTTGTGCCATTACATTCAAGCAACATTTCATTCCTGTTTGAAATAATTCTTCAAGGTCTTCTAATGGTTTTTAGCACTTCTGTCATTATAATTTCTTCCACACCATTTATTTGTGAAGATAATGCAGTGCAAAAGTTTTTCCTTTGGATAATTTTAAAGCTGGAACCAAAATATCAAGTTCTAGTGCCATTAATACCTTACGTCAGTTCAGTTTACTTGCTACTAATATTGGGGCCTGGAATGGTCATTTTAACTCAAGTAATGTATTATTTGACTGCATTTCTATTTGAAGCTCAGTTTATTTTGAAATCCGCGAATAGGAAATGTCTAACTTCTCGTCTTTTTCAATTTGCTAAAGTAGTACACCACCAGACCACAATATTCATTCGTGAGTACAATAATTTCGGTCCTGTGCTATTTCCAATGGCCATGGCATGTGGAATTGGTGTTAACATAATAACCACATGCGTGTGTATTCGATTTCATAATGCACTTTCGAGTATATTTATGTTGCAGTTTATTGCAGTTGATATTGAAACCCTGCTTGCGGAAGTGTATTTATATAACTTTACCAATGTAAGCAGTGTAGAAAGCAAGAAATTTCTCCACAGCTGGAAAAACAAATTGCAAAGAAAATCTGACTTAATGTGGCTAAAGGCGTTAAAACCTATCTTTGTAGAAATTGGGCAGTTTTTTAGAATCAAGCAATCAACACTACTGTCTTCTTTTGTTGTCATTATAAACTATACTGCGACTTTGCTATTATTGTAAAAGATACACTGAAACAGTATAATTGAAGATATAAATAAAACATGGTAATCATGTAGTAGAGAGTAAGCTTGCCGAAGTTTCAAATTCATTTCAAATATACCATAATTAAAACATCCTTTATGCTTAGAATAAGAGCGGCTGTAAGTGCCCAGCAATTTCGAATTTTGGCAAATTGACAACATATTCGTTAATTTGGTCAAAAACTGACCTATAATCATGTGTCGCATGCTATAGGTCACTCAAGAAACTTTAAAATCCGTCGTGACCTTTGACCTTAGAATTCGAATTTCAAAAATCGCTCTCGTCAGTTTTGTCTCCTAATGACCAAGAATGTTTCTGTGAAAACAGAATTTCAAAAATCGTTTTTGGGATTGAGTTATCGTGGTCACAAGATTTAAAATTCGAATAACGGTCAGACGATTTCGAATTTTTAAAATCGGAGTACATATTTACTAGTTTGGTCAAAAACTGACCTACAGCATGTGCAAGAAGTAGGATGACAAAATGCATACCTTCGTGATAACTCACAGAAGAGCAATTCCAAGCAGACAAAGTAATGCTTGGGTACACTGAACTTAGTAGATTTCTGTGATGTATAAGTTATTTCAAAAAACTTTACGATGTTGCAGTAGTTTGATATTGTATACAGCAATGCCGATTTTAATTTTTCACGATTTTTCTTAAAACGATTTTATTTAATCTTTTTTCTACTCTGTTACGTAAAAGTACTTGTACAGTTATACATCTTGAAAGTGTTCTTAGAAAGTGGGCATTCAAATGAGCTATGAAACTAACTTTGAAGTTAGGTAACAAGAAAATTATGAGCAATTCAAATTTTAGCCATTTTCTAAAGAACACTAAATGTTTTTAAAAAGTTCTTCCAAATGTTTGAAGTGGTCAAACTTGGCATACAAGCTATCAAATTATATCTGTTTATACATGGCTTGTAGCCCATTTTTGTAGCTTTCAGATGTTGCAAAGCAAAGTAATTGTAGTGATTGAATTGTAGAAAAAATCTTACTTATAAGCAAAAACTCTTAATTTCAGATCACTTGATCAAATATCGTCTTTGTACAAAAATGCAAGGATAATAAAACTAATGTTCTGGTCTGTGGTTCTAGAGAATTGAATTGTGGATACAATGTAGAAATCGATTTGTAGCCATAAGTTACTTGGAACCCGCAATATAAGAATCAGTATACGCAGTACTCTAAAATTTTAGTACCGTGAAATTTCGTAGATGGCTTTACTTAATGTAAAATGGCATTTTGTGAAAACAGAAGGTCACTAGATCGAGAAATTTTGTACACTTATACTCTAAAGATAGCTTAATAATACTGTAATAGAAGTGTTTCTTAAAAACGTGCCCGTGAATTTTTATAGCAAATTGAATTTTGTCATCCTACTTCCTGCACATGCTGTATAATCATGTGTCACATGCCATAAGTCACTCAAGCAACTTAAAAATCCGTCGTGACCTTTGACCTTAGAGGTCGAATTTCAAAATTCGGGCTCCGTGGTGCACAGGTTCCAGTGACCAGAAACCTTTCTACGTTAACAGAATTCCAAAAAAAATCACTGGAATAGTGATATGGTGTTTACAAAACTTGACCTTCGAAAAACGGTCAGGCTATTTCGAATTTTGGCAAACTGACAAAAGATTCGTTAATTTGGTCAAAAACTGACCTATAATCATGTGTCGTATGCTATAGGTCACTCAAGAAACTTAAAAATCCGTCGTGACCTTTGACCTTAGAATTCGAATTTCAAAAATCGCTCTCGTCAGTTTTGTCTCCTAATGACCAAGAATGTTTCTGTGAAAACAGAATTTCAAAAATCGTTTTTGGGATTGAGTTATCGTGGTCACAAGATTTAAAATTCGAATAACGGTCAGACGATTTCGAATTTTTAAAATCGGAGTACATATTTACTAGTTTGGTCAAAAACTGACCTACAGCATGTGCAAGAAGTAGGATGACAAAATGCATACCTTCGTGATAACTCACAGAAGAGCAATTCCAAGCAGACAAAGTAATGCTTGGGTACACTGAACTTAGTAGATTTCTGTGATGTATAAGTTATTTCAAAAAACTTTACGATGTTGCAGTAGTTTGATATTGTATACAGCAATGCCGATTTTAATTTTTCACGATTTTTCTTAAAACGATTTTATTTAATCTTTTTTCTACTCTGTTACGTAAAAGTACTTGTACAGTTATACATCTTGAAAGTGTTCTTAGAAAGTGGGCATTCAAATGAGCTATGAAACTAACTTTGAAGTTAGGTAACAAGAAAATTATGAGCAATTCAAATTTTAGCCATTTTCTAAAGAACACTAAATGTTTTTAAAAAGTTCTTCCAAATGTTTGAAGTGGTCAAACTTGGCATACAAGCTATCAAATTATATCTGTTTATACATGGCTTGTAGCCCATTTTTGTAGCTTTCAGATGTTGCAAAGCAAAGTAATTGTAGTGATTGAATTGTAGAAAAAATCTTACTTATAAGCAAAAACTCTTAATTTCAGATCACTTGATCAAATATCGTCTTTGTACAAAAATGCAAGGATAATAAAACTAATGTTCTGGTCTGTGGTTCTAGAGAATTGAATTGTGGATACAATGTAGAAATCGATTTGTAGCCATAAGTTACTTGGAACCCGCAATATAAGAATCAGTATACGCAGTACTCTAAAATTTTAGTACCGTGAAATTTCGTAGATGGCTTTACTTAATGTAAAATGGCATTTTGTGAAAACAGAAGGTCACTAGATCGAGAAATTTTGTACACTTATACTCTAAAGATAGCTTAATAATACTGTAATAGAAGTGTTTCTTAAAAACGTGCCCGTGAATTTTTATAGCAAATTGAATTTTGTCATCCTACTTCCTGCACATGCTGTATAATCATGTGTCACATGCCATAAGTCACTCAAGCAACTTAAAAATCCGTCGTGACCTTTGACCTTAGAGGTCGAATTTCAAAATTCGGGCTCCGTGGTGCACAGGTTCCAGTGACCAGAAACCTTTCTACGTTAACAGAATTCCAAAAAAAATCACTGGAATAGTGATATGGTGTTTACAAAACTTGACCTTCGAAAAACGGTCAGGCTATTTCGAATTTTGGCAAACTGACAAAAGATTCGTTAATTTGGTCAAAAACTGACCTATAATCATGTGTCGTATGCTATAGGTCACTCAAGAAACTTAAAAATCCGCCGTGACCTTTGACCTTAGAGGTCGAATTTCAAAAATCGGGCTCCGTAGTGAACAGGTTCCAGTGACCAAAAATCTTTTTGCGAAAACGGAAATTGAAAATTCAATCTGGTGTTAGAGATATGGCATCCACAAAAAACGACTCAGGCAAAATTAGTAGTAAGACAATTTTACTAATAAACATCAAATAAAAAACGTAATGCTTAACTGTTATTAAGCTAAGAGATAAATTGAAGGCTAAACTGAAAGATCGATACCATAAATTTGCTTATTATCTGATTAGTTTATTAGTAAACTGGTTAGAAAGAATCAAGCTTCCAATATACCCGGGAGTAAATTACTTTGGAGGTTATTTGAGACTGTTATTGTCATTGCGTTGCATGCAAACTTGCAAAGGCGTCCATTGACTCAGTGGCTGCAATGTCTGCATCACATCATATCACTACGTTGGCATGCAACTTGACACTTATATTTAGAAAGGTTTGCAATCTTTTTGCAATTTGCACACTAATTGAAATTTCCATTTATATATTCTCGTAAATATTTATTATGCGAAACTCCTGAAGAAAACATGAAGTTTCAAACTTGGTATTATTTTGCTGTGCTCTTATTGTGCATTTCTAAGAGTTTAGCCCGTCGTCGTAATCAAAACAAGCCCAAGGTTAGACAAGGCTCGGCTGACGCCAATAAATGGACATGTACTCAACGTGATATTAACGGAGACTATGCGAACTCGGTATATTGCGACTTAGGAGAGCTCTGTGGAATCGAGCGGAAAACGGGAAAAGTTAGAGGCTGTGTTCCTACTTCCAAGTGTCCTGATGACATAGCTGAGAAGGACTACGACTACAAGATCCGATGCGACTCTAAGAGTATCTATTGCTGTTGCAAGAGTACGCAGCCTGATGGCGACGACGATTTTGTGGAGTGCAATGACATTCTAGACGAGGACGACGACACCATTTGGAAGCAAGCTTGCAGTCTACCGGAGTTAAAGCCATCGGAAGCCTGCAGGGTCAATCCCACCAATCTCGGTTTGGTGTGCCAAGAGTGAGGACAAGTATGACTATGAGGACTGTGACGTTCCAAAACAATCTTTCTGTGGGATTGATAGAACCACTGGAAACATCCAAGGTTGTGTTAAGACTTCCCAATGTCCTGATAACGCAATGGGCTTGCCAATTGTCTGTGACCCCAGTAAACCTAGTTGCTGCTGCCAAACTACTCAAACTGACTTTTATGGCGATCGTCCATTGGCCTGCAATAACTATTTGAATCCGGAAGATACGAGCATTTGGAAGCAGGCTTGTAGCTTGCCAGAACTGAAGCCTTTGGACCAGTGCAAAGAGCCTCCACCACCGGTTACCCCGTCGTCCACAATACCAAGTACCACCGAAAACGAAAAGGTTACAGCACCGTCCCCCTCAGAACCCTCATCAACCTCACCTTCAGAAGAAGGTCACATGCAGAAAAAAATGGAAGAAATGGAGAAAGAGAAAAGTAACATGGCGATTATTATCGTGGTGGTACTGATTGCTGCGGGTATTGCAATTGGCGGGTTTGTCTACTTTAAGTATTGCAAGAAGCGGGCTCAGGTACAAGACGGAGGGGCACCAGTAATGCAACCAGGCTACTCAACTCCGTTTCAACCTACCGCCGTTCCTAATACAAATCCCGCTTCGGCATCCCTTCCTCAACCACCACCAAAGACAACCGTTTGACTATACAAAAAAGTCAGTGTAGCATTATAGGTTTAGGTTTAACTATTTAGGGAAGATTTTACCAAATTATATCTATAATAAACTGAGACAATAATATGCAATTTGAAACTTTTTGCCATTTCTTATTTAATAAAAAACTCTCAATTTAATTTTTCACGACAATCGCAATTTGTTCGACATTAAATTTTCATTCCACCTACATTTTTAGTAAAAAAGTACAACTTACTTGAGAAACATAATAAATGTTGTTTGGCTAATAGATAATAACTGCTTTTTCAGTTTTATATGCCTAGATTTGAGAATTTTATTTATTTCATCGTTCAGTGCTGGATCGATCTACTGCTTACCGTTTAAAGAAATGACAGCTAAAATGACTAAGGCATTTGTAGGGAGGACGTAACATAAAACTAATGAACGTGTTAATTAGAAGCATTTTTCCTGCTTACATGAGTGTGGTAGGCATTCAATGTCAACGAAGTTTCATATTAAGACGTTGGCTTAACTTTCTTAAATTAATATATTAAGGTATTTAATAAATATGCAAAATTATCAGCCTCTTTAACCAAAAGTTCATTATGAATGCATAAATCCCTATATCAAATTCCTAGTACTTTGCAATAAACACATCTTCTACTATAAATATGTACTTGTCATTTTATGTCAATGATAACAATTAAGTAGTAAAATTTGTAAAATTGGATGTCAATAACCTGTTTTAAAGCTTTTACTATAACAAACAGAACGACATAATTCTAGTCCATTTATAAACTGTTCCAAAACTGTTTCTACCCATTTTATGTAACGCTTGATATGTAAAACATACCAAACCTTTAATATGTAACCACTGATAATCATTTATGGAATACAGAACGAGAATATGAACAATACAGTCAAACAGATTTATTTCACAAAGTCGTATTTGCACATAAAACTCAACTCCAACGATTCTTCAAAAACCCATATTCGAGTACGGTTGTAGTCTATTTTTGTAGCCATGTAAATCGTGTACAAGAGCTCGCTTTCTAAAAACACTTTTTGGTATATAAAAATACATTTACGAAAGGTTTCGCATATTTCAAAAAAATAGCGAGAAAAATTCCCCATCCCAATAACCTTTTCATGTGTCTGCTGAAATACTGAATGCATAAGTTATTAGCTCCTATTGTTTATATTTTCGTTTGCTCGTACCACAATTTACGTAAAAAATGACCCAGTGTTTTTTTGCAAAATATAAACTCAGTTTACTCACTCAGTAAGCAAAGCCGTTAATCAGTAACAGAAGCTATACCATTATCAATTCAAATATTATACAGAGTTAAGCACTCATACAACTCGCTACTGCAAAATGTGGTCGACATTCTTAATTGTGCACACAGCTTTGCAAAAACATTTCTATTTGAAAATTATTTTTGATAACGAATTATTGCAGTTTTTAGAAACAAAGACTAAAAAACTAACAAAATGTAAAGTGTATTTTCATTTAATCAATTGTAATCTTGTTATACTTTGGTTTACGTTTGTATTAAGTTTATCCTCAGTTTCTAGCTCAAGTAGCAAGATTAAGATTCAGCATATTTTAAACCAAGTACTCCTTTTGTTTTCTATTATTATGGTATCTTTTGCGTTGACAGCCTCGTGGACGCTTCGAAAAAGAAATAAAAGTTGTGTCTGGCTTTTAAATCAAGCAATGCGCTATTATAAACAGAGAACAGCTTTTAAAAAACTTGTTCCAGTACATTCAACCAAAATCTCATTCCTTTTCGAAATAGTTCTTCAGGGTATTCTAATAGTTTTTATCACTTCTGTTATTATAATTTCTTCCACTCCATTTATTTGCGGTACTACTGCAGTACAAAAGTTTTTTCGTTGGATAAGTTTAAAGCTAGGGTTAAAATCTCAATTTGTAGTGCCATTAATATCGTGCATTAGTTCATTTTACTTGCTATTAATATTGGTGCCTGGAATGGTAACTTTAACTCAAGTAATGTATTACTTGACTGCATTTCTATTTGAAACTCAGTTTATACTAAAATCTGCAAATAAGAAGTTTCTAACTTCTCACTTTTTTCAATTTGCTAAAGTATTACACCATCATACCTCAATATTCATTCGTGAATACAATAATTTCGGTATTGTGCTATTTCCTGTGGCCATGGCAAGTGGAATTGGTCTTAACGTAATAACTACTTGTGTATGCACTCGATTTCATAATGTGCTCCCGAACATATTTATATTACAATTTATTGCAATTGATGTTGAAACGTTCCTTGCAGAAGTATATTTGTATGACTTTAGTAATGTAAGCGGTGAAGAAAGCAAAAAATTTCTACAAAGTTGGAAAAACAAATTGCAAAGAAAATCAGATTTGAAGTGGTTGAATGCACTGAAACCTGTTTATGCAGAAGTGGGTCCATTTTTTCCAATAAGACAATCAACACTATTATCTGCCTTCGTAGCCATTATAAACTATACTGTGACTTTGCTATTACTTGTAAGAAATGTTTGAAATGAACTGAAACATTTTAACACAAGATATAAACATTAAATATAAATAAAATCTAATGTTGAACTGTTATTGAGCTAAGAGATACGTTGAAGACTGAAATATCAATTCCATAAATTTGTTAAATAATATAACTTACGGATTCAATAACATTAGAGGATTTAGTGTTTGTTTGAGCCATAATGTAAATTAGTTTTATTCTTTAGTTAAATCAAATAATATGTTTTAATGTATCTAATTCAATCGTATGTATATTCTGAGACGTTGTAAAGCATACATGAATACAGTCAAAGAATTAAAAAGCTTTGTTACGGCATACTGAAGAAATAGCATATCTTCAAATAAACCTGAATTAATAAGTGTTTAATGTTGAATGCTTAATTGATTAATCATAAGTGCAAGCATAAGAAAAATCAAGAAGAAATACAACGGAGTTTTTTCAATAGCTCCATTGTCTGAAGGTGGTTCGGTTTCAGTTGCTTGAGTTGATGTAGTGGTTGATGTAGTGGTTGTGGTTGTTGGTGTGGTCATTGTACCGTTTTCACACAAAATCCCAAAACCCATGGTACAGGGATAATATATCATAGTAGTTTTGTTCAGCCCAGCACTCAGATATGTTAGACAGGTTTGTGGGCCCATGTTCCAATGGAATAATTCTATGTAACTTGAGGAAACTGTCTGATTGGTTGCGTCCCACACAAATTGACTAAGTTTCAAAGAATCCCTGGCTGCTGTCCAATACGCTGATTTAATTCAAAAAATGATTTATTTAATATCTCTAAATGTGTATTACTGAACTCACAATTAAAAATATACTTACATCCAGAAAAAGAATCCGAATGAGCCCTTCTCAATGCATCAGCTTGTGCTCTGGATGTAATGGAGGCCATGGCCATCCCCATAGATTCACAGTGCTCTTTTGCGGCAAGCCAACTCTTTAAATTTTTATTGTTATTGAAATTAGTGAACACATTTAACATTTGTTGTAAATAGCAAATAAAATTATTTATATATAAACCTTGTCTAAGCTGTACTGTGCATAATACTGCTTCCCTTCTATTTCAGTTATGTATTCTGCTTTTTGTTCCACTAAAATTAGCAAAAAAACACCAAAATTAAAAATTAGACCCATCAGAAAATTGCTAATTTTTTGCATACCTGATTGTTTAACAAAAGCTCCCGTTACTAAAAGTAGCATAAATTTAAGATTTGCAATCTTAGACATTTTGATGTGTCAAGAAGATCTACTTGGATTTAGAATTAAAGTAAAAACAATAGGAGACTGGCAATAGATACAAGTCAGCAAAGAGAATGAAATCTACTGAAGTGTAGTTTGCAAAATGCCAGAGTATAAAGCAAGCATAGTATTCTTGAAAAGCGGCTGGGTGGGCTTTGGTTGCACTTTGACTTTTATCTCAAGTGTTTTGACTAGCAATGCTATAAAAATTTAAAGGTTAAACTTACAGACTTACATTGTAATGTGAACACTATGGATAAGGGCAAACTGAAATAACCCCTTGCTTCCAATAACCTTACACGTGTAGAAAGTCAACAAAAACCCCAAGATAAAATCCAACCAAATAATTAATATGTACTTATGAACAATTGTATTTGCTTTGATCAGAACTAATTTGGCGTCTCAGTGAAGTCTCTATAAATTAATCTATTGTTTTACTGCAATCAATCAATGTTAAAGCTGACAATTCAATTTTCAAAACAGATTTTTTACCTTGTTCACATCACGAATATTAATTAAGATAAGACAACCAAAAAAATAATTATTTTGCTGACGTAAAAACTGCATATATTTACACAGCTCCTGCTGCAGAACCAGATCGGCTGAGATTTTCAAACTGAATTTGTAGTGGTCAATGTGCACATGAAAGAATAAAATTTCGAAATAAACTATTTGTGCTCCAGAATTTAGTAGACAAAATGCAGAAACCCACAATGTTCTTACTTTTAAACTTTCTTCTATGTTTAATTAGTGTAGATAGTCGTACAGCTATCTCCAAACAAGGAGGCAAGACAAATATTAACATAAATATTTTAAACGCTAATATGATACCATGATATATTTAATACATATATTAAAAATTTTACTCTTTAGATATGGTTTACCTGGGAGAGACGACGAACAGCCGATTCTACAAAAGTATGGAAGAAGTATGTTATCAAATTTACATAAGAGGCTTGAGTTTTATATATGCGACAATGGTAATTTGTGTAGCATTTTTGCTAGGTTGATTTTTGGTGGGCTGAAGCTGAATGCGGACGAATGAACGATTTCGACGATGGATTTGGAGTGATTTTGGAGGAAACAGCAAAGTACAACTTTTTAGTGGAGGCACTAGAAAGAACGAGCAGTGAAAATGTGGAAACGTACTGGGTTGGAGGAATCGTACGCGATAACGTTACAGAAGCGGATTGTCAGCGGGATACACTTCAGTACTGTTTTTATTGGTGGCCTTGTACTAAAAACCAACTTGGTAGTTTTGTCAGGTGGGAAAATCCCAGAATGTCCAACTCCAGATTTTCAGATCTAAGCAACATGTACTTGATACAGAAGAAAGGTAGCGGAATCACGTTTGACTTTGATGACACTACTGCTTTGAAAAAGTATATTTGTGAAGTTCCTAGAACTGATGCAACTCCCAATTGTTCCTAAATATAACAAGTTGTATTTAAATTTATTGATATAACCAAATAATAAAAGAATATGATACATATGTACTATGTAATATTTAAATAATATTCGGCATGTATTCTGATTTTTTAAACGTACTGCATAGCGAACGTTCATTACATCTCAAATGCGTATGTTTCAAAATTCACAAAATTCTAAACAGCAATATGAAGTAAACTGATAAAGTCCTAAAACTGATGAATCTGAATGTACTGTTATTTTGTCACTAAGCACGTTAACAATTTTTAAAAACGTGAAAAAACATTTCATTTTAGCATAGTGGTAGCCTAATTTGAATTTCTTAAATTTTCAATGAAGATTAGTCGGAGTTGGACTTTAGTGGCGTAAAATTACTATTTAGATAGTACATTACCTTTTATGGATAAGTACTTGTTTTTCTTTTCCAACACTAATTGGTTTACAACTGTAATTTCAGGGAACAATGCAATGTGTCAATCACACTTAATTGCAACCCCACTTTATTCACAAAGTAATAATTAGAACACACAGAACAATCGTAAAATGCATCAGTTTATCCCTTTGTAAAAATTACTTTGGCCTCAGTTTTCAGAATGATTATCTGGATAATCAAAATTGTCCTATGGACCAGTCAATAGACCAAAAAGCACCGATGTCCATTACATCTGACGTAAACACGACTTGACACTTCCAGTCTGTTAATGAACTTATTTACATTGAAACTATATCAAACTCTTAAACAAACATTTGTGAGCCAGCAATAGATAAAGGTAATTTTTGGCTGAGCTTGCATCAGTTTTTTGAGAGTATTGCATGTGCACTCACAGGCATTTTGCATTGCTCCTTTAAATTTTCAACTTCAAAATGGCATCCCCAATAGATTCTTCGGTACCTTCAGATATATCTGACGAAAATATAATACCCTCTAACTCTGAAGTATCTTTGCATGGTGCAATAGAAGTAGAATTTCCCAGTATATCCAATCTTAATTCCGATTCCGATAATGAAGTAAAAGAACGAAGCTTTGCATTTGACACAAAGTTTGTGAAACGATTTTATCTGATACACAAACAGCTATTTGGGTCAGGTTTTTACGGATCAACAGTAACGGGACTATTCATTCTTTTGGTTTTGTTAGTCGTTTTGCGTAAGTTTTTAAAACTTTTTTTGGAATTGGCAAATCTGTCATAAGCGTCAATAAATAAGCTTTTATTTTTATATATGCAGAGGAATATGTGGTATATCATGTTGGACTTATTGCTAGCGGATATTATGAGGCTTTGGGAAACAAGGACATTGACTTGTTTTGGCGTCAGACCTTGAAGTCCTTCGGTCTTATTTGTGCAGTAACATTTGTAAGAATAAAATTTCATTTCTTACACATTATATATTATATGTTTCTGTTTCACTTATATTTTTCTTTTATGTCATAAAAGATCAATGCGACCACACAATACTGGGCAAGAATCCTAAGTGCCACAAAACGTCAAGTTTTGTGTGAAGCAATACATCGTGTATACTTTGCAGATATTCGGTATTACCAGCTGAATATACTTGATAAAGAAATTGATAATCCGTAAGTTTCTTTTTCAAACAATTTAACATAATGAATGAGTATATCTAAAATAATTATCGTACACAAATTTGTATCGTATCGTATATCGTATCTTTTTAGGGATCAACGTATGACTCAAGACATTGACAAGTTTTGCACAACCTATTGCGAAGTTTTGCCAAAACTTCTAGTCTCTCCATTTACTATAGCCTACTACTGCTATCAAGGATATCAAAGGTACGAGACCCAATCTTTTACAGAGTGTAAAATCGACATGTGACATATTTTCAAAACCTTAATCGAGCTATGCTTTCGCTGATTCTGATTTTTTAGATCTGGTTGGCAGGGACCAGTTGGCTGCTTTGGTTTCTTTTTAGTTGCCACCATCATAAACAAGCTGCTAATGGGACCTATAGTTACCTATGTTGTAAAGCAGGAAAGACGTGAAGGGGATTTCAGGTACTTTAGCTTTAAATTAACCTACTAGTTATTCTAAATCCCTACTTTTAATTTTACAACAGAGCTTATATCTCTTTAGATTTCTACATATGCTTGTCCGAGTTCACTCCGAATCCATAGCATTTCACGAGGCAGGAATACTAGAGCATGAAAAACTCAACGGTGCTTTAACCACTCTAGTAGACACTCAACGCTCCTTATACAATCGACAGTATTTTCTCAGTTTAGCTGTTAACTTCTTTGATTACATTGGTTCAATATTTAGCTATTTTATGCTAGCCATTCCAATATTTTCTGGAGAATATGACGACCTAACGCCAATTGATTTAAGCATTTTAATTAGTCAGGTAACTAATGAAACGTTAAATTCAAAAAACAAAATTGTAGACAAAGTAATAATAAACTATTTTTGGTTCCAGAACGCATTCGTCCTTATCTATCTTATCTTCAGCTTCACCAGACTAATTGATCTGTCTGATAAATTTGCCGACGTTGTTGGAGTCACACATCGAATAGCTCAGTTATTAGAACGACTTAAAAAGCTAGAAGACTACTGGAAAAGCTTTAGCTCTCCTAACAACCAAACTGCAAGAAATAGTGTGCTAAATCAGTGGGCCGAATTAAGAAACCAAATTTCGCAGAAAATTTCTCAAGAAAATGGGAATATCGTTGAAAACGATTCCGCTTCAAATTCATCATCATCGCCTCAACTAACATTACCAATTTGGACCTTAGAAAATGTTACGTTAACCCGACCCGACAGCGACGTACCTTTAATATCCGCCCTAAACTATCAATTTATTGTGGGCGAGTCTGTTATCATTACAGGAGCTAGTGCAGCCGGAAAAACTAGCTTATTTCGAGCATTACGCGGACTATGGAGACATTCGGGAAGCAGCATAAAGTCTCATTTTCCTCCGGGACCCCAGGGGGTATACTTTTGTCCTCAGAGGGCTTATCTTACTTGGGGCAGTTTACGGGAACAGGTATAAGCTCATGTTTAAAAATTATGTATGAAAAATTATTACTTGCTTTATTTGAATTTTCAAATAGATAAGCTTTCCCCTGAAACCAGACAAAAGCAAAGTAAATGATAAGCTTATTCTGCACTACATTGATAAACTCAAATTGAGCCCCATTTTGGAACGTGTGGGTGGTTTAGATAAGCCTTGCAGTTGGACCGTGTAAGCAAATTAACATAAATGATAAGCCCAAAAACAAATTAAAGAGCTTATCAATATCTAATTAGTTATTGTAATTCCACAGATTTGATAGCTTATCCCCTGGAGAAATGCAGAGGTTGTGTATTCTCCGCATATTTTTCCACCAGCCTGTTGTCGCCGTTTTGGACGAGGTCACCTCTGCGCTGCCTCTGGACATGGAGAAATTTGTTTATGGAGAGTTTAAGCGCGTGGGAATAACCTTGATAAGTGTAGGACATCGAGAGTCCATTCGCAAGTATCATGATAAGCAGCTTGTGATTCATGCAAAAGGAACATGGGAAGTTTTACCAATTGAGTTATAATTCAAAATTAATGGAAATAATAAACTGCCTATTTTATTCCATGTTAAAAATTATGCAAACCGATTTCTATGTTATTTTAGACATTAGAACAATTCATTAACAATTTATGTAGCAAAATTTTAGAGCTTTTCTTGATTTATAACGTCTGGTGACGTTTCCGTTGCTGTGTTTATCGACGAGCCAGAAGCCACTGTTAGTTCCACCCTTGGCGTTTTATGCACTGTGTGACGCCGATTGGCTCTGGAACTAGAAATACTTAGCTGTCGTCGTCTTTGGTGTTTCTTAAAATAGCACAAGTATACAACCAGGACTAATAGCAACAGTGCGATAATTGCCCCCACTGCGATAAGTATATAAAGCGTTGTATTGCTTTGCTCCTTCATTTCCTTAGAAGCATCCACTGGCGTGTGAAAAGCGGGACAGTGCAAATGATATCCGTCCACGCAGTAGCGGTCACAAATCTGAGGACACAGTTCGGGACAGTCAAATTCCTGGGTCATGCCTTGATGCGGGTATCCACAGTAGACTGTGAAAGGTCCAGACTGGTGTTTTTCTTCCCAGCTAATAAAAAATGGAAAATTATTTATTTTCAATTATAAATTAAACCTGGTAAGAAAAATTATCTTACTCGTGCTTGCAAATGTTACGGCACACGGGAAGCATATTCTCCACAGTCACTGTAGTACCCGGACCACTGTCTCCCGGCCCCGTTTTGCAAGCATCCGCTTTTCTTAATTCGGGAAGCATACAAGCCTGATGCCAAACACTGTGGTTTGTTCGATGAAGAAGGTTATTGCAAGCTAGGCTATCACTTGACGTGTTTAGATCTCTGAAGCTCTGACAACAGCAATTAGGCTTATCTGAGGAGCATGTTACCAGTCGATTGCCAAACTCAATTTTGGGACAGGAACTGACGTTAACACAACTTTGGACATTTCCTGTAATCCGGTCTACTCCACAATAGGGTAATGTGGGAGGACATCGGTAATTATTGTTGTCCGCATCCGAAGCACAAAATACCCAAGCGGCTGGACTTACCCGACAAATGTCTGAAGCGTTTAGTTCTGGGATGGCACAGGCCTGTTTCCAAATGGTGTCATTTTGGGGGTCCAAGATACTATTGCAAGGCTCCAGACCATCCTGAATGTCCAGTAGGGTACCTTTGCAGCAACAGTGGGATTTGTTTGTGTGGCAAATGATTTGACGGTTTGTGATGTTGAGAGGGCATAAGGAAGCGGGCACGCAACCGGGTACAAGTCCAGTGGTTCGATTTATTCCGCAGAAGTCAGTGGGATCATCACAGTTTTGGTTTAGTACAAATAATCCGTCACTGTCGTATACGGAGCATACTGGGATGGTGGAGGGGTCGATTAATTTGGCGAAGTAGATTGAAGGAATGAGAAGGAGAACAAACAGAAAGTAACTTCGAAGCGGCATTTTGCTACTGGAGCTTGTTTTGGATGACAACAATGCGAAGGAGAAATATTTCAAGTTTTGAACGAAAATTATTTATGAAAAATAAAATAAATTGTTTGTTTTTTAAATAATTCAAATGAATAATGAGTTGCTTGCCAACTTTACTAAAGTGTTCTGTATTTTAAACGTGTACAATAACCAACCTAAAAAATTATCAAAATAAATAATTCAACTAATACGCTGTCAAGCCCCCATTCCGATTCCGCGACCTCTGCCCCTGCGGGCTCCCCTTCCCCTTTGCTGCAGCGAATTGATTATCGAAGCTTCCGACGTAATCCCAGTAATGGACGGTGAATTCATTGGATTCATAAAGGGCTGTTCATCTTGCTGTTGCTCCTGAAACGGAAGAAATTCTTGTTCCTCCCGCTGTTCAGAGGGTTGAGCCACCCGCTTTTTAAAACAGCAGAGGTAAATAAGCACTCCAATCATAATCCCTTCCAAAATCACTACAGTGCCAATACTAGCCCAGACCACAATGTCATATTCTTCCACTTCCATTAGTTCATGACCTTCAGTATTCTCCGTAGGCGGTTGCATCATACCTTCTGAACTGGTTTTGGGAGAAGCCGGTGTTGTTGGTGGGGGTGTTGTGGTAGGAGGTTTCGGCTTCTGTTTGCAAGCTTTTACATGCTTCAGTTCCGGAAGACTACAAGCTTGATTCCAAACGGTAAAGTTTGTCCAACTTAAAATATTATTACAAGCTAAAGGTTCTGTGAAATCAGCATCCACAATCAAGCCCCGGGTACTCTGACAGCAGCAAATGGCTGCATCCGGGTGACAAACTACAGGAAAGCCCATGGTGTCATTAGGACACTGGGAAGATTCCACGCAACCCTGAAGTTTACCTGTTTGCCTATCTATTCCACAAAATGGCTTGTCAGCTCCTCGACAACTTGTGTTGTTATCATTGTCCCCAGTTGTGGCGCAGTAGAGTACTTCAGTAGGATTTATTTTGCACACGTCTAAATGCTTGAGTTCCGGTAGGGTACAGGCTTGTAGCCAGAATCGGTCCTCGCGCTCATCGTCAAGATCGGTGCAGGTATTATGCTGGTACGGGTTTATGTCTGGATCATTCCACTCCTTGTACGTGGTCTTGCAGCAGCAGAAGGGCAAAGCGGGATCGCAAACCATGGTCTGGCTGGTGATATTCGAAGGACATTGGGAATCATTGACACAAGCGTGTAAAGCACCCGTTTCCCGATCAATCGCGCAGTAAGGATGGGTCAAATTTTTACAATGTTCAAAACCTGAATCAGTACCGCACAGTGTGGTGTTCTCATTTACTGCCCTGGGGAGACGGAAAGGTTTTCGGGGGGTGAACCCGGAAGAAGTGAAGAGAATAAGGGCCAAAATGAATAAAATCAGTGTAGCAGGTTGCCCCATGCTTGAAGCTATTTTGTTTTTGGCAAAAAATATGCAAAAATTGGGGAATTATTTGAAAAACGAAATATTTCAATGATTTATTTTAAGTTTTTAAATGGGATGTTCCATGCCAACTTTACGTCCTTGTGATCAGAGAAGTCATTGCATGTCCAAGAGTGCTTCATTTTGTCAAGCCAGGTTGGCATGCAACTTATCAATCTTTTTTTCTAACGAAGATTAACTTTAAATGTATTTCTACAATCATTTAATTTTAAAAATTTACTTCCTATTTTTCCTCGAATCTGAAAAAATATATACAAAAATGAAGCCACAAATTTATCTGCTTGTTGTTGTGCTGTTATACACTTCTTCGACCTGGTATGAGCCCGCAGACAACACAAAAGTCTATTGTACTCGCCGTGACTTTGTCGGCAGGTATCTCCACACCTCACCCTGCATATCCTATGCATATACAATCAAACTATTTAAAAATGCATTCTGTAGTATTGTATTAAAAATATTTTATGCATTAAGGTGAAATTAAAATTATCAAGCACAGAGGGAAGTCTTAATTGGTTTAGCTGGCTGCATTGTTTAAATCTAGTCAAAGCAAACAGGTAATAAAGTAGTAGCTACAAATGCAACGTTAAATCTGGTACTTAGCATTTTGTGTTAAATTCTAAGCTGTTAAAAATATTGCCCGGGCATGCACCAGAATTCTAGATTACTAAAGCAATAACTTTTACTGTTAGTTTATTTATTTATTTAAAATTTAGATTCTAAACAGTAACACTTAGAAAATAATACCGTCGCAGTATTATAAATTCAAATATGGTTCGGGAACAGAATTACTGGTCAAGTTGACACAACTACGTGTCGTTGCATATTTTCATATAGATGTACAAAAATTCACCATTTCAAGTGCTTACTTAAAATCAAAGATCAAAATAGCATCACCTGCGCGTTGTGTAAGTAAAAACAAATACTCCACTATAAAGTCTTCATCAATATTCATAAAGGGTCCATATTTAACTTTGATTACCATTAATGCTTCCGCCTCTTTCCATATAATTTTTGCAGCCTTAGATTTTTCCCTTGCCCAAATCCTTCTAGCTTGTTTTCGTCGTTTAGTTATCAATTTACTTAACGTTATTACAAGCTTTGCAAACTTGGGAAGAAACAGAGCAATTCCTATAATCAACACTATTGTAACGATGTAGCTGCCAAGTTGAATTACTAAAGAAATTTTTCCAGCGCATCGAACATTTATCCACATAGACGCCACTATCATCCAAAATACTGCATTCATTACGCAGTAGCAAATGGCACTTAAATATTGTTCAAATGTTGTGTATAGTATTGTGAAAATAACTAATAAATGTTTTACTTGTATCCACTTACGAACTCGGTTTTCAACAGTCCATACGCAAATTAAAATACTATCAGCTAATATCAAAGCAATCATCATAAACATGGCAAAACACCTGGACATTTCAAACAAACAGGGAAACAGCAGTATAGTTCTGATAACAAGTCCAGCGTAAATTTGAAATGGTCCGCGGGTGTACGCTGGTTCAAGTACGTACAACTCGAGTATGTAGTAGAATACATCAACGTCGCAAAACCAATCACCAACTAATAATAGAAATGGTGCTACCGCAACTCCCAAAATTATTAGTGGAAACCAGCTAGACGTTCTGGTTGTTTGTTTCAATATTTCGGGGTAGTCATCAGCACTATAGAATTTTGCAATTAGAGCGCGTTCGATGTTTAAAGTTGTGTTGTATCCTGTGAGAAACAGA
The DNA here is from genome assembly GCA_029691765.1 of Entomobrya proxima. NCBI lineage: Eukaryota > Metazoa > Arthropoda > Collembola > Entomobryomorpha > Entomobryidae > Entomobrya > Entomobrya proxima. The sequence continues at coordinate 28,794,890 of CM056170.1, read as the reverse complement.
TTTATTTTTTGAAATGCTTTCCACAGCACAAAAAGAGCTAATAGCGCTAGTACCGAGATTGTCAATATTATCATCATAGTTGCGCGGTTTGCTAACTTTGAGTTTGGATGAATGTAATATAGGTCAAGTGGGGAACAAACACTTAGAACACATGCAATAATGGTCTCAAGAATGAAAAGTTTAAACGGTAGCCATTTACTAGGGGGTTGCAGCAGCTCAAGCTGGGTGTACTGCTGGTTCCATACAAGGGGAAACTTGGGTAGGTAGAAAAACAATAAAGGTTGAATTTCAAATGCAAATATGTGAGTCTCAGTAATCATGTTGAAGATGGAATTTATACAAACTAAACCAACAAATTTTTAGAGTTGAACTAGATGTGAGGTAGTACAGTCTATACGTAGACTGCTGTATATTATGTCAGGTTTGATTTGAGTGATATGGCCACTAACTTACAAAATGTAGAACGGAAGCTTCTTGGCTTATTTCTGGTGAAATTTCTCTTTGCATTCAATTTACTTGTCTTACGGATAAGTTAACATACTGTCCTGGTAAAGAACCACAACATGAGTAAATCAATGTTGAAGAGCCAATTGTTTTTAAGAATTTCTCTTGCCAACTTTGCTTTTCAAGTCTTTTGCTAGCCTCAGCTACGTGGGTAGTAAGATGAGTAGGCATACCGGTATACATTTTAAATATTTAAAAATTTGCTTAAACTTGTTTTTCTAAGCCTTAAAATATATAACATGAAAAAATACCAAGTTGACATTTTAATCGTTAAATTCTGTTTGATTAGTACCGATAAGATATATGCATCAATATTAATCAACAGAAAAACCAATAGAAAATTCTAGGTTTTTATTATTTAGAGTTTATAAATTCCTCTGACCGAAGGCTTGCCTGGAACATATTTAAGAGTTTTTAAACATGTGCAAACACAAAATACTAAAAAATGAAAAATATTTTATGCTACATTAATCATCTATATGCTTTCAAGATTAATAAAACAACAACCAAAGCACTGTAAAGCAATCTTTTGTTTAAAATATTAAAATATGATATATATTGACAAGACAAAAGGGAGGTTGTTTTTGTAACTTTTTGTTTTGCTTTGTAGCTTATTCTTACATTTGCCCAATTTTTTTACTCTGTGACTGTAAACAGTAAACATGCTATGTTAAAAATGTGAGTGTATATCTAATTAGAACTAGTCATTTAATTATCCTGACAGTATACTGTTTATATAAATCTTAGACCTTGGCACAAAATGCTAACAAAACACAGAAGTAACGTTTGTAACATAATTTACATGAAAATTTGAGACCTGTTAAAGGATCCAAAAAGGCCAATTAATTATTAGGTTATCTGTATAATATACAATATTTGAAGAAAATATATCTGTTGTTTTCAAGTTACGACTTTAGGTATTTTCCTTCTAGACTAATACTTAGTTGGGAATATTTCAGTCGTAGTATGCAGTAACCGTCCTTCGGACGGTTACTTCATACGTCAAACGAGCCGTTTGTGTACAGTGTCATATGTCGTGACATCAAAGCTCTCACAACCCACACACACTTTATTTTATATTTTTCATTTCTCCCATACTATTCTAACCGAACACGCATTTCTATTTTCGTTTTTAAAATTTGACTCGATTTGTCACACTACAATAAAATTTGATTTTATGATTATTTTCTGTGATTGAAACGACCATGTTTAAATCACGCACGGTTTGATGATTTTTAATTAAATTTATGGATTTGCAGCTAGGTTAAAGTGCAGTGAGCACATACGGGTTGGTTCATTCGTGATTAATACCATAGGGGGAAGTCTTTGTTTTTTCAGGGTTCCGTGCTTCACCTTGACCATATTTATTTGATGTTTTTGAATAACAATAGTATAAAACAATTATTAAAATCGTCAATATTATAAAAGTGGAAATCATTTTGAGGAACTGTTATATTCAACCGTAAAAATAGTTTTGTCTTCACCTGTATCCAAGTGTTCAGCTGTATAGCTATGTTGTGTATCTCTTCTATGCAACAGTAACATGATTTTCCGGTTTTTACCAATTTGTTTACATGCAATATCTTCAACATATTCCTCAAAGTATGGCAGAACGCTTCCAGTATTTCTTTACTGTGTACTAAACCCATAGATATTGCGTGCTTTTCATTATATTATACAAAGCTTAGCTAAAAATCTTGTTCTGCATTACAGAGTATCAACTTTATTATAGTAAGTAACTACATGTAAACCGGTTTTATAAAATTTCACTTATTGAACATGATATCTTAAGATTGCCAAACATATTTGTGGGTCAATAAGCCGTTTTATATTTTTGCACATCAACAGAAAGAAAAAGCACATTTATTAGAATTTACAATTCATAAAGCTTTGATTAACGCAGTAGAGACGCTACGTAAACTATAACTGTTGCATAAAATGTATAATTCTACACTCAAAAAATGCATTTGCGTATGGAAATAAATTTCAATCAACAACTTCTAGCTCTTATTAACACACCAATTTTGGGTGGCATCAGCAAATAACCAACAGCAGGTTCCAAATATTTCTTTGGATTTCTACCGTCTTCTGGACTAAAACTATATTTTTGTAGAAGCTTCGCCAAAAACAAGAATTGTACATCTTTTGCAAGCTGCTCTCCAGGACAAGTTCGCTTTCCTTCTTGAAAAGATGCAACATTTTCTCTCATTCGTTTTCTTGTTGTTTCCTCTCCTTCTAAAAATCTCTCGGGTCGAAATACTTCCGGGTCACCCCAAACTTTAGGGTCGTGATTGGCATGATAAAGGTTTGCTATTAAAAGCAGTCCTTTTGGCAAAGTATAATCTCCAAATTTCACACTCTCTAGTAGTCTGTGAATTATTCCAAAGGGCACTAAAGCTGTTATGCGAAGCAATTCCATAATCACGGCGTCAAGATATGGCAAACTACAACAGAATTAAAACCTTAGTAAAATCCACATTATTTCCAAAACACTTTCTCGGTTTGAACCCATTAGCTTACTTTTGTCTATCCATCAGAGATGGATCCCGATCACAACCCACAACGCTATCAACTTCTTCCTGAACCTTTTTCTGAATTTGGGGATGTGCTGCTAAATAAAATATTAACCAGTTTAGGGAACTTGCTGTTGTTTCAGTTCCTGCTGTCAGTAAACCGGCTACAGAGGCAAAACTATGTGTTAATCCAACTTTCCTATAAAACGAGCTATTTTCATCCATACAATTTTCCACTTGTTGTAAATACGCATCAATCATATCTGTCGGTGGAGCAGTTTTGTCTTTGTCCTTTCTCATTTTCTTGTGCTGTTCAAAACTTTCTTTTATAAAGGCGTGGATTTCCATACTTCTTTTGTAATATTCGTTATAACCCGATTTTTCAGGAGCTATATATTTCAGCCAGGATACAAATACTAGTCCGGTTTTGGTAGCAGTGTTAAAAGCATTAACCCACTTTTCAAGTAAATAAACAATTTGACACTCGCTGGATTTCATTCTTTCACCGGTTACCATATTCCATATTGTATTGCTTGTTAATTGTAACAAGATTTTGGTTAGATATAATCCTTTACCAGGTTCCGTAACTTGAATTTGATTGTCAATCCACTCACAGACGTTGTCACATTCCCGTAATATTACCGGATCTAACTTTGACCCTCCACCATATCCAAACTGCTTCAGTGCTTTCATGCAAAATTTTTGCTGTTCTTGCCAAACTTGTCCCTCCGAGTTGGATATGCCGTGATTACCTTGCAGCATGATATCAAATAATTCCGACTTAAATCTTCAGGTGGATGCAAGGCTGCCGAAAATCTCTCTAATTGTGTTCACATTGTTTACTACTAAAGCTCGTTGTCCAGCTAAACTTATTGTGTACACTTTGTCGTATTGTTGAGCCCATTCTGAAAACTTTAAATGAGGATTTTTGAGAATTTGCAGAATATTCCCAAGAATCGGCAATCCCGTTGGACCTACAAAAATCAATTTTAGTAGTATAAATATTTTCAACAAATTGTACTCAATTTTAAGTAGCTGTTTTCTAAACTGAATGATAGTTACACACCTCCAGGTAGTTTTGCTATTACACTGTTTGTCCTTTTAAAATAAACTAGTAGAAACACAAATATAATTGCAAAAAATGCTGATTCTAAAATAAGCGACATTTTTGCAATTTGTTTCACATCATCTGCTTCTCCTCTCCAGACAGAAACTAAGTGCCAATTCTCAAAATAAGCAAATCAGAAATGTATACTTGTTTCAGCAGAAATGGAACATATACAATGTTTGTTCATGTAGCTTAAATGTAATGTATCCATTATCCCTTCTGGAATTGGTAAGTATAACAATTTACTGGGATATATAGAAAACCATGGGATATTTAGAAAGCTCGTCAGATAAAAGCTGTATAACAAGTTTAGCAACTTGGTAGCCAGATGCTGTTATCGGCAATGTAACTGGAGGGTTGACCTTGGTCAGCTTCACCACGGTGGATAATCATGACAACACCAGTTCTTTCATAGTGTCATTTCAAGTGTTTGTTACTTGTAACACCTTGAAATTTTTATATGATTAAGACGGTGTACGCTTTCATAAACATTTTTGATAGTCTGTTTTATTTGCATTGCAGAGTAAAAGAAATGTTAGGGGCTGACAAACTCCTTCACATAGTTGTAGATATGGAGCCGAATAAATGTACCAAGAAAGAAACCAGAACCAAATTCGGTAAGGAATGGTTTATTATTACGATTCCAAAACTATTTTTTATTAAATGGCGTTTTATTAAAGATCTCGTAGTGTTGTTGCGGGAGTGAAGATTTTCTCAGCCGAATGCTATGATGTTCCTAATGAACCATCGTAGTTCAAATTTAGTAGTATAGTTTCTTAGGTTAGAAACGTTTTGGCATTCGGCAATTCTATTCCATGGCAGCACATTATGACGTTGGGGGTCATCTCTACATCACCGTAGCTAAATGAAAATCTGCATTTTTGTTTTTTGGAAAGGAAAAAAGTTGTGACGTGAACAATGAGACCCCATAAATCTTCACTCCCGCAACTACATTACAAATGCCTCATTTAGTTACCTGGCAGAGTATATTTGATTAGCACTCACTGATTCCTAGATTTTATTTCTACACCAATTTTTGGTGGCATCAGTACATAGCCAGCCAATGGTTCTAAATATTCCTTTGCATTTCTGCCATCCTCTGGACTGAAACTATATTTTTGCAAAAGCTTCGCTATAAATAAGAATTGCACATCTTTAGCAAGTTGCTCCCCAGGGCAAGTCCTTTTTCCTGCTTGAAATGACACGATACATTCTCGCATCTTTTTTCTTGTTGCTTCATCTCCTTCGAGAAATCGTTCGGGTCTGAAAACCTCGGGTTCGTTCCAAACTTTAGGGTCATGATTTGCGTGATAAATGTTTGCAATTAGAATCAGCCCTTTAGGCAACATGTAGTCTTCAAATTTGACATTTTCTAGCAGTCTGTGAATTACGCCAAACGGCACCAATGCAGTTATTCGGAGAACTTCCATAAGGAAAGCGTCCAATAATGGCAAACTAAAGTAATTAAAACATTTATTTAGTAAGCTAAACTGGCATTCCAAGATTTGCAAAATCATTAAGTTACTTACTTTTGTCGATCCATAAGCGATGGATCTCTTTCCCTACCCACAACTCTGTCAATTTCCTCCTGAAGTCTTTTCTGGATTGATTCATTTGCCGCTAAATAAAATAGTAGCCAATTTATCGAACTTGCCGTTGTCTCAGTCCCAGCAATCAGTAAGCCTGCTACCGATGTAAAACTGTGTTTTAGCCCAACTTCTCCATAAAACGAGCTATTTTTATCTGAACAATTTTCCACCTGTTGTAAATAAGCATCAATTAAGTCCGTTGGTGAATTATCATTTTCTTTTGCTGCTCTAACTTTCTTGTGCTGCTCAAAATATTCTTTGATAAACGCATGAACTTCCATAGTCCTCTTGTAGTACTCGTTATAACCAGATTTTTCTGGTGCAATGTATTTCAACCAGGAAATAAATGCTAGTCCGGATTTTGTCGCCGCGTTAAATGCATTTATCCACGCTCCGAGTAAATGAACCATTTGGGCATCACTTGATTTCATTCTTTCGCCGGTGACCATATTCCAGAGTGTATTGCTGGTAACTTGTAATAAAATTTTGCTTATGTGTATTCCTTTCCCAGTTTCTACAGTTTCGAGTTGACTATCAATCCATTCACATAAATCATCACATTCCCGTAATATCACAGGATCCAGTTTTGTTCCACCTCCCATACCAAACCTCTTTAGAGCTTTCATGCAAAACTTTTGCTGTTCTTGCCAAACCAGTCCTTCAGAGTTTGCTAGACCGTGCTTCCCTTCGAATATGATTTCAAAACACTCTGATTCAAATCTCCCCGTAGAGGCTAAGCTGCCAAAAATCTCTTTGATTGTTTTGACGTCGTTTACTAGCAAAGCTTTTTGGCCTGCTAGACTTATTGTATACACTTTTCCGTACTGTTGAGCCCATTCTGAAAACTTTAAATGAGGATTTTTGACAATTTGTAGAATGTTTCCAAGAAGTGGTAATCCCGTTGGCCCTAGGACAAAAATCAACTTTATGTAGAATGCGTACGTTTTTATTTTTTAAACTGATTGAAAAATGATATACACCTTTAGGTAGTTTTGATGTTGCACTGTTGGTTCTCCTTTTAAAATAAACTATTAGCAGAACAACTGCAATTGCAAAAAATGTTGATTCTATTGTGAACGGCATTTTCTCAATAGATTTTCACATTACTTGATACTATCCAGACCGAAAAATATGCAATGCAAAAATGAATACACGTTTTAACGAGAATTTATAATGGAATGTTTAAAGCGTCAAGCGTGGTGTGTGCAATCATTCCAGAATTATATATGAACATATTATAATTATCAAATTTTCTTAGGTGACAATGTATGTAGCAAATCATGCAGCATAGTAACTATTATCGGCAATGTGATTAGGGCTGACCTTGATCATTTTCATTATGCTTGGAAATCATGACTGTGGAAGTTTGTACAACAAATACTCGCTTTGCTAGTACACTCATGGAACTTTATAAACGCATATTTGTGTGCGCGTATGATAAACATTTTGTATGATCTAGAGTGTCACTCAAAAAATCCAAGGTTATTTTGTCTACATAATAACAGAATACTTACCTATGTGTAAATGAACTCTTCAAGGATGGGTGAACTATACATGGAACTTAATGCTGTTGTTGTTGAATAGCTTAGATAAATCATATACTATTATTTTTACAAACTTTTACAAAAATCTAAATAAATTTTTGTTGGCACAGCAAAAATATTTACATATAAATCCTTCCTTTATCTATGTCATTAGAAATGTAGCTTTAAACTTTAAACTTGTATTAAGCTGCTTCCTATTGACAGCCTTTACCTTCAATTTTCAACAATTTATGGCAACTTATGTTTTAATTTGGCCATTTTTGTTTTAATTATATTTTGTATAAAACATTAGCAAGCAAGCCACGTAATCTTAATCCTGTATATAATGATGAAGCGCTAGCTTGCGTGCGTTATATTTTTTGTTTGATTAAACTTACACAAGTCTAGTATTAAGTGAACATATCTGAACTTCCGCTCCATAATCAGAACGCGTTTTGTCTTGGCTGATGTGTGTTTGCTAGGTGGCTTTCTTGAAAGAGTTCTCCATTCCAAATCCATTTATTCTAAAAAGCTCAAAATGAATCCGAAAATTATGTCAGTTTGTTTTCAATTAGCATTTCTGATATTTTGTCAAAGTAGCGCACAATTGGTTAGCATAAAACCGGGAACGTATTCATACTGCATTGGATACTTGATCCGGGTTGTATACAGTCCAACAAAAACTTTCAACCCCGACGTTTTATATGGATCAGAAATACTCAACAGCAACCTACTGAATTCTGAAGCACAAAATCTAATGATTTGGCAAATACTGGATAGCAGACGGTCTCTGTACAGAGCGTTTAACACATTTAAATTTGCACGTAAAAATAAAAAACACGACATATACGACACAAAACCAGTACTAAATCTGCGTAGTCGAGAGCTCAAGTACTGTTCCGTAATAATAACGTCTATTACCCAAATTCAGGAACATCGTAGAAAAAATATAAACGACCATATTGTCGGATGGACTGTTTGGCTAACTTCTGTAGCACAATTCAGATCTATACGAATTCGACAAGATGCAATTCTACTAGCTTGTACAATGAACATACATGCAACCAAAGCCGCGTCGTACAACATATTCGAGAAGCCCCACTGGATGTTTCAGTCTCCTCTGACCACATTTATTTTGCATATTCAATCGCGGTATCAAACTTTGGCGTACACAAAATATGGAATTGCAGCAATCATTCCTGTTTGCGCTGACTGCAGATTTGGGGACGAAGTTCAAGCACTTGAAACCTATTTCGGTTTAAATGAATTCGGAGCTCGCGTAAAATGGAACTTTGCTCATTTGAGGGCGTTTGAACTACAGAAACCACTTGTTTTCTACAGTGACGATAAATTACGTTACAGCATGCATGATAACTCGATTTGTGCGCATAAACAGACCTGGATTAGATATTTCGTAGATTCATCGTTTCTATCCCCAAATTTGCTGTTGTTTTGTCCCGATCAATTTACAACAATATTTAATTTGCTTACCAGTCAACTCAATTTTACTCTGATGTACGACTCAAGAGATTACTCCGATTCAAAGCTAAGCAATGAAGATCCGCATATTCAACTCGGATACTATGCAATGTCTGCTGCGTTTATTTATAACCAGTACTCATTGGAAGAACAACATGCACAGTGGGGACGATCTGATCTGGTAGGTATATTTCTATGGGACACAACATCCAAGTTGCTACAATATCCTGTCACTGAGTCAACTTTGACAACAGCGGACATATTCCGTATTCTAAGTGAACCATTTGACCAAAACTGCTGGATATTTGTTGCTACTATTAGCCTAAGTTTTTGGGTATTCCTAGTTTTTGCAGAAAAAGTCAGACAAATATATTGCGCGATTGAAAAACGTACACCTGTACGTTTGCTTTTTGAGGTGGTGGCTACAATGTTTTTGCAAAATTCACGCAAAATACCAATTTGTGTTTTGTTTTTGCAATCAGCCTTTTTACTGGGTTTTGCTTACACGTCTTTCATGACAGGAAACATGATCGCCCCACCTACGATTCACGTTTGGGAATCGATAAGCCAACTGCTCAAAAATGGATATAAGTTTAGCATGTCAGAAAGTTATGCTGGAATGGGTGAAACCTTTGGAATTGCCTTTCTACGTCGAATGCGAAAATTGAGGACAAAACATGTGGAAGTTGGACTAAAGACGGAAGGATTCTTAAAGGATCCTACAGACGACGAGTTTTGGATTACTCTGCCGTCAAACGAATATGGTGAGCTGGACTTGCACTACCATTCAAAGTCATTGGCGTTCGAGGATGAAAGTTTTAAAAGGAAAAAATGGGTTTTGTCGGAATTTGAAACATATGATGGAAAACAAGCAACATGGACGTTTGCCAAGAAGACTTACGGGTTGGAAATGAAACTGACAAGGGTTTATGCAAAGGCCAAAGTTGGAATGCAAATCAAAACAGTGTTTAATCGCATTCTATATGAAAGTGGCTTACGTTTCTTCTTAGAAAAGCTTCAAGAAGATTTGATAACTGCAACTGAAAGTTTTAAACAGGATCCAACATCACCAGCAATTAAGCTTAGATTAGATAACAGATTAATCGGATTTTTTGTTTGCGTTGGTACACTTGTAGTGGTTTCAATTTGTGTATTTATTGTATTTGAGTTTATAGGTTTAAGGCGAATACAGTGGGAAATTTTTAAGCTGAGTCGAAAGGCTAAACGTGGTGTTGTATTGTTTTTTCTAAGTATTGGTGCAAATACTGTTAAGTGCGGCAAATTCTGTTTACCATTTAAATTTTAATTCATTTTACTTCCGAACACATATCCCTTTTTGAAATTTTTAAACCTTCAGGCTGATGTTTAGATTCATTAAAAATTGTATGTTTTTATATTCACTAAGTTTTAGGCAAACTTTGAAAACCCCAGTTTGGTTTTCCAGAGCTAATTGCCGTGTTGGATATATTTATTTTTATAATTATTTAAGCTAATTGCTTTGTAAAATTAACTGGTATAAGGGATTTTGATTTGTACAGGAAAATTAATTTTGGTGTTATGAGTAAGCAATATGTGGTAGCTTATTAATTTCAAATTCATTCAAATTTCTATTAAAGTTTTATATTGTTTTTCAGATTGCATTACAACACCTACATACAATTTAAAAATAAATTCGATTTATCGACTGTGATTAAACGACAGTCGCGGAATAATGTTTTTTATTTGTTTTGAATTGAATTGAATATAAAACTATTACGATCACCTCTATACTAAGCCTTAAAAACCGTGGTTAAAGCAGCAGTTATGCAATTTTTATAACCAGTCTTATGAGGTGCGTGAGTCGAATGATAAATTTACACACGAGGAACATAAGACAGTTTAAGAAAACGATTGACAACCATGTCTAAAAATCATCGTTTTATGATAATGCTTTATTATTCAGATATTCGTCCAATTTTAGTATATTTTTTCTGATTTGTATGTAGGTCATTGTATTTTATTTTCATAAGGCCCAATTAATTTGCAGAAGCCGTTCCAACAGAGGACAAGTTTACCCTGGACGGCGTGGCTGGTCCGGCGAGCGTCACATAATCTTGCCGAGGATACTGCTGATGTGCCTCCGGAGATACTCTTACAGCCTGCCGACGCTTTTGATTATACCAAAAGACCAGCCCGCTAATGACAAGCAGGACAATTATCACTCCAATCACAATCCCAGCAATCATGATTCCATTTTCAGTGTTATTGTTCCCTGGTTTATCAGCCTTTGTTTCTTTCGGAGTCACAGTAGACTCTCCACTTTTGCCGGTTGTTACGGTTGGTTCTTCAGTTGTAGTAGTTGTTGTTGTGGTTGTTGGAGGATCTCCTTTGCACACATCCAAATCGCGCAGTTCCTTTAATCCACACGCTTGTTTCCAAATCGAGGGGTCTTCTTTAAAGTTATTACAATTTGGGGGAACTGGACTCCTACCCTTTGATATATGTACCTGGCAACAGCAGTACGGTTTACCCGGCTCGCAAACAACTTCTCGGGAACTCTGGGCACCAGCAGGACAATTTTCCGCCTTCACGCAACTACGCAGTTTTCCGGATGTGTTATCAATCCCGCACAAAAATTCAGGACCCCGGCAGGATTCGGTTACCACTATGCCTTCAACAACCGAGTCACGGCTACACCATACTTTTGAGGTGGGATTAATTTTGCAAAAGGGCAAATTCTTGAGTTCCGGTAGGCTACAGACATACTTCCACACACTGTCATCTTCCGGATCCACTATGTCGTTGCATGGTTGTTTGATTACCACATGTTCTCCTTCCTCATGAAATACTCCACAGCAGCAACTGGGCTTGGTCGAGGAACAAACCAGCTTTTCATTGGTGTCCGCGCCATCATTAGGACATTTGTCACCGGTTACGCAGCCTTGGATCGCCCCCGTGGCCTTGTCAATTCCACAGTATTCCGGTACTGGTTTGTCGCAACGATATATACCGTCATTAGTGGAGCTACTGCCAACATCCTGACAGTATGTTCTTTTAAAGCCTTTTACCAAAATGGTTCGACATAGGAAGGAAATTGGAGTAAGAAGCAATAGCACTCCCCAAAATATAAAGTTTTGGAGCTTCATTTTAGGATTCGTATGGCTCGATAAATTTTTTTTTGGGAAAATGGTAAAAATGAATATAAAAAACCTATCTGAACTTGTGTGAAAAAAAAGTTTCCAAATGTCAAAATCAAGTTGCATGCCAACAAACCTGTCATTGACATCATCAGTTGATCAAAGTTTAATACATCATATTATTCCAATCATGAATGCTTGGACATAGACATCTGCATCATTTTTGTCAAAAAGCCACCTATTTTTCTCCCTAAAAACTAATTTCTAAGTTAATGTTGCATACTAATAAAGACAAGAATATATTTATGACGCATTTTTTAAAAAATCAGTACTACTTATGAATTCTTACTATTTATAAGCTTTACAGATATGTTTATGCCATTGTTTATGCATAGGATACTACGTCTGACAAGTTACTATGCGTATTTGTGTTTGACAGCAAATGACAATAAGCTAGATTCGCTGGATGATAAGCTTGTTCCCAAACAAGTTGCCACATTTGCCATAATAATGTATGAAGAATGGAAATAAATCAAACAGGAAGAGAACAATTCTTGCAAAAAGTCACTACAGAAATTCATACAGAGTAAGTCCTAGGCGAAAGTTGCATTCCAGAATGGACAACTACACGCGTTAGGTTATCATTTGAGCCCGGTTTTGTGGAGTTGATCGAAATTAAAGGTTACAAAGCGTTCATTTCATTTTACTTGTCAATTTTTTCCTGTAGAGAGTAGAGACCAAGTTTCTCTAATCCTGATACATACAAAGTTTGGTTATAGATTTTATTTTTACAAGGTACCCAATGGTTCTGTTGAAGCCTTTCCACTTGTGAGCCTATGTCACTGGTATCGTGGACATTTGATAAACTTGCTGCTGCTGCTGGTACACCCAAGGTACCCCAGTTGCCCGTCTTTTGACGCAGAAGTAGTAAACCAGCCCTCCAATGACCAGCAGTACAATTATCACCAAAATGACAATCACAGCAATCACCACGTTTCTTTCACTTGTGTCTTTGCTCATAAAATCCTCAGACTTAGTTACTCCCGGTGCTACAGCAGTTGACTCTTCAGTCTTACGGGTTGGTTCCTCTGTAATACTTGTTGTAGTAGTGGTGGTAGTCGTCGAAGGAGGATCCCCTTTGCACACATCCAAGTCCCGCAGTTCCTTTAGACCACATGCCTGTTTCCAAACTGAGTAATCTTCTTTAAAGTTGTTACAATCCGGGCCAACCGGTTCCTTACCCTTTGGCGTATGCACCTGACAGCAGCAGTAGGGTTTACCCGGTTCGCAAACAATTTCTTTGGAGCCGGTGGCACTATCAGGACAATCTGTGGACTCTACGCAGTGATGCAGTTCTCCGGATGCCTTGCTAATCCCACATAAACTTCGTGGGCCACACGTATTTTTGTCCGTCACTATTCCAGCAAATTCCCGGCTACACCATACTTTTGAAGTGGGATTCACTTGGCAAAAGGGAAAATTCCTGAGAGCTGGTAGGCTGCATCCCTGCTTCCACTGAGTGTCGTCATTTGGGTTCTTCAAGTTGTTGCATTGGTTAATCCCATCTGCGTTCGATCCGTCATAGGTAGTCTGGCAGCAGCAACTGGGCTTTGTTCCAGAGCAAACAATTGTTTCTTTCTTGGCGTCGTCCACATCATCAGGACACTGGTCAGCAGTAACACAGCCTTGGAATTCTCCGGTGACTTTGTTAATTCCACAGTATTCCCCCGGGTTGCAAAAGATTAGTTGGCCACTTGCATAGTCAGTCTTAGGACCGGCACAGTACGTTTCATCAGAGTTTGCAAAAACGGTTTGAGGGCCAGGGCTAAGTTTCTGCTTGGTTGATGTGAGAAGCAAAAGTGCTCCGCAATAAAAGAGCGAACTTTGTAGCTTCATTTTAGAAATAAAATTGGTAATTAGAAAATTGGTAAATTTTGGGGAACAGTGCAAATGTAGAGAATAAAATGTGATTGTTTTTATGAAAAAACTGATGAATAAATAAAATGTTTAAAACATTTTTAAATAAGTTGCATGGGAACATTGCATGTTAAACATGGCCGTTTTTACAACATTTTGTGATATTTGTTCAATTTATTAACTTGCAATTTGAGAAGCAAGTTATTTTTGGCCGCCAGGGGCGCCCCGTAATATTTCTGCTACTACCATTCGGCTTTGTATTTTCTGTATTTGTAATAGAACGGTTTAAAACTAGGCTTTTAGCTTTTAACCGGCTCAGTTGTAGCCTGTGCTCAGTGTTGTTGTATAATTATGGTTAATGCAAAAAGAATACAGTTCACTTTTCTAAACATGCCGTACAAGTTAGAAACAATTCAGGTTCATTGTGTAAAGCTATGTTAAATCAGAAATGTATTTTGCCAAATCATACACAAACAGCTTACACAAATTAATGCACATTATAGCAAAAAATTTAAAAGGAAAGTAAAAATATTGCCAGTAAAGGTACATTCTGGATAAACTAAATTTGTTTTAAAGTTTCTATTTAAAATTTTATAAACTGACCACCTAATGTTATGACAAAGTTACTGCCTAAGTTTACAGGATTACCATACGTTCATTAATAAAATGGAATTACAATATTCGCACTTTTAAATTTTTGTTTACAAACCACAATTAAATGTTTTAAGGGACTACAAATTAAAAACCATATAATCTTTACCACACTAATGCATTTGTAAAGCATCTTGCCAATTGTTTGCCGATTTTCTATCAAGAAGCCACACAATCCTAATACAATTCCAGTGCCTAAAACAGCAAATATGGTGAGAACATTTCCTGTTAGTTTCGGTTTTTGGGGCAGATCATTCGAATACATTGAAAAAATATTAGAAATATTGAGTGCACTATTTATGCGTTCAAAAATACCGGATTCACTAATTCTTCGTATTTTAACAACCACGGTTTTTGAAGCCAAACCAATCAGAAAAAAATACATGTATGTGGTTGAATATGATTCTTTGCCTATATACAAATCGTTGAGTCCACTTTTTTGTAGTTCAGTTACCAGCTTATTGGCCTTTTCTCGAGCAAGGACAACAGCACGTTTTTTGCAAGTTTGTAGCCATTGAAATATCATAATATGCTCTCTTTTGTAATATTCATTAGATAGGGTGTTTTCTACAAATGAAGGATCCAGTTTTTGGAATCCCAAGTACATCCAAACAGTCGTATATAAATTATACACGTCCTCGTAAATTTTCTTTGACTGAGCTAAAAGCTTTGTACCATAGTAAACCTTTTTAATTGTCTCTTCTTTGTGACTTAGTTTTGATTCTGTAACTGCTAAACCTTTCACAAACATTTCCAGAAATAACTTTGAAAATGCCTCGGATTCGATTACAATATCATCATTAAATAACTTTATACGATGCGATGTATTAAATTCAATAAGACCGTTGTCACCATACACTATTTCTCCAGTTGTCGTTATAATTGAAAAATTATCGTTCAGCAGCTCATCAAAGTGCTCGTATGGAACTGGCTTTCGATTTGTAATCATGTTGTACACGTTCACATTTTTGTAAGCATTGCTAAGCACTATGGCGACAAGAATAAGGGGTCCAAGTTGAATTCTTAATTTAAAGCTTTGCATCACTCGACTTGAAAACACATCGCTCTGCTCTAACAAAATTTTTGTAGTTCTAAAAGTATTATCTAGAACTTCATGCAGCCAGAACCGTTTATTTCTTAGAACTGCAGGTAGCTGTATGGCTGCTGCTGTAAGAACTACAAATAGTACTGTGCATGTCCACACATACTTATCAAAAATACTAATAAATGGATCAAATGATATACTGCCTTCATCTCGACGTCCACAACTTACAAAACAGAGATCACGTTTTGTAGAACGTAGCCAAACTGGAAATTCATGGAACGGCTGTTGCGAAATTTGCGTCAAGAGAAATCTCATATGATCAAAATTTTCCGACATGATACGTTGAACATAATTTCCGTTCATACAGTATTTTTGTTGTCTCCTAGCTCCAATTAGGTTAGTACTAATATTTGCGAAAACTGTTCTCCATATTTGTGATACTTGGAAAAAAGGAAGTTTATCGGGATGCTTTTTATATGAAGAATGCTCCAGTTTCATACAATCGATTAGAAATTCAAAAATAGATTTAAAATACGATGGTACTTGTGTTAAATAATCTGAGGCCGATGATCCAAGTTGTAAGAAATATGTGCTTCTGGACATGCCACTAAGAGCAAAGCTTCTATCATATACTCCTACGTTACGTCTGTTAACACATTCTTTAGTTGGTAGAGTGCAAAATGTAAGTAGGTCCACGCTTTCCACTTCTGTTTTAAAAACGGTGTTACTGGTTGTAATTGCGACAATGTAAGTTTCTACGTTTACTCCCGGCAAGTATGACTTTCTAAGTTCGTAATTATTTGCAAACCATGAAGTAATTAAATTGTTGGCCATCTGCTCATTCTTCTGAGCAATTAAAAGAAAATCGGATGGAACAATACTTGGAAAATACAGTTTAAATCTCTGATTAATTTGGTAGTTGGAGTCATATTGAAAATATGCATCTCTATTGAACACCTCAGGACAGTTGTTCTCTTCAAAGGGTTTCCATAAGTTTGGGTACATGTGGATTTCCAAATGACAATTCCAAGGTTTGGAGTGCATCGTGAAAACTGTGTGGTTTAAAGACTGGCAATACTTATTTCTTGAAAATTCCAGTACCGTGTTGTACCTGGAGTTACACATTGAGCCATTGAAAATACTTAAATGTGGCTGATGTTTTGGTGGATACCATTGCAAAACAGGTCCAGTTAGTTTTTCAAATTCAATGTTTTTGAAATTGATTATAGAAACAAAACAATTAAGTTTAAAATAGGTAGACAACAATGCAGAAATATTGAGAGCCATTGGGTTGTTGAATAATGGAACAAACACGGTATTCTAAAAATATTGATATCAATACGACAAAATTAGCACACTTCGGTGATTTCTGATTTGAAACTTTTAAAATTCTAAAACTGCAATAAATTTTACAATAAATATAATAATTCTGTAAAGAAAACCATATATTCCAACGCTGTAAATAACTCAGGTCCAAAGTCTGGATGTAAAAGCAATTTAGTTGCACCACTTTGGAATAATAGCTTTGGTTACTACATGACATTACACGGAGAAAATATTGATTGATTACTTAAGATATTTAATCGTGTACATTAGAAGTAATCATTAAAAATTTCTATTATAAATTAATCCAGTGTATGCAATTAAAACCAGGCTAAAGATTACCAGAGTAAGATATGTTACCCAACAAGTTAGTTAGTTCTTCACGTGTTTTTATCACACCGAACAATTAGCGTATGCTAATCGTTACCATATATTGCATGCGCGAAAGAAGTAATTTGTTGGACATGCATGTGAGCAAATATTAAATTCCACTGAACTTTTAATTTATATTTAATTTCCTTTGGAAGCCTAATTTAGAGCAAGACGATGATAGTATAATAATTAATTACCATACAGGACAGCTTAATTTGGTATAAACTGCTGTATTAAATACCAATCGAATATGTAAAACACATTTTGTCGTACTTTTTGGGATTTTACACGAAAAACTGTAGAATCCTCTGAGGTACATTTGCTTACGTAAGCCATTTGCAGTTTCAATATTAGGCTCACACGCATTTGATTAACACCTGATCTAAAATCATGTGGCACATGCTATATAGGTCAGTCTAGGATCAGGGTACCAAACGGTCCCTTCAAAGGACCAAACGGTCCCTTCAAAGGACCAAACGGTCCCAGGCTTAAAGGGACCAAATGGTCCCACCAGACGGACCAAACGGTCCCGTGGAAATTCAATGGGACCAAACGGTCCCGTGGAAATTCAATGGGACCAAACGGTCCCAGTAAAAGAATAAAACCGTTGTAAATGCAAAATCACATACTATAAAACGATTTCGTGTGTCTGCAGTGTGTGTGTGTGTGTCCTTGTGCCGTCCTGCCTAATGCGTTTTTCTCAGAGATGGCTAATCTGATTTCAACCAAATTTAGTATACAGGCTCTAGAAAACCTCAAACAGAACCCCATTGAATTTCAGGTCAATAAATCAACTCCGAAGGTCAGAGGTCGTCAGTGGTTCAATATTTTTACATATGACCTTAATCATGTGGCACATGATTTTAGGTGCATTTTTACCATAATTACGAATCCACTGTTTGTTCCAATCCTATTTGAATCCAATCTTAGATCCATTTTTGGCAAGGATTACGAATAAAATATCCATTTTTAAAAATTTAATTTTATCAAACCGACTGCAAATTCGTAATTCTGGTTAAAAACTGACCTTAAGTCATGTGTCGCTATGACCTCAGATCCAGAGTTAACCTGAAATTCTTAAGGCTTCTGTCCGAAATCCTGTAGTATCTGCATATCAAGTTTGGTTGTAATCGGTGTAGTCATTGCTGAGTAAAAAGCATACGCCGGAATAAAAAAACTATCAAGTATCTGCGGTATCTAATGATTACATTAGTTTGATTACATATAGGTCAATTTCTAGATGCATGACGATTTTTACGGGTCCAAGACACTCTAGTTCTAATTAAAATTTGATGGGACCGTTTGGTCCCACGAAAGGGACCGTTTGGTCCCATTTAAAGATAATTGCTAATTAAGTGGCCAAGACAATTAAAATTTCAAGGTTTTGTATTTTCATTAATTAGACGGGTTCGTTTTTGAATTTTCTGTGCATTTTCTTAATTAAATTCATTACATAACATGGTAAAAATTAGCAATTAAAATTATTTTCATATAATTATTTTTATTTAAAAAAATCGACGGTGAAAATTCGATTTTCGACGGTAGAAAATTTTATTTTTCATCGTTCTTTCTATTTCAGTTTTAAAAAGTCCGTAAAACGGTGACACGTTCCGTAAACGGGATTATTTTGAAATTTGCTAATTTTTCGGAAATTACCTGGGACCGTTTGGTCCTTTCAGGGGACTGTTTGATCCCACAGGGGACCGTTTGGTCCCTTTGAGCATGGGACCGTTTGGTCCTTTGAAGGGACCGTTTGGTACTCTGATCCTAGACTGTAGGTAACTTTGTAAAATGGTCGTAACCCTTTTTACTTTGGAGTTGTGTGCTTTTATGCTCAATCTCGACTATTTATGCCAAATTAATTTTTGAAAAAAGTTGAAAAATTCAACTTTTAGAGAATCTACAAACAGACAGACAAAAGGACCGAACAAAAATAATACCTTGCTTCTCAAGTCAAGTTAATAAGGGAACAATTTTTATAAAGAAATCATTATAAAACCATGCGTAGGCTGTTACGAGACAGGTTATCTCTTGACATGGTAGGTTTTGTGAAACTGATCAGTGGAACGATAAGTAATCCAAGATTACACAATGCGTTCATTTTATTTTACTTGTCAATTTTTTCATGTAGCGATCAAAATTTCTCTAATCCCGATTTATACCCGGTTTGGTTATAGATTTTACTTTCACATGCAACTTTGGAACCCATTTTGTTGGGTTGGACCCGCTCCACTTTGGAGCAAGTTTATACATTTGACCCTATGTCGCTGGTACCGTGGATATCTGGTAAACTTGCTGCTGCTGTTGGTACGCATATGGTATAATAACCCTCGCCCCATGCCTTTTGAAACAGAAGTAGTAAACCAAGCCTCCAATGACAAGCAGATGTCTATTGGTCCCATTTTTTGTGTTTATGATGATAAGTAATTAGTATTAAACGATATGGTAAGTAATGATTATACAATGCGATCGTTTTACTATTCTACTTGTTAATTTTTAACTTAAGTTTACAATTCCTCTCTGATTGGTACAAGGTTTGGTTCTACATTTTAATTTCACAAGCAGCCCACTCATTTTGCTGAAGCCGTTCCACTTTGGGGCGAGTTTACTTGTGAGCCTGTGTTACTGGGCCCGTGGACATCTGAAGAGTTTGCCGTTGTTCTCGCCGCACGTTTCTTGAAAAAATAGTAGTAAGTCAGCCCACCACCGACAAGAAGTACAATTATCACCACAATGACAATCACAGCAATCACCACGCTTCTTTCACTCGTGTCTTTGCTCATAAAGTCCCCCGCCTTAGTTGCTTCTGGTGCAGCAGTTGTTGGCACTCCAGTCTTACCGGCTGTAGCGATTGGTTCTTCAGTAGTAGTTGTGGTGGTGGTCGTTGTCGTGGTCGTTGTAGGAGGATCCCCTTTGCACACAGCCAAACCGCTAAGTTCCTTTAGTCCACAAGCCTGTTTCCAAATCGAGGGATCTTCTTTAAAGTTGTGACAATTAGGACCAACCGGGTTCTTATCCTTTGGCGTATGCACCTGACAGCAGCAGTAGGGTTTACCCGGCTCACAAACAATTTCCCTGGAGCCAGCCGCACTATCAGGGCAATCTGTTGAATGTCGGCACTGTTTTAGTTCTCCAGATGTCTTGTCAATCCCACAAAAGTTGTGTACGCCGCATTCTTTATTGTAGAGCTTCCCTCCGGATTCCCAGTTACAAAAGACTTTTGAGGTGGGATTAATTTGGCAATAGGGAAAATTCTTGAGTTCTGGAAGGCTACATCCTTGCTTCCACTGAGTGTCGTCCTTCGTGTTCTTCAAGTTGTTGCACAGTTTCGAAGTGACGGGTCCTCCGTTCCATTTGGTCCGACAGCAGCAATAGGGCTTTGTGGCTGAGCAAACGATAGTTTCTGTCTTGGCGGTGTCCCCATTATCGGGACACTGGTCAGCAGGAACGCAGTCAAATTTCCCATTGACCTTGTTGATTCCACAGTACTGCCCAGGTTCGCAAGAGTGATAAGTGACACTACCATAGTCGGTGTTATTCCCGGCACATAGCGTGTTAACAGAGTCTGCCGAAACGGTTTGGGGACCAGAGTAAAGTTTCCGGTTGGTTGAGGTGAGAAGCAAAAGTGCTCCCCGGAAAAATAGGGAAGTTTTGGGCTTCATTTTAGGAATAAAATGGCTAGTTAGAAAATAAGTTGGGAAAACAAAGGGAATGACAAAAAATTTGTGTTGATTTGACGAAAAAAAAATTATGAAATATTTCATTGCAATATGTTTCAAAACAATTCAATATAAGTTGCATGCCAACACTACATGCTCAGTTCAACATAGCGAATTGCCTTTATATTTTACGATATTTATTAAATTTATTAGTTTTACCTTCAGAACAAAGTATAATTAATAATGGGGAATCAAGTGAATCAACCTAATATTTAAGCTTCCAAACATCTCTACCAAATGTTAGCAGACCTCGGCTGAAAACTGGCTTGACTCGAGTTTTGTTGCTCCTGCAGCTCTTGCAGCTTTTGCCGCTAGTGGCTAATTGCATTTATTGTGTATATTTGGCGACATTTATTCAAGTTATTACCTTCTTAGTTTTAGCTGTCTCACAATATTCACCGGGTACTGGTTTGTCACAAACCTTTAAAATAATTCTGATTTATACCATAGACAACATTTAGACAGTTTAATCATAGTCAAACATGTTGTAAAAACATAAATTTATGTTCTAAACAGTGACGGTTTCAAATAATCAGTGCTCCACGCGCGGTGTTGATAGTCCACGCATTAATTTTTTCTCTTCTAAAACTACATAAATAAAAAAAAACTTTTGGCCCTTCTGGGTTTTAAATTTCCCTTGTGAAAAATTAGTATTGATTTTTTGATGTTGTAAACAGAAAAAAGTAAAAATAACTGATTTAATCAGTGATATATATCCCGAAATGACATTATAGGTTTCTAATTATGATAAAAAGTCATTAATAATTAAAAATGCATTTAAAATTATATTTTGGCCAAGTTACGGCGATTTCTAAAGCGTAAAACATAAATTTAGGTTGTTTCTTTATATTCAACGACATAAATGTATGTCTTTCAAGCAAAATTTTAAAATATGAGAAACTAGTTCACCCAAAGCCCGCAAAGAAGTTGACTACTTCTACGTATTATGTAAAACTCAAATTAAGCATAATGCTTACGGTTTTAGGGTATCAATATACAGTGCAACCTCTGTATAACGTCACCCTAGCGGAACCCAAAAGAAGTACGTTACATAGAGGTGACGTTATTCGGAAAACCCCTGAATAACGGCTTTGTACGTTATAAACTAAAACTCTATAAAGCGAACAAATACGGTATAGCGCTTGGCACTACATAATGTGAACAAATAGTGGACAGAATTAATAATTAGCAAAAAGAGATGCCCAAAAGTAACAAATTAAACTTTTACAGCTTGTGTAAACGTTTAACTGTAAATTTAACTGCAAATAACTTAGCCGTTAAACAAACAATGAGTACGTTAACTTTCTCTAAGTGCATTGAAAGAAGTTGGAGACAGCAGAGTAAGAAGTACCAGCTGTAAATCTTGGGGAATTCTCAAGCTTTCCTTTCAGAAGAATTGATTCACTTTTCGTTTTGCCTCCTCATTAGACTTTCTGTTGACATCTAAGGCCATGATTAAATTTCAAGCTTAAGTCAATCTAGAACCAAAATTCTATTCTAACGCCAAACAACATTAAACAGAACAGACATGTCATTGAATTTCCCGCACATGCAGTACATAAGCTTAATTGTCCGCAAGAACGTAGTGTGCATGTACTCCTTTCATTGCAAGGAGGCACATGGTACCGTATTTTTACTTTATATTTACAAAACGGTACGGTATAAAGAGGGAGTGATACGCCGTTGGCACTAATTTTCCTGACGTTATATAGAGTTTTACGTTATAAGAAGGTACGTTATTCAGAGGGTCATTTTAAAGGAAAACGCATTGGGGATCACTGTAGGGTGCCGATAATCGGAGGTGACGTTATTCGGGAGTTCGCTATACAGAGGTCGCACTGTAAGTTGTATTATGCCAATTGATATTTGTAATTTAGTTAAACATTTCCTTGAAATTTGTTATTTTATTGATATTTTTATTAAGTCACAAGTTTTATTTATATTCTGTATTAGCTGTGACAGTTAACAATCAATTTTTGAAATCATTGTAACCGTTTTAAGTCAAAACCAATTCGATATTACGATTTTCCTTCAAATAAAAGGAGAATTTGCACTAGATGGGCACACACGGATATGAGCATCGTTTTAGGTTTATTGACATTGATTTTCGCTGGACAATGCTCGAAACATAAATTTATGTTGTTTACCACATAACTTAATGTTGTGAGTTGAAAAACATAAATATATATTTTTTTCCTCATAAATATAGGTAGTTCATCACTTAAATTAATGTTTGACACCTAACTGTACATTGTGATTAATTTTGTTATTTCCTCTTTAATATTTTCTTTGCCAAGTGTACTCGAATTCTCACTTCCGGGGTAAGCTGTTTAAAGTTCAATATTTTTCTTGTGACCGTTCCAGAATTTCTTTGTCACAATGTATTTTTTCCACTGGGGAAATTTACACAAAAACCCAGTTATCGGGTAGCTCTTTGGGTAGCTCGATAAAAGCCCGAAAACAAAAGGCTCATCGGGTAGCCCGATAAAACCTCATTTGCAACCCTATCCAAGAGATGTCTTATATGTTCCAAAACGACCTAAATGAGCCAAACAGTGTCTAGCGTACTACAAAATGTTACTGAGGGTTCCAAATGAAGCTTATTAGTGTGTCCCAATTAGTTCCATATTAACAACAGAGAATAAACTAAATAATTTTGTTATTGTTGGGATTTCAAAATATATCCTAGTTATTAGGATTAATGCCAAAAAGAACAACAATGCGGAAGAAGATACAAAGGTTCTCTATTGGCCTCGTTTTTGTGTTAATTTAATTAATAATTAAAAGTAATTTAAGATTATACAATATGATATTTTATTCTACTTTTAACTCAAGTTTACAATTTCTTTCTGGTTTGTAAAAGTCATGCATTTTAGTTTCATAAGGAACTCAGACCAGACTCATTTACTCAAAAGCCTATGTCACTGTGTCCGTGGACATCTGCGGAACTTGGTGTTGCTGCTACCTTCGCCGCCCGCTTTTTGAAAAAGCAGTAGTAAACCAGCCCTCCAATGGTCAGCAGTACAATTATTATAACAATGATAATCACCACAATCACCACGTTGCTTTCGTTTGTGTCTTCGCTCATCAAATCCTCCGCCGGTCCTTCGGGGGCTTCAGTTGTTGACACTCCAGCCTTACCAGTGGTAACGCTTGGTTCTTCAGTAATAGTAGTAGTAGTTGTTGTGGTGGTGGTGGTTGTGCTAGTTGTGGTTGTAGTAGGAGGACCCCTTTTGCACACATCCAAATCGCGCAGTTCCTTTAGTCCGCACGCCTGTTTCCAAATCGAGGGATCTTCTTTAAAGTTGTGACAATTATGACCAACCGGGTTCTTACCCTTTGGCGTATGCACCTGACAGCAGCAGTAGGGTGTACCCGGCTCACAAACAATTTCCCTGGAGCCAGCCGCACTATCAGGACACTCTGTTGAATGTCGGCACTGTTTTAGTTCTCCAGATGTCTTGTCAATCCCACAAAAGTTGTGTACGCCGCATTCTTTATTGTAGAGCTTCCCTCCGGATTCCCAGTTACACCAGACTTTTGAAGTGGGATTTATTTGGCAATAGGGAAAATTCTTGAGCTCTGGAAGGCTACATCCTTGCTTCCATTGAGTGTCGTCCTTCGTGTTCTTCAAGTGGTTACACATTTTCGAAGTGACGGGTCCTCCGTTCCAGTTGGTCCGACAGCAGCAATAGGGCTTTGTGGCTGAGCAAACAATGGTTTCTGTCTTGGCGGTGTCCCCATTATCGGGACACTGGTCAGCAGGAACGCAGCCAAATTTCCCAGTGACCTTGTTGATTCCACAGTATTGCCCAGGATTGCAAGATTGATAAGTGATACTACCATAGTCGGTGTTATTCCCGGCACATAGCGTGTTAACAGAGTCTGCCGAAACGGTTAGGGGACCAGAGTCAAGTTTCCGGTTGGTTGAGGTGAGAAGCAAAAGTGCTCCCCAGAAAAATAGGGAAGTTGTGAGCTTCATTTTAGGAATAAAATGGCTAGTTAGAAAATAAGTTGGGAAAACAAAGGGAATAACAAAAAAAAATGTGTTGATCTTACGAAAAATTTTTGAAACTTTTCAATGCAAATGTTTCAAAACATTTCAAAATAAGTTGCATGCCAACACTACATGTACAGTCGATTGAACTTCTACTTCTGCTGAAGGGACTGGGGGCATGAACAGTACAAGTGTCGCAAATTTTGACTGGATAATTTTTTGATCATTCTTGATTTAATAATGCCAGTTCCATCACCCTACGCACGTAAAAAGCTATTTTCGTTTTCTAAAGAAACTTATTACTAGTCACACAACGGCGACAAATACAATGCACAGCCCCATCCGCCGCTGACGCGTAATATTTACCTAAGAAACGAACAAAGGAATCACGTCAGCTGATCTGTGTTGATCCCTGACAAGGAGGTTTTTTGGCTGCCACACCTGCATTTTGCCTGCTTGCTCGAAATTTGGCACAAACATTCCAAATGTGCTTAAAATGACTCTGATAAATTGTGAATTAATCTAACTACCCCAGGGGGTAACAAAAAGGGGGGAATTCATGAAAATCGGTATTTTAAGCCAATTCTCCTCAAGTTTGGCACAAACATTCCAAATGTGTTTAAAATGATTCTGATAAATTATGAATCAATCTAACTACCCCAGGGGGTAACAAAAAGGGCGAAATTCATGAAATTAGATATTTTAAGCCAATTCTCCCCAAATTTGGCACAAACATTCCAAATGTGTTTAAAATGACTCTGATGAAGTATGAATTAATCTATCTACATCGGGGAGTAAAAATGGGAAAATTCATGAAAAATGTCATTTTTAGCCAGTTGGGATACAGGAACGCTTTTTAATATTTACCCTTTCCCCGTGTTGCCCCTGGGGTAGTTAGAGTAACAAAAACATTATTGTAGTTGATTTTATTATTTTTGGAATGTGTGTGTCAAGTTTGGCAAAAATTGGATACAGGTACGTTGTTCTAGAGTTTACCCCCCTGTGCTGCCCCCTGGGGTACTTGCAGTAATTATAAAATTATTGTAGTTGATTTTAATAATTATGAAATATGTGTGCCAAGTTTGGTGAAAATTGGACTACCGATACGTGTTTTTCATTATTTACCCCACATTTTGTTACTCCTAGGGGTAGATTATTGAATTCATGCATAAAAGGACATACGAAAATAACTAACAACTTATAATCCAAGATCTAACCAACATTCTCGCATAGGTTCTCAAATTTGATGGAGCATCTAAGTGACTTCCCTCGTCAGTGTACAACGTTCATGGGAACGTTCATTTCGTAGTGCTTTTGTTAGCCATATGTAGGGAACGACTCCTGTCCCTTCAGCAGAAGTAGAAGTTCCATCGACTAGTATGTTCAATTCAACATGGCTAGTTGCCTTTATTTGACGATATCAACTTATTAGTTTTAGCTTCAGAACAAAGTATAATTAATGAGGAATCAAATGAATCAACCTAATATTTAAGCTTTCAAACTTCTTTACCAAATGTTAGCAGGCCTCGGCTGAAAACTGGCTTGACTCGAGCTTTGTTGCTCTTGTAGCTCTTGCAGCTTTTGCCGCGAAGTGCCAAAGGGTCGTATCACCACACCGTCAGTGCTATAATAACACTGGTAGATAATTCCAGACACAAGAAATGCCAAAATCATCGAAACCCAAAAGGCAAAGTGAACAATCCATCCAGTGCTAGTTGACTCTCCCAAGTCAATATACTCCTCAGTACCATTTTCCGGTTCAGGTGAGGGTGAAAGTGGAACAGTGCGCTTTCTTCGGGATGGATGCGACGGCGACAGGTCATGAATTGATGACGGTGGAGATGCTTCAGTAGTTGGCCTTATCCGTTCCGTTGATCGACTCGGAGGAAATTTGCAAATCTTCAGGTTTTGCAGTTCCTTTTGGGCACATGCATTACTCCAGATTGTATCGTCATTTAAAATGTTGTTGCAGCTTATTTGTCCATTCATTCTGTCGTTTTTGATGGTTTTACAGCAGCAATGGGGTGCGATTTCATCGCAAAGTGGAGTTTTTGCAATGAGAGATAAAATAGGACACGAGGAAGGGGAAACACAGCCTATGGCGTAGCCAGTGGTTTTATTAAGTCCGCATAAGTCACTTGGGTTGGAACAATTATGCAAGACGATTTGGTTTGTGCTACCGACAGTATATGAGGTGCAGACTGTTTGGGTGGAGGAGGCTTGACTAGAGTGGAGGCGACGGGGGAGTGGATGCCTTAATCGAGGAGAAAGACCTGAGGTGACGGAAAAGGTGACGGCAAGCAAAAGGGTGACGTAAAGGATGATGGTCTGTAGAGTCATCATGATTAGGAGTTTATAGCAGATTTAAGAAGGAAATCATTTGAATGCGAATAAAAAATGGTTTGAAAAAAATCATTTAAAAAATTTACCATTCTAAACTGAAGTTGCATAACAACTTGAATTTGTCATTTCTACAAATTATTCATTTATTTTTTTAACAGCCTGACATTTTAAACGCTTTCATTTGATGACGACGAAGACTCTGAATGACTTCCGGTTTGAAATAGCTTCTGATCCGCTTCTTGCTTCAACCTAGGCTCATGTATCACAATAGCTTCCATTTCGTTCTGTGGCTCTTGATCTTTCCCTCCGTTCCAATATAACCAGATAAATACAACAACAATTAGCAGACTAAAAGCACAAGCTAGTGAAAAGGTTATAATAACGCCAACGGAACCGAATAATGTCCATTTTGCCTTTGTTTGCTCTGCTTTAGGAATCTGAGCTCGTACCACCGGACAAGCTGAAATACAGAGTAGCAGGACGAGTGCCAAACGGAATGCTCGAAGGTTATCATGAAGTCGAGTCATTTTGAAACAGAAACAGTGGAAATACGCAGCAAAATGAAATGAGAATGAAATAATTAGGTGCAGTTTTCGGAAGTTAAATAATTATTTTGAAACTATACGTTCCATGCCTACGAATATGTGAAATAATTAATTGTACAAAATGTTAGTACTGTTTAATCAGGCTTTATTGCTTGGGCCAAAAGCTTTCAAACCAACTTTGTTAACAATGTTTACGTTAAGTTTAAGCGCTTCCACTGGAAGATGAACCCGAATCTAAAATCTCCTTCCGATAAGCCTTCTGATAAGCTTGTCCATTCTGATTCATTTGCTGTTGTTGATAACCCTGAGGTTGCAACTGTTCTGCTGGTGGTGGAGGTGTAGCTGCAATGATTAACTGGCTTTAACATTTCTTATAAAAACGTGACGGTTCTGGTAGTTGATCGTGTTCATGTATTTATAAACAGTAATTTTCTAAAAACTATAACACACGAACACGTACAACAATACATTATCTAACTTCAAAGATTTCAAAATAGACGCACGATTTAGGAATTGCATGTGACATCTAATACCTAACTCTCACTATACCTTTGGAATTTTTTGTGATGTCTTGTTTCAACGATTACGTTTTCCGATCTCTAAAATTAAGTTTCTTTGCAATTAAGTTGATTTGTAATTCAGTAAGTTGCTTTGCATAACGTTTCATCCCAATTACGTTTCTTTGCAAATAAGTTGCTCTGCAATGAACTGTTCCCTGCGATGAACTTTCCTTGCGATGAACTTTCCCTGCGATGAACTTTCCAGGCGATGAACTTTCCCTGCGATGAACTTCCCTTGCGATGAACTTTCCCTGCGATGAACTTCCCTTGCGATGAACTTTCCTTGCGATGAACTTTCCATGCGATGAAGTGTTTGCAATGAAATGACTGTGCGATTAAGTGTTTATGCGATGAATTGTTTGCAATGAAATGTTCGCGATGAAGTGTTCGCAATGAAATGTTTGCAATGAAGTTACCGGATACCAGCTGCAATAACCACAGGTCCCACTCGTCCCACGGCATCCCCAAAACAGCAAATGTAGACATAAATGCACAGAACAATCATTGCAAACACTGTCATAACTGCCAAGGTCCAAGCAGTAATAACCCAGGCTTCATTCAAACTATCCACTGCTCTGGGAAAAATTGGAGGTTCTGGTCCGGGAGGTCCACGCTCCGACAAGGCGGGACACTCCAACGAGCCACCACTATCACAGTAACGGTCACAGCTTGAAGGACAGTCCGATCCACATTTGGCGGTTTTTAGGCTCAGAGAAGGCTTATAACTGTAGCATGACGTGAAAGGATGGGAGGGTGAAGGAGCATCCGCAGGAAGACTACAGAAAAAAATTGCATAAAATTTTGCGTGAGTGGACTTTGCAAATTTGACATATTTTTTTGCAAATAATCTTAATCATACGAGAACAAACAACGTTCCAGACATTCTGGGGCCATGTTTTCCCGAGTGACGGGAGTAGATGACTCTTGGCTATTACCACGAAAAAAGGACGCTGAAGTACAAAAGTGAAAGGCAATTGCCAAAATGAATACAGGAGTGCTGTATACTACAATATTCATGATTGAAATCGGAATGTTCCCACATGGGAAATCGAGGAATGAAAAAATGTATGAAAAAATGATAAAATGCGATGAAAAGTTGACCAATGACAAATTATTTTGTAAATCTAAAATGTAGGACAAAAACATTCAAAATTCTTAAAAGTTCTATTAAATATTTCTATTAACTACGGTTTTTGCATTTTATAGATTGCTAATTATTACAAGTTTTAGATAGGTAGATAAGCTAAGGACTAAGCACTACTGGAATAAGTTGTTGTATCCAACTCCATCCTTGCTATTCCTCCCTGCCCCGAAACAAACAGGCAATGATTAGCTTCTTGGTTATCCGCAACATTCTCTAATGGAACGACGATAGGTTGAAGTCCATTCTCCTTGTAACAGAAGACAAACCAGTATCCCACCATCATCAGAATGGCAAGTATTGCCACCAGGATTACAATAAAAATTCCAAGAACTGAGCCACCTTCATAGTAGATTGTTGGAACCCGAGCCAAGTTTGAAGGGAAAGGCGTGGACTTCAAAGTTGGAGGCTTGGCAAGACAGATTGTGATTAAGTTTAAGAAAAGAAGCACCAAACGCTTATCAATTTTTAATGCCGCCATTTTGAAGATGATGATAAGCCATAAAAAAGGTAAGAGCATGCAAGAAATTTCCAAAATAAGTGTTTTGTAGATTTTTAATAAAAACAATGATTTTCTTTTTAAAAAAATAAGTTGCATGTCAACCGAATATTCACTCAAACAAATTTTTATTTTAACTTATCAAAATAAAACCTTATCAATTCTGAATACTTATCGCTTATGATGATGCTTATCAGACACACTTGACGCATTTGAAGAAGCACTTGAAGCTATCGAAGCCCTAAGCGAATGCGGAATATAATCCGGTTGTTTATTTTCCTCCTCCGGCGAGCCAGGGGAGTCATCTGTACCCTCGCCATGCTCCACTTGGTGCTGCCTCCTTCTTTTATGATCCACGTAGTAGATAAGCCCACCAATAATCACCAACACAAATATCATAGCCAAACTGATAAGTGCAATAGCCGTTGTTCCCAGTCCCGCTTCCACCATCTTTTTAGGCTTTTGGGTTGTTGGGGGTGCTGGAGTCGGAGGAGATAACGGAGGACATCTTAGATTCATTCCGTCATAACAGTAGTGTCCACAATGTTTAGGGCAAGGCTCGGGACATAGACCGGGAATGATACCACCCTCGTTGCAAATTATGGAAAAGTATTCATGGTGTCCGTTGGGCTTCCTAAAAATTATAAATGAAATGTTTTATAATTTAAAAAATAAATAAATTGATTAATTATTTCAGCTTACTCTTTTCTGCAGTAAGCCAGACACTCTTCCTCCATGTTATGTTCCGTTAAGGGAGCCTCCGTGTGAGGCGGTTTTGGAGGGGGCGGAGCCACTGGAACACTTTGACAGGCTTTCACCGTCTTCAGTTCCGGAAGACTACAAGCCTGTTGCCAAACTGAGGTGTCCGTCCAACTCAAAATGTTATTACAAGCTAGTTCAGTCTCATTTTTGGGTCCTCTGCAACAGCAACTAGGCTTGTCAGGGTGACATACCACCTTGGAATCCGGAACGGTATCGGGGCATTCTGAACTGTGCACGCAACCTTGAAGCCTTCCCGTTTTTCGGTTAATTCCACAATAGCGTCTATGTCCAGGACAGTAAATTCCACTGTTGTCCCCATTTATAGCGCAATAAACCGTTTCTACTGGACTTAGCTGGCAAATGGCTGTAGATTGGAGCTCGGGTAAGCTACAGGCTTGATTCCAGAGGGTGTCGTCCGTAGAGTTTAAAATGTTGTTGCAGAGATTGCCTAAATCGTCGGGGTTGGTGTCTTTGCAACAACAACTGGGCTGGGAGGAGTTACAAACGAAATTCTGATCAGGAACGGGGGAAGGGCAGAGAGAGGCACTGATGCAACCTTGAATGTGACCAGAGGTTCGGTTGATGCCGCAGAGGGCGGCGGTGGGATCAAAGCAGGTTTGCGGACCTTGCCAGATGCCCGTGGGGGTGTAGAGGGCGCACTTTGGAGGGAGGAGGGAATCGACCGAAGGACTCCTGAGGAGAACTACGAAGGAGATAAAAGGAAGAAGGCTAGAAGTACTGGAACCCTTCATTGTAAAAATGAATATTTTACAAAGCCAAAACGCAAAAAATAAAAGTTTACAAATAATTTAAAATTATCAAAAATAAGTGATTTTTATTAAAAAATGAGTTGTCAGGTTGCATGCCAACTTTAAGTTGAGATGATGGCATAATGATTTATTTTTTGGCATTTTCCTTAAAGCTACAATTCATTGACCAATATTTTATATACAAGTTCATTTTTCAGCTTCCGGTTGTCCCTCAGTTCCTACTTTTGATTCTTGTGCCTTTAAGCTCTCCTCCCTTTGCGCCATTTCCACCACCCCAGGAGGTCTAGGATAATTTTGATAAAAATGAGTTAATGCAAAAGGATCCCCAATAACTTGCTCCCGTTTACGTTTCTTTATTGTCTTCATAATAATTGCGTAGATAATCCCAGCAATTATCCCCAATCCAATTAGTCCCATCAGTACAACGGCCACATAGGTCTCTATATCAGTTCTGTACTTTATCGGCTCAGGCGGCTCAGGAGGAATTTCGGGACATTTCAATTTTAATTCATAGCCAGTATAATCGCATAAGCATCCCTGCGGACAATCCCCTTTACATTGACGTTTTTTGGAACCACCAACGCCATATACATGTCCGCAAACTATTTCAAATGGACCATTAACATCAGGACTCTTTCTGTCGCCAAAAAATATATAAACTTCATGTAGTCAACTGGGTTTAGCACTACACTATTTTACTATAAAAATCCAACCTACTTCGTTTTGCAGTAGGCCAGACAGTCTCCGGTAATTGGAGGTTCTGTCGTAGTCGTCAGTTTTTCACACACCAGTAAAGCCTTCAGTTCGGGTAGACCACAAGCCTGTTTCCAAATGGAGGAGGTGCCCCTATCCTTCAAAATATTGTTACAAGCTAACTGTTTATCTAAGGGATTCGTATTATCTGACTTTCCCAAACAGCAGCAACTGGGTTTGTCCGCCTGACAAACAATCTCCCCATCCTTTACATTACCCGGACACTGAGCCTGGGAAACGCAACCTTGAAGATCACCGGTTTTTCGGTCTATTCCACAGTAGCGCTTTTCCCCAGGACACTCCTCATTTTGCCCATTGTCTTCACTCTTGGCACAGAAAACGGAAAGCGTTGGATTGGGACCGGTGCATATGGGCAAGTTCATTAGTTCCTGCAGTTTACAGGCTTGTTTCCAGACATCATCATAATCTTGGCTAAGAAGATCATTGCACAGGCCCTCAAAATCATAATCATCGCCATAATTATTTTCTTTGCAACAGCAACTGACTATTGTGGAATTACAGACCAACGTTTGGTCGGTCACGTTTGAAGGGCACTGAGAAGCGGAAACGCAGCCTAGACCGTATCCCGTTTTTGGGTCTACCCGACAGTATTGTGCAGTGGAATCGGTGCAATAGTCGCTGGAGATAAACTTGCCGGAAGAGCTGTGTAGGGTGCATGCTGGAGAATCAGACAGGCATGACTTGTCAAAGAGAAGGAGTGCAACAAAGAAAATAACCAACTTTGTTTTTTGCTCCATGATTGAAACCGGGAATCGGTACAATTCTTTCAGTAAATAAGTGGGATGGTAAATTATTATGAAAAATTTAGTCGGGATTTTTGCAAAAAAATAAAGTATTCAAAAAGTATGAAATGATGCAAAGGCACGTTGCATGCCAACTACGCTACAGCTTTTAGTTCCACTTCCGGTGTTTCACTTTGCCCCAACACAATTTCCTAAACAAGAAGTGTCTTAAATTCTAGTTTGTTTTGTAATAAATTTAATTTTCCAGCAAAATACCGAATAAGCATTACCAATCGAATTATATCAGTTCAATTCCTTAAAACTAACTATTGCTCTAAAGCAATCTGAGATGATTTATCTAAATATTTTTATTGAATCTTTTTATCCGCTTCCTGTTGCTGTTCCGGCTGCCCAACTTGCTGTTGTGATCCATCCGCTGCTACTTGCTCTGAAGTCTCCTCCTGTGGTGGAGGCTGCCAAAAGCCAAATCCCGGTCTTGGATAAGTGCTATAAAACCTATTCAACGCCATCGGATCCACAGCCACCTCAATCTTCTTCTTTTTCATTGACATAAAAACTGCGTAGATAATCGCCGCAGTGACCGCCAGTCCAAACGTGGGCATCAGAAAGAAAATCACCACATATGTCTCCGTGTCATATTCAATCGGTAACCTTTTAATGGGAAGACCC
The DNA here is from genome assembly GCA_029691765.1 of Entomobrya proxima. Classification (NCBI taxonomy): domain Eukaryota; kingdom Metazoa; phylum Arthropoda; class Collembola; order Entomobryomorpha; family Entomobryidae; genus Entomobrya; species Entomobrya proxima. Next base: position 28,761,228 of record CM056170.1, on the reverse strand, counting down.
CCAGGGCATTTCAATGTCCTGCCGCGTTCACTACAGGGACAAGTGTGTGGACACGGCGATTTGCAACCCTGTGTCTTAGGACCTGACGACGACGATGAATAAGAACCTTTTTCTTTGCAATCAACCTCAAATGGTTTTGTACCCTTGTCCTCATAAGCTTGTCTGTAAAAAGCAGAATAATTAATTCAAATTTTGATTTTTTATCCAACAATCCAGCAAACTTACTCCGTCTTGCAGTGCTCCACACATTCCGGTTTCATATTTTCCACAGTTAGAGGAGGTCCCACTGGAAATGTTCGACAAACGTTTAGACTCCTAAGAAACCCGGGATCTTCACAAGTCCGCTCCCAAGCCCCACTGTTCTCCCAGTTGAAAATGTTGTTACAAGCCCAGATTTTATCCACAGGACCATACTCTCCCTTACTCTTACAGCAGCAATTAGCTAGCCCCCTTTCGCAAGAAACTTCCTCTTCAAAATACTGCGCATTTGAAGGGCACTGGGAACCGGAAATGCAGCCTTGAGGATATCCGGTTGTTGGGTCAATTCCACAAAACTTGGCAAGAATACCACACTTCTCATTGTCCTTATTGATAGCACTTTGGGTAGCGCAAAACGTTGGCGTTTGTGGGTTAATTAGACAAATTTCCAAAGAACTTAGATCCTGATTTCTGCAAGCAATCTTTCTTCTATGGTCACTATGCAGAAGGTTATTGCAGGTTGGGACCGTTTCACCTTCGCCAAATTCTATAGTTGGTTCACAACAGCAGCTAGGTTTTCCATTTTCGCAATAAACCTTGTCATCACCGGAAACTCCTGAAGGACACTGGGCGCTGGGAACGCAGCCTTGAGCAAAGCCTGTTTTTGGGTCTAATCCACAGAAATCGTTGCAGTCTTCAATTTTGACATAGTTGCCGTTAGCGTCACTCTTGGTGCACCTTCCAGGAAGTACTCTTGGAGTACAGAGCAGAAGTAGGACAAGAACAGCAAAGGGCCTGCTACTTGACCCCATGATCATGATCATTTGTCGATAAAACTGGTTCAATTCTCGGGGAAAAATTCTTAGAAAAGTAAATCCACTAGTTCCAAGTTTTATTGGAAAAATAGATAAAATGATTACTCACATTGTTGCATGCCAACTAGGTCACTTCCGGTTGAAGTTGATAAATACTTTGGATAGCAACAGCAGTCGCCCTTTGTCACATTTTTTTAAACAAAAACAGAGACAATCACATTAGGTGAAATACCGAATACGGGTAATAAGTCAACTGACGATTGACAATCAGCTGTCATGGTGGTATTCTGTGTCATGTCATGAATCAGTCATGTCGTATGTCCAACTTTTAGTACAAGCGTCGGTGTAGTGTAATAAATTGGCCATTTAACTTTGGTAAACTTAAGCTTATAGTTCGTTTATAACCAGTTTGTATGATTTGACATTGTGGCTAAATTTAAATTGATTAAATATTAGAAACTTTATATTATTTGCTATTCTATATATATATATATTATATATTATAATTTTCATTCCAGCTTAAACCAACCTGCTTTACGAATATTATAATATAGTAAGCGCAAGTAAAGTTAAATGCATGTTTATAAGTTTAAATGCAAAGAACGATATTTTAGGACAGTTTAACAGATGAAATTGTGCATGTTTAGCTGTTCTAACGCTAAAAATAGTTTAAGCTTCTTTGTTTACCGCAATATAACATAATTATAACTTGTGTTATAAAACTTGATTGGATGGAGCATGGAATAACAATGACATAAGAAGTAGATGCATACTACTATCACTAATCTTCATAATAACCATAATCAGTAATCATTACCTATAATCATTAATAATGTGTCTACAAAAGTTACACATTTTCCATTAAAATAAGAATGATTCGTACAGCTAAAAAATTATTAACTTTAAACTTTCTTTCTTTAGGGTTGCTAGCTTGTAAACTTTAAAAACAATGAAAATTTTTCATAACAACGTGTCATTGTTTCCTGAAAGTCGCGCATAATCTAAAATTCCAGATAGATAAAAAAAGAAAAAAGATGAGGATTAAAGCTCATGGAAAGTTTTCACTATCTCCTAAAGAATTAAAGCCAATAGTAACCTATATGTAGAACTTAATGGGTACATTCAAGAAAAACTTGAATTGAATGTACCAGGCCAGCTACTTAAATACCAACTTTTATTTCCTCGCTTTCTAAATACCTTGAAGACAGAAAAATAGGATTTGGGATTAAAATTTATGTGTAATGTTTACGGTATCCTAAACATTCAGGTTAAAAAGTTATTGGGTACATAGCTTCTTCGAATACTCAACCGAGCAACAAGTACCAGAGTATACGGGTACTTTAAAGCTTAAAATCGGCAACTTTTCAGAACGTTTAACCAAAATATCCCTAGATACCAACAAAATTCGTAGAATCATCTTAAATATAGGCTTAAAAATGTACCTGTCTCAAAGTTGCCTTCCTGAACATAAGTTCAAGCAACCGACGAATTGCTGTTGCTTTGTATAATATATTATTTTATTCAAGTTTTCCCACTTTAGAAAGCCTTCAATAGCTAGCTCTAAATGCCATTCTTTCGTTATAACTCAGTCTGTAAGCACGTCAGTATTGCCAGAAGGGTAATTTTATTGAATCCAGATCGTGCAGTAAAATTATTTTCAAAGATAACAATGGACGCTAAATATTTCAAAATATTGGCGATTTCTGCCATCTTTGTAGCAATTGCCTCAAACTACATTTTCACGCCGGTCAATGGAAAACCCTCCAACGCAAGTACCAGGGAAGAAACAGACTCTGAAGACTTAATAGTTGTAAGTATTTAGCGTGATTAACCGTATAAATATTTAATATTATGATGTATATTTGGTATGTATATTTGGTATGTATATTTGGTATGTATATTTGGTATGTATATTTGGTATGTATATTTGGTATGTATATTTGGTATGTATATTTGGTATGTATATTTGGTATGTATATTTGGTATGTATATTTGGTATGTATATTTGGTATGTATATTTGGTATGTATATTTGGTATGTATATTTGGTATGTATATTTGGTATGTATATTTGGTATGTATATTTGGTATGTATATTTGGTATGTAAAAGTGATTGGTATTTTAGTAATATTTGATATCAATTTATTTTAGTGCAAATACTTCAATGTCACCATGGGTTATCAAAATGAACAAGAGGAATGTGCAAAACAAGGAAACGACTATGATATTTGCTGTTGCGAGCCGATTACCGAAGATACGTTGGCATGCACTTGCTGTGCTAGAGGATGTCCTAAAAAACTTGGTGGAGCTCAAATTACTTGTGGTGATAATCCGGATGGCCCCTAAATTCAAATTCACAATTCATTTTTGATTCACGTACTAGCAATTAAATTACAAATGCAAACTTATAAAATGTGACATCTTTACAAAAGTTTATACAAGATTATTTTTTTCGATTCAAGTCAAACTATAAAACCAGAATTTTATAAATAATTTCAAACAAAAGTTAAATAGCTTATTTTCAACAATTGTGTAATCAACTTCTGCATCAAATATATAGTTGCATTCATTTTGTGTGTATTTTACAAAGCGTTTTAATACAGCATATTATTTTAGAACATTTGAATAATTTCAGGATACATCTCTAACATAACAACAACAGTTATTATAATTAGTCACTTGGAAGTTAGCCTTATTACTTTTAAGCAAGGTTATCCAGCTGCAAAAACCACCCAGTTTTTAGTATTTAGTATAATGCACACTATTCTATATTGCTAAGTCATATATGATTGCAACCCTATTACAGATACCTACATTTACTGTATTTTTATTTACTAGATTTAGCTTCAAGCTACGCCTTGAAACCCATAACCTAAACATTCCACATTAACATATTTTGCATTCTAACGCTCAGCATTTAAATCCTACACTTTTTCCAAATATTCTTATTTAAAAAAAATATTTTAAAGTGACAACTAAATATGTCCTGTAAAGCAGATCTAAAGTAGTCTACTTTGCTCCGAGATGACAAGATCGATATATATATTATAAAACGTTTTACGACGTAACAATTGTTATAAATTTCGGCAAGCCTACTTATATCCCCTTAAGATGTGAGACGCGTTTACTATCATTCAAGAGCTAAACACAAGTAACATAATTTTATCTCTATTTTCTGAGATTTGTTAAGATGATCCTTTTAAATATTATTGCTTTATGACTTTTAAGCACCTGTTTGACCCATGTCCCGGTATTCAAGCACTTGCCAAGCAACTTTCCTAATATTCATGCACCTAACAGGCACAGTTCCCTACACTTAAGTACTTGTCAGGTATTTGTCTGGGTGTGACGTGTGGAATAGTTTCCACGTCGTAAAAATGTTCAATTCGTGTGACAAAATCAAACCATACAAATTAAGTTATCAAAGTAACCGACATGTGCACGAACACCGCGACCGCCTTGTATATGATGATGGAGTTATTTCAACGGTGTGACTTTCTTGGTAGCCGCTTCTAAAAAAGTGCTTTCGTTTATTGGTACCAACAATATCAATATTCACCGACTCCAACTTCGGTAAGCTCTTCCAGATTTTAGAGGTGTACAAGTATTCCTTTTTTAGCAACTTCTGGTAAGCTGCCTTAGCTGTTCCTGGTTTCTGACTTGTTTCCTCTTTTGTGCGCTCTTCACAATTTATCAGAATTTCCAAACTACTCAAATTGGGGAAATTTTCCACAAAGCCAAAGTCATTTCCGGTTCTGTTAAAACAACCAGTTATTGAGAAATGGTGTACTAAAGGCAAAGTCACTGAAACTGGATACATCTCGCTCAATTCCCAAGTCTCGGTTTCCACCCATAGCATTTTGAGAGTATTTCGGAAAGGTTCCAGGGCCAAGAAAAAATTGACAGGTAGGATAGAGGAATCTGGAATAATTTCAACTCTCAGATTTTCCAGTGGTGCACCACAAGTTTGCAGAGTTGTCAACTGCTCCTGGGTTTTTAGGGATATGGTTAGAGTATCCAGAAGTGGCATTGATGCAGGCAGACTAGACGCCGTGCCTGCTCGCAAGTCCAATTGATATAGCTGACTGGCAAAAGCCTTTGTAAATTCTTCCAGAATAACAGAGACATAAGATGAATTCATAGATTTGGTAGAATCTGGAACTCTTTCGAAGTCAATTTTGAGGACTTTAAGCTTTAAATGTGAAAGTGGATTTTGTTTAAGATAGTTAGCAATTTGGTTGGCCCAACTGTTTGGTCCTTCCACTTCAGAGAAAGGACAAATTATATGAAAGCTCCAACAAGATACATTTGGAATGCTAAGCAGAATGTTTCTGAGATATTTTACAGCTTCTAAAGGATTCTCTTTGGATTCTGGACCTGTGTTTACACTTAAGCTGTGATACAGTTTGAGTATCTTGACGCCGTGTTTTTCAAGGAACGGGAGAAAATTGGGGAAATCCTCAATTGATTCGTAACAGTTCAGGTTTAAGCGAGCCCAACTGGGAACAGGCATTGTGTTGAGATCGAAATCTTCAGGAATTTGCTCAGGATTTAGTTCCAACTCAATTAAATCGTCAACTGATTCGACTTCATCTTTCTCTAGACAGTGATCAATAGCTGACATGGTCTGTGTGTTCGGTAAACGCAGCGTGAGAACGTCAGTATAACAAAGATAATTTCTAAAGTGGGGAACGCTGGTATAAAAGAGAGACGATAGCCACTCTTGTGTCAGATCCTCTTCAAAGATTGAATGGAAAAGTGGATGCGAATTTGCTGTATTGAATCTGTCAGGATGATGGTCTATATGAGACAAAACTTGGATCCAATCCTGTTAAAAGTGAAGAGAAAGTTAAAGATCATTTAAAGATTTACCCTGCTACTTAATAGAAGTTTTTAAAATGAAATAATTAAGTTGACAAGTAATTTTTAAATTGAGTTTACATTGCGAGGTAATAAGGCCAACGGATGAGTTGCTGGTATTTCCATTTTCCATTCTGCACTGATCTAACTGACGTATAGAAGTTCTACAGTAGAACTGAAGCCAAATTAAGGACTGTTTGCGTGTGAAAGCAAACGAAAACAATTTACCGAATGCCGAAATAGTAAGGCGCAATATGAGATATTTTTTGCTAAAATGGATTTTGTTTGTGACGGTTTCACATGAGCACGTGTGTGTGTGAAATGAAAAGTAATCGATTTAGTTGATCGATATACTTTGCGTGCTTTACACGGACGGACATAGAATATGTAACAAGGAGCTTTTTTTGCATTTTTTTATTTATTGAAATTTAACCGTTGTCTTTTGTGCAAAAATAGTAACCGTTAAGTATGATGTGTCGTGCTAAAAGTTAGCACGCTACACATGCACAACTTTGATGCCATATTTTAGCAGGTATTGATTAAGTATGTGCGAACGGTGTACAAAAAAACATGCACGTTGGTTCATCCTGTTCGACAATGGCAAATTAGTTTTCTAGATTCCAAATTCCAAATAATGCTTCGCTGAAGTTTTTTTTCATTTAGGATATAGCAAACATACAGTATAAACTATATGTACCTATGTTAACTTATAAAAAAGATACATTTCATATGAAAGTACTAAAATTTCTTTCATAAATTGAAAAAATTCATATCAAAATTGTCATTATTTAACTCTTTAAAATTAATGTGACTGATGGGGACCTGCCGTCATACTAAAACTGACAAAAAGCTCCAGAAACAAAATCATTCTCGTTTCTGATAGGATTTTACACTCTAAATTACATGCATATTTTTATGATCGTAAATGTTTTTGAACAAATGATATTTTTAGCGAGGAAAGATGTTGACCAAAACTACTTCATCTAACGATGTTCTCTTATTAGATAGAGTTACTTGTGTTAGTAAATTATGTGTAAACTTGAAACACAACCACTTAATTTGCTAAATTGTTTGCAAAAAGTCAAATATTTGTCTTTTATGAAAAAGTGTATTATGACTAATATGATTAAATGCATTTAAAAAATTAACAGTACTGCCTTTCTCCGATATCAAACCTGTTGTAAATTGACATCCTTGATCTGCAATACTAAAAATTTCTGGGCACAAAATGCACGAATTGAAATTCAAAACAGATAAAACTGATTTTTTCGAAACCTTGGCCATTTTTATTCAAACTTATTTCAATCTCTTGTATTATCTTGGATTAAGTCCGTTCAGACTGAAAAAAGTAAACAATGAATACATTTTACATACCTGCAAGAAGCAAACATTGTTTTGTGCATTTCTAACTATACTGTCGTATTTGATTGCAATACCGGAAATACAAGTTGTATACTACGACAATGGAAACAAAACTAGAAAACTTTTTGCATCAATTAAAATAGCATGCTCATATTACTACGTTACTACCTTATTTTTATCGTTTTGGACAAAATTGCCTGTTATAAAGAAAATAGCAAACTACTTATTAGAAATACAGGGTCCAACACACATAAAAGTTTTTGACAAAGGCGAAAGATTCGATAAAATAGTGGCATACGCTGTTTCGCTCTTATACACGTTGGTTTTAATAATTCGTGTTTCAATTGAGTTTCAAGTACTCAATTTTTACGACGAAAAGTCATACTTTCTCTTTGCAAATGATTCATCCTCGCTCACAAATACCTTGTCTTTAAACTATGAAATATTTCAGGGAACTTGGGCAAAAGTATTTATTGCATTGTTGGAAACTGTTAGCGAGACTTTTAGGTAAGTGCGGGAAAGCTATTAATTATCCTTTATCAAATTTAAATTATAGCATGTTTGCTAATGCGTTTTTTGCAGTATGTCCATGGGACTATACAGCGACTTGTATATTCTAATGTGGGCACTTACATTGCACAAGGCCTGTGCAAATTTTACAAATACTTTGAGAACAGAACAGGATTGGTGGACAATACATGTAAAGTACAAACAACTGTACAATTTAACCAGCATGATCAATAGCGCAATTGGAGCAAGCGTGTCTGGATTTTTAGCAGAGGCTCTGTTTTACATTACTATAACCTTATATCAAAATTTTGTTGTAATCAAGGAGCAGTTAAGTTGGTCGTTTTTATTTTACGTTGTATTCTCAATAATAAACACGTGGACAATTCTTGTAATTGCTGCTGACGTTCCACACAAGGTAATGTGAGTCAAACACTGAATTATGAAATTGTAATTATACTTCTGCCGTTGCGTTTTGCAGATGACAGATTTTAAAAAGTGGTTGCAAACCGATGCTCATGAAACGCAGATTCCAACCAACTTACTTTTTATGCTGGTTAACAACATTGATACCAATGAAGTTGCCATAAAAGCAAGTAATATGTTTCCGATTACCTACTCAATGCTTGTCAGTGTAAGTTGAGCATGATTGTTTTACTTACAATTAGTTAATACAGTTAAACTGTTGATTGAGTTGGTTCTCTGTTTTCAGATGCTGGGTGTAACGATTACTTATTTTATTATATGTCTGCAAGCTTGATTTTCCCATGACATAACTTGTTCAATCACCTCAAACGAATTATAAAAGATTTATAAAATAGTTCCGTGTCTAAATCATAAATTACATAGCCAAACCTTTCATCTTCTCTATAGTTGTTGTCTAGTGTATACTCTAAACTGTCATGGTTAAAATCAGTCTGCGTGAAATGTGAAAATTAAATTATTTAATAGTTTGATTTTAGTCATTAATAGCACAATAACCGGAAGCCAAGTGGTGGCGTTATAGTGTTGGCATGCTACCTATCCTCCTTCCAAATCTTTTAGAATATAAATTTTGCAAAATAAATATTTCTTCAAAATAATTACTTCTCTCCGTTTCAACACTTATTCAAATAACTTTCCACTCCGGAATATTATCTCTACCCGCATCTACCCCTCTCCATAATGAAGCCACAAAGTTCCCTATTTTGGACCGCTACTCTGCTTCTCACCTTAACCTCATCCTCCGCCTATAACATTAGGTGTTCCAAGTACGACAGCGACTTTGAGTCTCAAACAGTAACCTGCAATGCCCCCTCGGAATACTGTGGAATCGACAAGACCACCGGAGCTATTCTAGGCTGCGTGTCCGCTTCCCAATGCCCCACTACCGTGGTAGACAATCGAGTAATCGTTTGCGATGCGTCCAAGCCCAGCTGCTGTTGTCTGGATAGTGGAAGTGGTAATCCAGACTGCAATGACATTCTGCATCCTAAAGATGACTCCCAGTGGAAGCAAGCCTGTACCATATCGCATTTGCAAAGCCCTTCGGATGTCTGCAAAGTAAACCCCACCAGGCGTGTCTTTTGTGCCTTTGAAGGCTTCTCTGGCCATAGTCGTTCATGTAGACCATTCCAGTTTTGCGGAATTGCCAAAAGCGACGGGACGATGAAGAAGTGCCTTCCTCACAGGGAGTGTCCCGCCAGTGGTGCCAAGGGCTCAAAGCAAATCGTTTGCGACGGAAGTGCAACCCACTGCTGCTGTCAGGATATAATGGACGGTGGTGGTGGTTCGATAAAACCCTGCAATTACATTTTGAACGATAGGGACTCCACAATTTGGAAACAGGCCTGTAGTCTAAAGGAACTAAGCAGCCTGCCCGTTTGTAAAGAAGACCCCACCAAGCAGGTTTATTGTGCCCTTGAAGGCCGCTATTTTGTGACAACGGAGAATTGCAAAGCTTCCGAGTTTTGTGGCATTGACAAAACCGATGGAAAGGTAGTGGCATGCTTGGATGCGACTAAGTGTCCATCCACCGTCTCAGACAAGATTGTTTGCGACTCCAGCGCACCCTTTTGCTGCTGTAAAAAAATTGAAGATAAAAATGGCGTGTACCCAGAAGCAGCTCACTGCAACAACATTTTGGATGAAGCCGATAACACAAATTGGAAGCATGCCTGTAGCCTACCCGAGCTGAAGCACCTGCCAGTTTGCCAAGAGGATCCAACTAAGGCCGTTTACTGTGAGCATCAGAAACAATGGGGAGGATGGGAGACATCCCGTTGCAAGACTTACGAGTTTTGTGCAATAGACAAAAGCAACAACGGGAGGTTGCACAAGTGCCTTGATTCTAGCTATTGTCCAGCGGGTGCCCAAGGCTCAGAAAATATTGTGTGCGACGACACTGCTCCCTTCTGCTGCTGTCAGAAGATTGTGAATGCGGGTGACTCGGAACAAGCCTGCAACAACATTTTGGATGAGGATGACTCTACCATTTGGAAGCAGGCCTGTGAAGAAGAACAACTAAAGGACCTACCCGTCTGCCGCCATGACCCTAGCAAAAACGCAGTTTACTGTAGCAATTCAAACTATAATCCATTCGAAACAATGGCCTGCAAACCTTTCCAGTTTTGTGGAATTGACAAAAGTAACGGGGAGATGACAGAGTGCCTTAATCCTGAGGAATGTCCAGAGGATCCAGCTAGTGCACATAAGATTTTTTGCGCGGACAATGGACAGTATTGCTGCTGTCAGAAAGTGGAGGACAAAGTTGATATTATTGATGTGTACGGAAATGAAGACAAAAATCAAAATCCACCCTCCTGCAACAACATTCTAAATTGGAAGGACACTTCAATTTGGAAGCAAGCGTGTGCTTTAGAGCAACTCAAGGGTTTGGATGTGTGCAAGTCTCCACCAACCGAGTCTACACCTCGTCCGCCACCGCCACCAGTATTTCCCACGGATGGAAACTCGGAAGAATACGGAAAACAGGAGGGAGGACTGGAAGACTGGGAAATAGCGTTGATTATAATTAGTGTGCTGATTATTTTGGCTATATTAGCTTGCGTTCTTTTCTGTTGCTATAAAAAACGAGGGAAAAACGGTGCTGGGCGTGGTGGAGCGGTGCAGGGTCAACCACAGGGCCCGGCAAATGAGCAAGCCGGATATCCAGCAGCTCAGATGCCGCCAGATGGATACTATCCGGTTCAGCAGGGATACAATTTACAAGCAGGTCAATCCGCCCCATTAGTTCCTGTGAATCCAGCTTATCAGCAACCAACTGTTATGTCAATGCCTAACGTGCGGTATTATTAAAAAAACATTTTTCATTCCAAAGTCGACGAGTTTTCAAAATTGAGCCAGTTCAAAAAAATAAAGACGCAACTTATACTCAACTTATGTCATTCAAGTTTTTATTCAAGAGTATATTATGCTTTTTGGCCCGATACATTCTATCAAAAACTCGACATTCTCATTCCTTTTTTTGCCTTCTTACCAGACCGTGCACTGTGGTGTCGTAATCGTTGGCATGCAACCTTTCCTCTATCGAAACTCTTTTGTTGACTGCAACTCGCATTTCACAAAAAAAGCTAAATATTCATTTCAATTTCATTCCAATTTTTGTTGGAATAATTTTTCCCTCTGGAATTATCCCTCTCTAAAAATGAACCCACAAAACTATCTATTTTGGTCGGCCCTTTTGCTTCTCACCTTAACCTCATCCTCAGCCTTCGACATTACTTGCTCCAAGTACGACAGCGATTTTGAGTCGCAAACAGTAACCTGCAATGCCCCATCCGAATACTGTGGAATTGACCGGACCACTGGAGCTGTTCAAGGCTGCGTACCCGCTTCACAATGCCCCGCAACCGTGTCAGACAACAGGAAAATCGTTTGCGATGCCTCCAAATCCAGTTGCTGCTGTCTGGATAGTAGTAGCCGAATAGATGAAATAGATTGCAACGACATTCTCCATCCTAACGATGACTCACAGTGGATGCAGGCCTGTGGCATATCACTTCTCCAAAGCCCCGCAGACGTTTGCAAAGTGAACCCCACCAGACGGGTTTATTGTGCCTTCCAAAACTACCACCCTAATACTAAAAGTGCGAGGTGCAGGCCTTTTGAATTTTGTGGAATTGCCAAAGGTGACGGAGAGATGAAGAAGTGCCTTCCTCCCAAGGATTGTCCCTCCAGTGGAGCCAAGGGCTCAAAGCAGGTGGTTTGCGACGGAAGTGCAACCCACTGCTGCTGTCAAGACATAGTGGAGCGTTCGCCAGAAGCTTCTAGAAAGCCCTGCAATTACATTCTGAATGAAGATGATTCCACGATTTGGCAACAAGCCTGTAGCCTAAAGGAACTGAGTCCCTTGCCTGTTTGCCAAGAAGATCCCAGCAAACAGGTTTACTGCAAGGGCAAAAACCCCTATGAGACGGCAAGTTGCAAGCCTTCCCAGTTGTGTGGGATTGACAAGAGCAATGGAGAACTGAAAGAGTGCCTTGACGCGTCCCAGTGTCCATCCAGCGTCTCAGAACAGATTAGTTGCGATCCCAGTAAACCCTTTTGCTGTTGTCAGAAAGTAGACGGTAAACATTTCAAACATAATCCCTGCAACGACATATTGAATCCACGGGATAACACAATCTGGAATCAAGCCTGCAGCCTTATCGAACTGGCTTTCTTACCCATTTGCAAGGAGGATCCCACAAAAGCAGTTTTCTGTAGCAAAAATGGAGACCGGGAATCAACCACGTGCAAACCATCCGAGTTTTGTGGAATTGACAAAACTGGGAGGTTGAAACAATGCCTTGACGTTAGCGAATGTCCAGCAGGTGCTGGCGGCTCAGACATTGTTTGCGACGATAATTCCCCGAACTGCTGCTGCCAGAATATTGTGGAAAACAATGGCTGGGATCATAATCCCTGCAACAACATTTTTGATGAACATGACTCCAGCATTTGGGAACAGGCCTGTAAGAAAGAGCAACTCAAGGATCTGCCGATGTGCCAACATAACCCCATCACAAAGGCTGTTTATTGCAAGCATGATAACCGTGGTGTTAACTACGTGGAATGTCCACCATTTCAGTTTTGCGGAATCGACAAAAGCAACGGACAGGTGAAAGGGTGCCTTTTTGCTGGTGAGTGTCCAGTTGGTGCCGGAGGTTCCGATAAGATTGTTTGCGACGACAGTGCACCCAAGTGCTGTTGCCAGATAATAGATGATAAAACTTATTTGGGGGAACAACCGACCTGTAACAACATTCTGGATTTTGAGAACACCACAATCTGGAAGCAAGCTTGTGCTCTAGAGCAACTCAAGGATTTGGATGTGTGCAAAGCTCCACCAACCAAACCCACTTTTAGACCCAACCCTAAGCCAAAACCGGGAGGAACCCATCATGAGATGGATGAAGAAGAAGAACACGAACTACAAAGCTGGGAGATTGCGTTGATTGTGATTAGCGTGCTGATGGTTTTGGCTGTCATTGTTTGCGTTGTCTTCATATTTTATAAAAAGCGGAGGAGAAACGTCGTTGGTCAGGGTGGAGCAGTTCAAGGACAGCAACAGATCCCCCCAAATGCTCAACTAGATGCGCAACAGCAGCTAGTTGGTAGCTACTACCCTGCACAACAAGGTTACAACTTACAGGCAAGTCAGTCCGTTCCATTGGTACCCGTGAATCCAGCTTATCAAAATCCGTATTCTATGTCAATGCCAAACATGAGATATTATTAAGAAAGCTTTTCCTTTTGAATGGTCAACGCGTATAGAATATTATTGTACTAGTCAAATTGTTACTGTAAATTGAAAAAAATAAAGATAATATTTGAAAACTTAAATGTGACAAACAACTTTTTATTTAGTATCAAAAATCTATTAAGTAAGTTAGTATGTAATTTGGCAAATTCTATAGCAAGCGTTTTTAATAATTTTTTTCTCGATATGTGTACATATACTCTCGTAGTGTATAATAAATGATTTTGTCATAACTTATGCCACACAAGTGACTACAGTTAAAAACATTTTTTAAAATCACGCTACGATACACTGTTATTCCTTTATTGTTCGAACGGTTTCCACAAAAACAAGGTGATTACACCATGGACAATTACAAGTTAAATGCCACGGTATATGGTCACACTCTTTGGTCACACTAACTTGCATAAATTAGCTTTGCTCTTCTCCAAAAATGCTTAAAAATTCTTAACAAGTCATGCACCTAACCGTCAAGTTCCTAACCGTTGGCATGCAACCTTCCTTTCGTTCAAATTCTTTATTTACTGCAACTCGTTTCTCATAATATGTTTAAAGATAAAAATTTCTTTTCATTTTCTTAAAATAATCTCTTGAATTATATCAAGTCCCATCTATCCCTCTTTAAAATGACGCTAAAAAGTTCACTATTTTGGGGGTTAATTTTGATCCTCATCATAACCTCATCTTTCGCCTTTAACATCAAATGCTCCAAGTATGACAGCGATTTTGAGTCTCAAACAGTAACCTGCAATGCCCCCTCGGAATACTGTGGGATTGACCGGACCACCGGAGCTATTCAAGGCTGCGTACCCGCTTCACACTGCCCCGCCACAGTGTCAGACAACCGAATAATCGTTTGCGATGCCTCCAAGGCCAGTTGCTGCTGTCTGGACAGTGGTGGCGGTAGTGATAAAATAGATTGCAACGACATTCTTCATCCTAACGATGACTCCCAGTGGAAGCAGGCCTGTGGCATATCACTTCTCCAAAGTCCGGCTGACGTTTGCAAAGTGAACCCCACCAGACGGGTTTTTTGTGCCTTCAAAAACTACTATGCTGAAAGTGCGGAGTGCAGACCTTATGAATTTTGTGGAATTGCCAAAAGCGACGGGGAAATGAAGAAGTGCCTTCCGCCCAAGGAGTGTCCCTCCAGTGGTGCCAAGGGCTCCAAGCAAATAGTTTGCGACGGAAGTGCATCTCACTGCTGCTGTCAGGATGTAGTGGATCAGTCTGGTTCGCAAACTCCCTGTAATTACATTCTAAATGAACATAATTCCACAATTTGGCAGCAGGCCTGTAGCCTAAAAGAACTGAAGAGCCTGTCCGTTTGCAAAGAGGATCCCACCAAGGCGGTTTTCTGCAAAAGCAAAGACGCTGCTGACACAGTGGAATGCAGCACTTCACAGCTTTGTGGGATTGAGAAAAGCAATGGAGAACTGGAAGAGTGTCTGGATGCGTCCCAATGTCCATCCAGCGTTTCAGACAAGATAAGTTGCGACTCCAGTAAACCCTTTTGCTGCTGTCAGAGAGTAGATAATAAACATGGGAAGCATGGAAGACCCTGCAACCACATTTTGAGCAAACATGATAACACAATTTGGAAGCAAGCCTGTAGCCTACCCGAACTGGCTTCTCTGCCTGTTTGCCAAGAGGATCCCACCAAGGCGGTTTTCTGTAGACAAGATGGAGAATTTCATACATTCCAATGCAAACCTTCCGAGTTTTGTGGAATTGACAAAATCGACGGGAAGATGCAAAAGTGCCTTGAGTCTAGCCAGTGCCCGGCTGCTGCTCAAAGTTCAGAAAAGATTGTTTGTGACGATAATGCTCCCAACTGCTGCTGTCAAAAAGTTGTCAATAGTATCGATGATTCGGAATATGCCTGCAACTTCATTGAGGATGACTTTGGCTCCAGCATTTGGCAACAGGCCTGCAAGGAAGAACAACTGAAGAACCTGCTCGTTTGCCAACATGACCCTAGCAAAAAACGAGTATACTGCCAATACCATGCATTGCAGTTTCACTGCCTTCCTTTCAAGTTTTGTGGAATCGCCAAAAGAAACGGACAAATGACCCAGTGCCTTGACGCTAATGAGTGTCCAACAGGCGC
This sequence comes from Entomobrya proxima, assembly GCA_029691765.1. Lineage (NCBI taxonomy): Eukaryota > Metazoa > Arthropoda > Collembola > Entomobryomorpha > Entomobryidae > Entomobrya > Entomobrya proxima. The sequence goes on along the minus strand of CM056170.1, from coordinate 28,745,633 downwards.
ACAGGACTCAGAAAAGATTGTTTGCGACGACAGTGCACCCAACTGCTGCTGTCATGTAGTCTATGATTTAAGTGATGCAGAGGAACATCCGACTTGCAACAATATTCAGAATTGGAAGAACACTTCAGTCTGGAAGCAAGCTTGCGAGCTAAAGCAACTAAAGGATTTAGAAGTTTGCAAGGCTCCACCAACAGAACCTCCAACTCGACCTCCACCACCAAGACCAAGACCCGAGGAAAATAAGAAGTTGGAGGAGGAGGAACTGGCAGACTGGGAAATTGCGTTGATTGTAATTAGTGTACTGGTTATAATGGCTGTCGTAGTTTGCGTTGCCTTCCTTTTCTTCAGAAGGCGGAGGAGAATTGCCGTTGGCCGTGGTAGGGCGGTACAAGGTCAACAGACCCCGACAGTTGCTCAAAATGTTCAGCAGCAGCCAATTGGTAACTTGCCGGCTCAAGCAAGTCAATCGGCCCCTTTAGTTCCCGTGAATCCAGCTTATCAACAACCGTATGCTATGTCAATGCCAAACATGCGATATTATTAAATATTTTCCTTATGGAGGCTCAACTCATGCCTAGAATTGTACCATTAAAAAATAAAGATCCAATTTGAAAAGTAAACTGCGACAATCAATTTTTTATTCAATAGTACCAGAAATCTCAAATAAATAAGTACCGCACGCAATTTTCTTAAGTCAGTTACCACGAGTTGTCACGCAACCTTCATGTATTTAAATTAGTTTGGTTTTACTTTAAAATATTTTAATTTTTAATATTTTTTATGAATATTTATTTAATATAACATTTAACTATTCATCATGAAGCTACAAATTGACTTTATTGTAATGATCGTGCTACTTCGTTCTTGTTACACTTCACTCTCCGATCCCACCACTACGCTAAAATGTAGATATTCTTACTCCACCAGAGATGGTTCTATAGACTACGCCAGTACCTCCGATACTTCAACATTTTGTGGAGTCTCCAAATCAACCGGAAAGACCCTAGGCTTTGTTCCCGCTTCCCAGTGCCCATCTGCTGGAGCCACAGGCAAAATACTTGTTTGTTCCCCAAATAAGCCCAGTTGCTGCTGTAAAAGCACTGAGGCGAATTTTGCAAATGGCGAACTTCCCTGCAATGACATTTGGAACGAGACCCATGTATCCCTTTGCCATAAAGCCTGTAGCCTACCCGAACTGAGGAATGCGCCATTGTGTAAAATCGAACTAAGCGATGCAGTTTGGTGCAAATCAGAATACTATTCCAACCCTAAGAAATGTTTTTCCCACCAGTTTTGTGGAATTGACAAAAGAAGAGGAAGTTTGCAAACTTGTCTGGACGCTGCAGACTGTCCAATAAGTGCCAAGGGCTCAAAAGAAATTGTCTGTGATCCGAATAAAGCCAGTTGCTGTTGTCAAGTGGTAAAAACAAAGGAGGAGTCTACTGAAGGGCTCGTAAATTGCAATGATTTTAAAAAGGGCAAGGATTTGAGCATTTGGCAACAGGCTTGTGGTCTACCGGAACTACAGCATTTAGATGTGTGCAAGGGAGTGCCACTTGCACCTAGGGCTCCTTCTAATTCATCCACATCATTGGAGACATCAGAGTCCCCGGAAGTTATAGATTCAACACAAGAACCACAAATAAGTCATTCTTTAGGACTCAGCAGCGGTAGGGAGCAAAAGAAGCTTCATCAAAAACCATTAATACTTTCCGTAATCATTTTGTCCGTGATCGGAGCAACATTTGTAGTGGGTTCGGGTTTAGCTGTGTACTGGCTAAAAATAAGACCAAAAACTGGTGGTATTCAAGCTCCTACTGCTGCGAATGAGTTAGCTGACTCAGCAGTAGATGTTAGCTGTCAGGTGTACGGTAGTTAGCTCAAAAGACGTTAGTTACACCGGACTCTAGTTCCACTTTTTTAGCTCCACTTTTTTTAGTTACACTCGGTCATTACCTCCAAAAATATTTTAGCTACAATTTATCTAGCTCCACCATTTTTAGTTCCACCCATGATTTTTTCTTACAAGAATATGTATATAATCATTTTGAACCTAAACTTATACACTGTGCAAGTTTCTTGATACAAAACTTCTTACTTTTTCTACTTTCAAAGTTCCATTAGATTTTTACCCAGCAAGAATGTCATACACTGTATTACCAAAAATGGCTTAAAGTAAAGTGACATAGATATATTTGTCGACAGTTATCTTGAATATTTAAAAACTTGTAAGTTTTTCAATACTACCGTCATTATAAACAGTACTTACGTTTTCAACAAAAGCTTTGATTGTTTAGCCTGTAGCCGGTGTAACTTTATACGATTTTGAGAAAGAGAATAAAGCAGCACCGCAGGTAGTTATTACACTGTTAATCTACAGCTACATTTAAATTGCATTGCAAATCAAGAACAAATAGCAAAACATAAACTAATTGACATGACTAAACAGATGGTGAAGTACAATTTTGAAATGCTAACCAAATAATATGCGAATGCATTATTCGGTTATTCATATAACCTGTTAGTGTTTCTTAAGTACATTTTTACAAAGTAAACTTTTGGAGGTAAAGATGGTGGAGCTAAAAAATGGGTGGAACTAAAATCCATTGGAACTTTAAAAAGTGGAACTAAAAACCAAGTGGAGCTAGAATCCTTGTAGCTAAATGTAGGTGTAGCTAAAAAATTGGAGCTAACTACCTAGGACCAGCTGTCAGACTGATTCCGCGGTAATGCTAGAGGATAAACCTGATTCAATGCCAAACGTATTATGAAGCTCCAACATTTTAATTTTCAAACTAAACTCTAGTTAATTTCAAATTGACAAATAAAACTAACTTTACAACTTTACTTTTGATAATTTACGGTTTCATTTTATTTTAAAACAATATCAACGAATTGCATTAGATAATTGTCTTATGAGTAATGGGTTATAAAAATTGCACTAATCACGAGTCATAATTTGTAGTAAAGTATCATTCAGCAGCGATACCTAAAGTAAAGGTATGTCTGTGTCCCAATTTTCACTAACATCAAAATATCCAAAATCGTTATAAAAATATCATCTTGATGTTTCGTAAATTATTCTTACAGAATACCCGTAAATCAGTCAGGTCTTTTAAAAATGAGTAACTACTTCAGCTTTATTGGTTGCGAAGGGCTGTTTTAAAGCATATTATTTTTAACGGCGCTACAAAAATAGCCGCCTTAACGTTTCACCGGCAAAAATATTGACAAGCTTAAAGTTTTGTATTTCTAAATCCAAAACTCGTTTATCAAAACAAGCATTTAATTTCCAGCCAGCTAGAAATAAAGTGTGCAATAAAGTGTGTGTGTGTGTGAACAATATTTTATTGCAATCTATTTGGGTGAACTTTGAACAACTAAAAACGAGAAGAACAGGTCGCTAGGCAACGCCACGTATTATGCTATTTATGAACACTTGCAACATAGATCTATGTTTTTAAATTTGCAATAAAAATCTAGGTTAAAGGTTTTGTGACCTTTACCTGTTTGAAATGAATTCATTGAGTAACTATTAGCGGATGTTGACACCAAAAAATAAACTTTCTTAAATTTTAAAACTTTTGATACATGTTGATAGTACGTCTAATGGAAATAGCCTGTGCAAGGTTTCAGCTCCCCAAACCGTCTGGGGAGTCGGTGGTGACCAAAAGTTGGTTTTATCCGTGCTGAAGGACAAAAATCCCAATTTCTCTGAAATGGATACGTGTAGGGTTGTGATTTTTTCCGTGAAGCTTAAGAGGTATATAAACAATATAGTAGTGCATTTACTTTAGGTAAAGGCCTGTGCAATTTTTTGCAAAAAATTTCAACTTTTTTCAATTTTTAGAGATTATAACCGCGTCCATTTGTAGCTACCAGTGTATAAGGATTCATTTGATATACCTGCATCATAGACCTATACTACAACTTTTGTGACCTAAACATGTTTGAAATGAATTCATTTTAAACTGTTTAAGCCACCTAAATGGTTTTACTATTCAAAACTTTTACTTTTAATATTATAGTACTATTCAAAACATAGATCTATGTCTTTAAACTTGCAACATAGATCTATGTCTTTAGACTTGCAACATAGATCTATGTAACTAAACTTGCAACACAGATCTATGTAACTAAACTTGCAACATAGATCTATGTAACTAAACTTGCAACATAGATCTATATCCCTATACTTGTAACGTAGATCTATGTCCTTAGACTTGCCACAAAGATCCATGTTACAAATTTTCTGAATTTTACCTGGTTGAAATGAATTCGTTTTAAAATGTCTAAAGAACTTAAAATGTTCTTAGTAGTACTTAGTAACTTAGTACTATTCAAAACGGTCAAAACTATATTTCCTGAGTTCTCAGCAGTACTGCCGGCAGGTCAAATGGTTTGCCTCTGTGGTCAGTAGTACTGCAGGCAGGTTAAAAAAATTCAAGAGTGCTCAGCAGTACTGCAGGCAAGTTAAAAGAATTTCTAGAGTCCTCAGCAGTACTGGAGTTAGGTTAAAAGAATTTCTAGAGTCCTCAGCAGTACTGGAGTTAGGTTAAAAGAATTTTAATACTGCTAAGCAGTACTGCAGGCAAGTTAAGAGAATTTCTAGAGTCCTCAGCAGTACTGCAGGCAGGTTAAAAGAATTTCTAGAGTCTTCAGCATTACTGCAGGCAGGTTAAAAGAACTTCATAAGTCCTCTGCAGAACTGCAGGCAGGTTAAAAGAACTTCATAAGTCCTCTGCAGAACTGCAGGCAGGTTAAAAGAACTTCATAAGTCCTCTGCAGTACTGCAGGCAGGTTAAAAGAATTTCAAGAGTGCTCAGCAGTACTGCAGGCCGGCTGAAAGAATTTCAAAAATGCTCAGCATTACAGAAGGCAAGTTTAACAAATTTCTAGAGTCCTCTGCAGTACTGCAGGCAGGTTAAAAGAACTTTATAAGTGCTCAGCAGTACCGCAGGCAGGTTAAAAGAATTTCAAGAGTGCTCAGCAGTACTGCAGTTAGGTTAAAAGAATTTCTAGAGTCCTCAGCAGTACTGCAGTTAGGTTAAAAGAATTTTAATACTGCTCAGCAATACTGCCGGCAGGTCCAATGGTTTGCCTTTGTGGTCAGCAGTACTGCAGGCAGGTTAAAAGAACTTTATAGGTCCTCAGCAGTACTGCAGGCAAGTTAAAAGAACTTTATAAGTCCTCAGCAGTACTGCAGGCAGGTTATAAGAACTTTATAAGTCCTTAACAGTACTGCAGGCAGGTTAAAAGAATTTCAAGACTGCTCAGCAGTACTGCAGTCAGGTTAAAAGAACTTCATAAATCCTCTGCAGTACTGCAGTCAGGTTAAAAGAACTTCATAAGTCCTCTGCAGTACTGCAGTCAGGTTAAAAGAACTTCATAAGTCCTCTGCAGTACTACAGGCAGGGTAAAAGAATTTTAATCTTGCTCAGCAGTACTGCAGGCAAGTTAAGAGAATTTCTAGAGTCCTCAGCAGTACTGCAGGCAGGTTAAAAGAACTTCATAAGTCCTCTTCAGTAGTGCAGGCAGGTTTAAAGAATTTCAAGAGTGCTCAGCAGTACTGCAGGCAGGTTAAAAGAACTTTATAAATCCTTTGCAGTATTGCAGGCAGGTTTAAAGAATTTCAAGAGTGCTCAGCAGTACTGCAGGCAGGTTAAAAGAACTTTATAAATCCTTTGCAGTATTGCAGGCAGGTTTAAAGAAATTCAAGAGTGCTCAGCAGTATTGCAGTCAGATTAAAAGAACTTCATAAGTCCTTAGCAGTACTGCAGGCAGGTTAAAAGAACTTCATAAGTCCTCTGCAGAACTGCAGGCAGGTTAAAAGAACTTCATAAGTCCTTAGCAGTACTGCAGGCAGGTTAGAAGAACTTCATATTTCCTCTGCAGAACTGCAGGCAGGTTAAAAGAATTTCATAAGTCCTCTGCAGTACTGCAGGCAGGTTAAAAGAACTACATAAGTCCTCGGCAGTACTGCAGGCAGGTTAGAAGAATTTCTGGAGTCCTTAGCAGTACTGCAGACAGGTTAAAATAATTTCAAGAGTGCTCAGCAGTACTGCAGGCCGGTTGAAAGAATTTCAAGAATGCTCAGCATTACGGTAGGCAGGTTAAAAGAACTTTATAAGTCCTCTGCAGTACTGCAGGCAGGTTAAAAGAACTTTATAAGTGCTCAGCAGTACTGCAGGCAGGTTAAAAGAATTTCAAGAGTGCTCTGCAGTACTGCAGGCAGGTTAAAAGAACTTCATAAATACTGCAGGCAGGTTAAAGAACTTCATAAGTCCTGTGCAGTACTGCAGGCAGGTTTAAAGAATTTCAAGAGTGCTCAGCAGTACTGCAGGCCGGTTGAATAATTTTCAAAAATGCTCAGCATTACAGATGGCAAGTTTAACAAATTTCTAGAGTGCTCAGCAGTACTGCAGGCAGGTTAAAAGAACTTTATAAATCCTTTGCAGTATTGCAGGCAGGTTTAAAGAATTTCAAGAGTGCTCAGCAGTACTGCAGGCAGGTTAAAAGAACTTTATAAATCCTTTGCAGTATTGCAGGCAGGTTTAAAGAAATTCAAGAGTGCTCAGCAGTATTGCAGTCAGGTTAAAAGAACTTCATAAGTCCTTAGCAGTACTGCAGGCAGGTTAAAAGAACTTCATAGGTCCTCTGCAGAACTGCAGGCAGGTTAAAAGAACTTCATAAGTCCTTAGCAGTACTGCAGGCAGGTTAGAAGAACTTCATAATTCCTCTGCAGAACTGCAGGCAGGTTAAAAGAATTTCATAAGTCCTTTGCAGTACTGCAGGCAGGTTAAAAGAACTACATAAGTCCTCGGCAGTACTGCAGGCAGGTTAGAAGAATTTCTGGAGTCCTTAGCAGTACTGCAGACAGGTTAAAATAATTTCAAGAGTGCTCAGCAGTACTGCAGGCCGGTTGAAAGAATTTCAAGAATGCTCAGCATTACGGTAGGCAGGTTAAAAGAACTTTATAAGTCCTCTGCAGTACTGCAGGCAGGTTAAAAGAACTTTATAAGTGCTCAGCAGTACTGCAGGCAGGTTAAAAGAATTTCAAGAGTGCTCTGCAGTACTGCAGGCAGGTTAAAAGAACTTCAAAAATACTGCAGGCAGGTTAAAGAACTTCATAAGTCCTGTGCAGTACTGCAGGCAGGTTTAAAGAATTTCAAGAGTGCTCAGCAGTACTGCAGGCCGGTTGAATAATTTTCAAAAATGCTCAGCATTACAGAAGGCAAGTTTAACAAATTTCTAGAGTGCTCAGCAGTACTGCAGGCAGGTTAAAAGAACTTTATAAATCCTTTGCAGTATTGCAGGCAGGTTTAAAGAATTTCAAGAGTGCTCAGCAGTACTGCAGGCAGGTTAAAAGAACTTTATAAATCCTTTGCAGTATTGCAGGCAGGTTTAAAGAAATTCAAGAGTGCTCAGCAGTATTGCAGTCAGGTTAAAAGAAATTCATAAGTCCTTAGCAGTACTGCAGGCAGGTTAAAAGAACTTCATAAGTCCTCTGCAGAACTGCAGGCAGGTTAAAAGAACTTCATAAGTCCTTAGCAGTACTGCAGGCAGGTTAGAAGAACTTCATAATTCCTCTGCAGAACTGCAGGCAGGTTAAAAGAATTTCATAAGTCCTCTGCAGTACTGCAGGCAGGTTAAAAGAATTTCTGGAGTCCTTAGCAGTACTGCAGACAGGTTAAAAGAATTTCAAGAGTGCTCAGCAGTACTGCAGGCAGGTTAAAAGAATTTCAAGAGTGCTCTGCAGTACTGCAGGCAGGTTAAAAGAACTTCATAAATACTGCAGGCAGGTTAAAGAACTTCATAAGTCCTGTGCAGTACTGCAGGCAGGTTTAAAGAATTTCAAGAGTGCTCAGCAGTACTGCAGGCCGGTTGAATAATTTTCAAAAATGCTCAGCATTACAGAAGGCAAGTTTAACAAATTTCTAGAGTCCTCTGCAGTACTGCAGGCAGGTTAAAAGAATTTCAAGAGTGTTCTGCAGTACTGCAGGCTGGTTGAAAGAATTTCAAAAATGCTCAGCATTACAGAAGGCAGGTTAAAAGAATTTCAAGAGTGCTCAGCAGTACTGCAGTTAGGTTAAAAGAATTTTAATACTGCTCCGCAGTACTGCCGGCAGGTCCAATGGTTTGCCTCTGTGGTCAGCAGTACTGCAGGCAGGTTAAAAGAACTTTATAAGTCCTCAGCAGTACTGCAGGCAAGTTAAAAGAAATTAAAAGTCCTCTGCAGTACTACAGGCAGGGTAAAATAATTTTATTCTTGCTCAGCAGTACTGCAGGCAGGTTAAAAGAACTTCATAAGTCCTCTTCAGTATTGCAGGCAGGTTTAAAGAATTTCAAGAGTGCTCAGCAGTACTGCAGGCAGGTTAAAAGAACTTCATAAGTCCTCTGCAGTACTGCAGGCAGGTTAAAAGAATTTATAGAGTCCTCAGCAGTACTGCAGGCAGGTTAAAAGAACTTTATAAATCCTTTGCAGTATTGCAGGCAGGTTTAAAGAATTTCAAGAGTGCTCAGCAGTATTGCAGTCAGGTTAAAAGAAATTCATAAGTCCTTAGCAGTACTGCAGGCAGGTTAAAAGAACTTCATAAGTCCTCTGCAGAACTGCAGGCAGGTTAAAAGAACTTCATAAGTCCTCTGCAGTACGGCAGGCAGGTTAAAAGAACTTCATAAGTCCTCTGCAGTACTGCAGGCAGGTTAAAAGAATTTCTAGAGTCTTCGGCAGTACTGCAGGCAGGTTAAAAGAATTTCTGGAGTCCTCAGCAGTACTGCAGACAGGTTAAAAGAATTTCAAGAGTGCTCAGCAGTACTGCAGGCCGGTTGAAAGAATTTCAAAAATGCTCAGCATTACAGAAGGCAGGTTTAACAAATTTCTAGAGTCCTCTGCAGTACTGCAGGCAGGTTAAAAGAACTTTATAAGTGCTCAGCAGTACTGCAGGCAGGTTAAAAGAATTTCAAAAGTGCTCAGCAGTACTGCAGTTAGGTTAAAAGAATTTCTAGAGTCCTCAGCAGTACTGCAGTTAGGTTAAAAGAATTTTAATACTGCTCAGCAGTACTGCCGGCAGGTCCAATGGTTTGCCTTTGTGGTCAGCGGTACTGCAGGCAGGTTAAAAGAACTTTATATGTCCTGAGCAGTACTGCAGGCAAGTTAAGAGAATTTCCAGAGTCCTCAGCAGTACTGCAGGCAGGTTAAAAGAACTTCATAAGTCCTCTGCAGTACTGCAGGCAGGTTAAAAGAATTTTTAGAGTCCTCTGCAGTACTGCAGGCAGGTTAAAAGAACTTTATAAGTCCTGAGCAGTACTGCAGGCAGGTTAAAAGAACTTTATACGTCCTGAGCAGTACTGCAGGCAAGTTAAGAGAATTTCTAGAGTCCTCAGCAGTACTGCAGGCAGGTTAAAAGAACTTTATAAATCCTTTGCAGTATTGCAGTCAGGTTAAAAGAACTTCATAAGTCCTTAGCAGTACTGCAGGCAGGTTAAAAGAACTTCATAAGTCCTCTGCAGAACTGCAGGCAGGTTAAAAGAACTTCATAAGTCCTTAGCAGTACTGCAGGCAGGTTAAAAGAACTACATAAGTCCTCTGCAGTACTGCAGGCAGGTTAAAAGAATTTCTAGAGTCCTCGGCAGTACTGCAGGCAGGTTAGAAGAATTTCTGGAGTTCTCAGCAGTACTGCAGGCAGGTTAAAAGAATTTTTAGAGTCCTCTGCAGTACTGCAGGCAGGTTAAAAGAGCTTTATAAATCCTTTGCAGTTTGGCAGGCAGGTTTAAAGAATTTCAAGAGTGCTCAGCAGTACTGCAGTCAGCTTAAAAGAACTTCATAAGTCCTCTGCAGTACTGCAGGCAGGTTAAAAGAACTTTATAAGTCCTCAGCAGTACTGCAGGCAGGTTAAAAGAACTTTATAAGTGCTCAGCAGTACTGCAGGCAGGTTAAAAGAATTTCAAAAGTGCTCAGCAGTACTGCAGTTAGGTTAAAAGAATTTCTAGAGTCCTCAGCAGTACTGCAGTTAGGTTAAAAGAATTTTAATACTGCTCAGCAGTACTGCCGGCAGGTCCAATGGTTTGCCTTTGTGGTCAGCGGTACTGCAGGCAGGTTAAAAGAACTTTATATGTCCTGAGCAGTACTGCAGGCAAGTTAAGAGAATTTCCAGAGTCCTCAGCAGTACTGCAGGCAGGTTAAAAGAACTTCATAAGTCCTCTGCAGTACTGCAGGCAGGTTAAAAGAATTTTTAGAGTCCTCTGCAGTACTGCAGGCAGGTTAAAAGAACTTTATAAGTCCTGAGCAGTACTGCAGGCAGGTTAAAAGAACTTTATACGTCCTGAGCAGTACTGCAGGCAAGTTAAGAGAATTTCTAGAGTCCTCAGCAGTACTGCAGGCAGGTTAAAAGAACTTCATAAGTCCTCTGCAGTACTGCAGGCAGGTTAAAAAACTTTATAAATCCTTTGCAGTATTGCAGGCAGGTTTAAAGAATTTCAAGAGTGCTCAGCAGTACTGCAGGCAGGTTAAAAGAACTTTATAAATCCTTTGCAGTATTGCAGTCAGGTTAAAAGAACTTCATAAGTCCTTAGCAGTACTGCAGGCAGGTTAAAAGAACTTCATAAGTCCTCTGCAGAACTGCAGGCAGGTTAAAAGAACTTCATAAGTCCTTAGCAGTACTGCAGGCAGGTTAAAAGAACTACATAAGTCCTCTGCAGTACTGCAGGCAGGTTAAAAGAATTTCTAGAGTCCTCGGCAGTACTGCAGGCAGGTTAGAAGAATTTCTGGAGTTCTCAGCAGTACTGCAGGCAGGTTAAAAGAATTTTTAGAGTCCTCTGCAGTACTGCAGGCAGGTTAAAAGAGCTTTATAAATCCTTTGCAGTTTGGCAGGCAGGTTTAAAGAATTTCAAGAGTGCTCAGCAGTACTGCAGTCAGCTTAAAAGAACTTCATAAGTCCTCTGCAGTACTGCAGGCAGGTTAAAAGAACTTTATAAGTCCTCAGCAGTACTGCAGGCAGGTTAAAAGAACATTATAAGTCCTCAGCAGTACTGCAGGCAGGTTAAAAGAATTTCTAGAGTCTTCGGCAGTACTGCAGGCAGGTTAAAAGAATTTCTGGAGTCCTCAGCAGTACTGCAGACAGGTTAAAAGAATTTCAAGGGTGCTCAGCAGTACTGCAGGCCGGTTGAAAGAATTTCAAAAATGCTCAGCATTACAGAAGGCAGGTTTAACAAATTTCTAGAGTCCTCTGCAGTACTGCAGGCAGGTTAAAAGAACTTTATAAGTGCTCAGCAGTACTGCTGGCAGGTTGAAAGAATTTCTGGAGTCCTCAGCAGTACTGCAGACAGGTTAAAAGAATTTCAAGAGTGCTCAGCAGTACTGCAGTTAGGTTAAAAGAATTTTAATACTGCTCAGCATTACAGAAGGCAGGTTTAACAAATTTCTAGAGTCCTCTGCAGTACTGCAGTCAGGTTAAAAGAACGTCATAAGTCCTCTGCAGTACTGCAGTCAGGTTAAAAGAACTTCATAAGTCCTCTGCAGTACTGCAGGCAGGTTAAAAGAACTTCATAAGTCCACTGCAGTACTACAAGCAGGGTAAAAGAATTTTATTCTTGCTCAGCAGTACTGCAGGCAAGTTAAGAGAATTTCTAGAGTCCTCAGCAGTACTGCAGGCAGGTTAAAAGAACTTCATAAGTCCTCTGCAGTACTGCAGGCAGGTTAAAAGAACTTCATAAGTCCACTGCAGTACTACAAGCAGGGTAAAAGAATTTTATTCTTGCTCAGCAGTACTGCAGGCAAGTTAAGAGAATTTCTAGAGTCCTCAGCAGTACTGCAGGCAGGTTAAAAGAACTTCATAAGTCCTCTTCAGTAGTGCAGGCAGGTTTAAAGAATTTCAAGAGTGCTCAGCAGTACTGCAGGCAGGTTAAAAGAACTTTATAAATCCTTTGCAGTATTGCAGGCAGGTTTAAAGAATTTCAAGAGTGCTCAGCAGTACTGCAGGCAGGTTAAAAGAACTTTATAAATCCTTTGCAGTATTGCAGTCAGGTTAAAAGAACTTCATAAGTCCTTAGCAGTACTGCAGGCAGGTTAAAAGAACTTCATAAGTCCTCTGCAGAACTGCAGGCAGGTTAAAAGAACTTCATAAGTCCTCTGCAGTACGGCAGGCAGGTTAAAAGAACTTCATAAGTCCTCTGCAGTACTGCAGGCAGGTTAAAAGAATTTCTAGAGTCTTCGGCAGTACTGCAGGCAGGTTAAAACAATTTCTGGAGTCCTCAGCAGTACTGCAGACAGGTTAAAAGAATTTCAAGAGTGCTCAGCAGTACTGCAGGCCGGTTGAAAGAATTTCAAAAATGCTCAGCATTACAGAAGGCAGGTTTAACAAATTTCTAGAGTCCTCTGCAGTACTGCAGGCAGGTTAAAAGAACTTTATAAGTGCTCAGCAGTACTGCAGGCAGGTTAAAAGAATTTCAAAAGTGCTCAGCAGTACTGCAGTTAGGTTAAAAGAATTTCTAGAGTCCTCAGCAGTACTGCAGTTAGGTTAAAAGAATTTTAATACTGCTCAGCAGTACTGCCGGCAGGTCCAATGGTTTGCCTTTGTGGTCAGCGGTATTGCAGGCAGGTTAAAAGAACTTTATATGTCCTGAGCAGTACTGCAGGCAAGTTAAGAGAATTTCTAGAGTCCTCAGCAGTACTGCAGGCAGGTTAAAAGAACTTCATAAGTCCTCTGCAGTACTGCAGGCAGGTTAAAAGAATTTCTAGAGTCCTCTGCAGTACTGCAGGCAGGTTAAAAGAACTTTATAAGTCCTGAGCAGTACTGCAGGCAGGTTAAAAGAACTTTATACGTCCTGAGCAGTACTGCAGGCAAGTTAAGAGAATTTCTAGAGTCCTCAGCAGTACTGCAGGCAGGTTAAAAGAACTTCATAAGTCCACTGCAGTACTACAAGCAGGGTAAAAGAATTTTATTCTTGCTCAGCAGTACTGCAGGCAAGTTAAGAGAATTTCTAGAGTCCTCAGCAGTACTGCAGGCAGGTTAAAAGAATTTCAAGAGTGCTCAGCAGTACTGCAGGCAGGTTAAAAGAACTTTATAAATCCTTTGCAGTATTGCAGGCAGGTTTAAAGAATTTCAAGAGTGCTCAGCAGTACTGCAGGCAGGTTAAAAGAACTTTATAAATCCTTTGCAGTATTGCAGTCAGGTTAAAAGAACTTCATAAGTCCTTAGCAGTACTGCAGGCAGGTTAAAAGAACTTCATAAGTCCTCTGCAGAACTGCAGGCAGGTTAAAAGAACTTCATAAGTCCTTAGCAGTACTGCAGGCAGGTTAAAAGAACTACATAAGTCCTCTGCAGTACTGCAGGCAGGTTAAACGAATTTCTAGAGTCCTCGGCAGTACTGCAGGCAGGTTAAAAGAATTTCTGGAGTTCTCAGCAGTACTGCAGGCAGGTTAAAAGAATTTTTAGAGTCCTCTGCAGTACTGCAGGCAGGTTAAAAGAGCTTTATAAATCCTTTGCAGTTTGGCAGGCAGGTTTAAAGAATTTCAAGAGTGCTCAGCAGTACTGCAGTCAGCTTAAAAGAACTTCATAAGTCCTCTGCAGTACTGCAGGCAGGTTAAAAGAACTTTATAAGTCCTCAGCAGTACTGCAGGCAGGTTAAAAGAACTTTATAAGTCCTCAGCAGTACTGCAGGCAGCTTAAAAGAACTTCATAAGTCCTCTGCAGAACTGCAGGCAGGTTAAAAGAACTTCATAAGTCCTCTGCAGTACTGCAGGCGGGTTAAAAAAACTTCATAAGTCCTCTGCAGTACTGCAGGCAGGTTAAAAGAATTTCTAGAGTCTTCGGCAGTACTGCAGGCAGGTTAAAAGAATTTCTGGAGTCCTCAGCAGTACTGCAGACAGGTTAAAAGAATTTCAAGAGTGCTCAGCAGTACTGCAGGCCGGTTGAAAGAATTTCAAAAATGCTCAGCATTACAGAAGGCAGGTTTAACAAATTTCTAGAGTCCTCTGCAGTACTGCAGGCAGGTTAAAAGAACTTTATAAGTGCTCAGCAGTACTGCAGGCAGGTTGAAAGAATTTCTGGAGTCCTCAGCAGTACTGCAGACAGGTTAAAAGAATTTCAAGAGTGCTCAGCAGTACTGCAGGCCGGTTGAAAGAATTTCAAAAATGCTCAGCATTACAGAAGGCAGGTTTAACAAATTTCTAGAGTCCTCTGCAGTACTGCAGTCAGGTTAAAAGAACGTCATAAGTCCTCTGCAGTACTGCAGTCAGGTTAAAAGAACTTCATAAGTCCTCTTCAGTATTGCAGGCAGGGTAAAAGAATTTTATTCTTGCTCAGCAGTACTGCAGGCAAGTTAAAAGAACTTCATAAGTCCTCTTCAGTATTGCAGGCAGGTTTAAAGAATTTCAAGAGTTCTCAGTAGTATTGCAGTCAGGTTAAAAGAACTTCATAAGTCCTTAGCAGCACTGCAGGCAGGTTAAAAGAACTTCATAAGTCCTCTGCAGAACTGCAGGCAGGTTAAAAGAACTTCATAAGTCATCTGCAGTACTGCAGGCAGGTTAAAAGAACTTCATAAGTCATCTGCAGTACTGCAGGCAGGTTAAAAGAATTTCTAGAGTCCTCGGCAGTACTGCAGACAGGTTAAAAGAATTTCAAGAGTGCTCAGCAGTACTGCAGGCCGGTTGAAAGAATTTCAAAAATGCTCAGCATTACAGAAGGCAGGTTTAACAAACTTCTAGAGTCCTCTGCTGTACTGCAGGCAGGTTAAAAGAACTTTATAAGTGCTCAGCAGTACTGCAGGCAGGTTAAAAGAATTTTATTCTTGCTCAGCAGTACTGCAGGCAAGTTAAAAGAACTTCATAAGTCCTCTTCAGTATTGCAGGCAGGTTTAAAGAATTTCAAGAGTGCTTAGCAGTACTGCAGGCAGGTTAAAAGAACTTTATAAATGCTTTGCACAATTGCAGTCAGGTTAAAAGAACTTCATAAGTCCTTAGCAGTACTGCAGGCAGGTTAAAAGAACTTCATAAGTCCTCTGCAGAACTGCAGGCAGGTTAAAAGAACTTCATAAGTCCTTAGCAGTACTGCAGGCAGGTTAAAAGAACTACATAAGTCCTCTGCAGTACTGCAGGCAGGTTAAAAGAATTTCTAGAGTCCTCGGCAGTACTGCAGGCAGGTTAGAAGAATTTCTGGAGTTCTCAGCAGTACTGCAGGCAGGTTAAAAGAATTTTTAGAGTCCTCTGCAGTACTGCAGGCAGGTTAAAAGAGCTTTATAAATCCTTTGCAGTTTGGCAGGCAGGTTTAAAGAATTTCAAGAGTGCTCAGCAGTACTGCAGTCAGCTTAAAAGAACTTCATAAGTCCTCTGCAGTACTGCAGGCAGGTTAAAAGAACTTTATAAGTCCTCTGCAGTACTGCAGGCAGGTTAAAAGAACTTTATAAGTCCTCAGCAGTACTGCAGGCAGGTTAAAAGAACTTTATAAGTCCTCAGCAGTACTGCAGGCAGCTTAAAAGAACTTCATAAGTCCTCTGCAGAACTGCAGGCAGGTTAAAAGAACTTCATAAGTCCTCTGCAGTATTGCAGGCAGGTTAAAAGAACTTCATAAGTCCTCTGCAGTACTGCAGGCAGGTTAAAAGAATTTCTAGAGTCTTCGGCAGTACTGCAGGCAGGTTAAAAGAATTTCTGGAGTCCTCAGCAGTACTGCAGACAGGTTAAAAGAATTTTATTCTTGCTCAGCAGTACTGCAGGCAGGTTAAAAGAATTTTATTCTTGCTCAGCAGTACTGCAGGCAAGTTAAAAGAACTTCATAAGTCCTCTTCAGTATTGCAGGCAGGTTTAAAGAATTTCAAGAGTTCTCAGCAGTATTGCAGTCAGGTTAAAAGAACTTCATAAGTCCTTAGCAGTACTGCAGGCAGGTTAAAAGAACTTCATAAGTCCTCTGCTGAACTGCAGGCAGGTTAAAAGAACTTCATAAGTCCTCTGCAGTACTGCAGGCAGGTTAAAAGAACTTCATAAGTCCTCTGCAGTACTGCAGGCAGGTTAAAAGAATTTCTAAAGTCCTCGGCAGTACTGCAAGCAGGTTAGAAGAATTTCTGGAGTCCTCAGCAGTTTTGCAGGCAGGTTTAAAGAATTTCAAGAGTGCTCAGCAGTACTGCAGGCCGGTTGAAAGAATTTCAAGAATGCTCAGCATTACGGAAGGCAGGTTTAAAAAATTTCTAGAGTCCTCAGCAGTACTGCAGTCAGGTTAAAAGAACTTTATAAGTCCTCTGCAGTACTGCAGGCAGGTTAAAAGAATTTCTAGAGTCCTCAGCAGTACTGCAGGCAGGTTAAAAGAACTTTGTAAATCCTTTGCAGCATTCCAGGCAGGTTTAAAGAAATTCATAAGTCCTCTGCAGTACTGCAGGCAGGTTAAAAGAACTTCATAAGTCCTCTGCAGTACTGCAGGCAGGTAAAAAGAACTTCATAAGTCCTCTGCAGTACTGCAGGCAGGTTAAAGGAATTTTAAAAGTCCTCTGCAGTACTGCAGGCAGGTTAAAAGAGCTTTATAAATCCTTTGCAGTTTGGCAAGCAGGTTTAAAGAATTTCAAGAGTGCTCAGCAGTACTGCAGTCAGCTTAAAAGAACTTCATAAGTCCTCAGCAGTACTGCAGGCAGCCTAAAAGAACTTCATAAGTCCTCTGCAGAACTGCAGGCAGGTTAAAAGAACTTCATAAGTCCTCTGCAGTACTGCAGGCAGGTTAAAAGAATTTCTAAAGTCCTCGGCAGTACTGCAAGCAGGTTAGAAGAATTTCTGGAGTCCTCAGCAGTTTTGCAGGCAGGTTTAAAGAATTTCAAGAGTGCTCAGCAGTACTGCAGGCCGGTTGAAAGAATTTCAAGAATGCTCAGCATTACGGAAGGCAGGTTTAAAAAATTTCTAGAGTCCTCAGCAGTACTGCAGTCAGGTTAAAAGAACTTTATAAGTCCTCTGCAGTACTGCAGGCAGGTTAAAAGAATTTCTAGAGTCCTCAGCAGTACTGCAGGCAGGTTAAAAGAACTTTGTAAATCCTTTGCAGCATTCCAGGCAGGTTTAAAGAAATTCATAAGTCCTCTGCAGTACTGCAGGCAGGTTAAAAGAACTTCATAAGTCCTCTGCAGTACTGCAGGCAGGTAAAAAGAACTTCATAAGTCCTCTGCAGTACTGCAGGCAGGTTAAAGGAATTTTAAAAGTCCTCTGCAGTACTGCAGGCAGGTTAAAAGAGCTTTATAAATCCTTTGCAGTTTGGCAAGCAGGTTTAAAGAATTTCAAGAGTGCTCAGCAGTACTGCAGTCAGCTTAAAAGAACTTCATAAGTCCTCAGCAGTACTGCAGGCAGCCTAAAAGAACTTCATAAGTCCTCTGCAGAACTGCAGGCAGGTTAAAAGAACTTCATAAGTCCTCTGCAGTACTGCAGGCAGGTTAAAAGAACTTCATAAGTCCTCTGCAGTACTGCAGGCAGGTTAAAAGAATTTCTAGTCTTCGGCAGTACTGCAGGCAGGTTAAAAGAATTTCTGGAGTCCTCAGCAGTACTGCAGACAGGTTAAAAGAATTTCAAGAGTGCTCAGCAGTACTGCAGGCCGGTTGAAAGAATTTCAAAAATGCTCAGCATTACAGAAGGCAGGTTTAACAAATTTCTAGAGTCCTCTGCAGTACTGCAGGCAGGTTAAAAGAACTTTATAAGTGCTCAGCAGTACTGCAGGCAGGTTAAAAGAATTTCTAGAGTCCTCAGCAGTACTGCAGGCAGGTTAAAAGAATTTCTAGAGTCCTCAGCAGTACTGCAGACAGGTTAAAAGAATTTCAAGAGTGCTCAGCAGTACTGCAGGCCGGTTGAAAGAATTTCAAAAATGCTCAGCATTACAGAAGGCAGGTTTAACAAATTTCTAGAGTCCTCTGCAGTACTGCAGTCAGGTTAAAAGAACTTCATAAGTCCTCTGCAGTACTGCAGTCAGGTTAAAAGAACTTCATAAGTCCTCTTCAGTACTACAGGCAGGGTAAAAGAATTTTATTCTTGCTCAGCAGTACTGCAGGCAAGTTAAAAGAACTTCATAAGTCCTCTTCAGTATTGCAGGCAGGTTTAAAGAATTTCAAGAGTGCTTAGCAGTACTGCAGGCAGGTTAAAAGAACTTTATAAATGCTTTGCAGTATTGCAGGCAGGTTTAAAGAATTTCAAGAGTTCTCAGCAGTATTGCAGTCAGGTTAAAAGAACTTCACAAGTCCTTAGCAGTACTGCAGGCAGGTTAACAGAACTTCATAAGTCCTCTGCAGAACTGCAGGCAGGTTAAAAGAACTTCATAAGTCCTCTGCAGTACTGCAGGCAGGTTAAAAGAACTTTATAAATCCTTTGCAGTATTGCAGGCAGGTTTAAAGAATTTCAAGAGTGCTCAGCAGTATTGCAGTCAGGTTAAAAGAAATTCATAAGTCCTTAGCTGTACTGCAGGCAGGTTAAAAGAACTTCATAAGTCCTCTGCAGTACTGCAGGCAGCTTAAAAGAATTTCTAGAGTCTTCGGCAGTACTGCAAGCAGGTTAGAAGAATTTCTGGAGTCCTCAGCAGTTTTGCAGGCAGGTTTAAAGAATTTCGAGAGTGCTCAGCAGTTTTGCAGGCCGGTTGAAAGAATTTCAAGAATGCTCAGCATTACGGAAGGCAGGTTTAAAAAATTTCTAGAGTCCTCAGCAGTACTGCAGTCAGGTTAAAAGAACTTTATAAGTCCTCTGCAGTACTGCAGGCAGGTTAAAAGAACTTTATAAGTCCTCAGCAGTACTGCAGGTAGGTTAAAAGAACTTTAGAAGTCCTCAGCAGTACTGCAGGCAGGTTACAAGAACTTTATAAGTCCTCAGCAGTACTGCATGCAGGTTAAAAGAACTTTATAAATCCTTTGCAGTATTGCAGGCAGGTTAAAAGAATTTCAAGAGTGCTCAGCAGTACTGCAGTCAGGTTAAGAGAACTTCATAAGTCCTCTGCAGTACTGCAGGCAGGTTTAAAGAATTTCTAGAGTCCTCTGCAGTACTGCAGGCAGGTTAAAAGAGCTTTATAAATCCTTTGCAGTATTGCAGGCAGGTTAAAAGAGCTTTATAAATCCTTTGCAGTATTGCAGGCAGGTTTAAAGAATTTCAAGAGTGCTCAGCAGTACTGCAGTCAGCTTAAAAGAACTTCATAAATCCTCTGCAGTACTGCAGGGAGGGTAAAAAAACTTCACAAGTCCTCTGCAGTACCTCAGGCAGGTTAGAAGAATTTCTAGAGTCCTCGGCAGTACTGCAGTTAGGTTAAAAGAATTTTAATACTGCTCAGCAGTACTGCAGGCAGGTCCAGTGGTTTACCTCTGTAGTCAGCAGTACTGCAGGCGGGTTAAAAGAATTTCTAGAGTCCTCTGCAGTACTGCAGGCAGGTTAAAAGAGCTTTATAAATCCTTTGCAGTTTTGCAGGCAGGTTTAAAGAATTTCAAGAGTGCTCAGCAGTACTGCAGTCAGCTTAAAAGAACTTCATAAGTGCTTTGCAGTACTGCAGGCAGGTTAAAAGAACTTTATAAGTCCTCAGCAGTACTGCAGGCAGGTTAAAAGAACTTTAGAAGTCCTCAGCAGTACTGCAGGCAGGTTACAAGAACTTTATAAGTCCTCAGCAGTACTGCATGCAGGTTAAAAGAACTTTATAAATCCTTTGCAGTACTGCAGGCAGGTTAAAAGAATTTCAAGAGTGCTCAGCAGTACTGCAGTCAGGTTAAGAGAACTTCATAAGTCCTCTGCAGTACTGCAGGCAGGTTTATAGAATTTCTAGAGTCCTCTGCAGTACTGCAGGCAGGTTAAAAGAGCTTTATAAATCCTTTGCAGTATTGCAGGCAGGTTAAAAGAGCTTTATAAATCCTTTGCAGTATTGCAGGCAGGTTTAAAGAATTTCAAGAGTGCTCAGCAGTACTGCAGTCAGCTTAAAAGAACTTCATAAATCCTCTGCAGTACTGCAGGGAGGGTAAAAAAACTTCACAAGTCCTCTGCAGTACCTCAGGCAGGTTAGAAGAATTTCTAGAGTCCTCGGCAGTACTGCAGTTAGGTTAAAAGAATTTTAATACTGCTCAGCAGTACTGCAGGCAGGTCCAGTGGTTTACCTCTGTGGTCAGCAGTACTGCAGGCGGGTTAAAAGAACTTCATAAGTCCTCAGAAGTACTGCAAGCAGGTTAAAAGTACTTTATAAGTCCTCAGCAGTACTGCAGACAGGTTAGAAGAATTTCTAGAGTCCTAGGCAGTACTGCAGACAGGTTAGAAGAATTTCAAGAGTGCTCAGCAGTACCGCAGGCAGCTTAAATAAATTGCCTGAGTGCTCAGCAGTTCTTCTGGCAGGTCCAATGGATTGCCTGTGTGCTCAGCGGTACTGCAGGCAGCTCAAATAAATTGCCTGAGTGCTCTGCAGTACTGCAGGCAGCTGAAATAAATTGCCTGAGTACTCAGCAGTACCGCCGGCATGTCGATTGGACTGCCTGAGTGCTCCGCAGTACTGCAGGGAGGTTAAAAGAATTTCAAGAGTGCTCAGCAGTACTGCAGGCAGTTTGAACGAATTTTAATATTGCTCAAGAGTACTGCAGGCAGGTTAAAAGAATTTTAATACTGCTCAGCAGTACTGCAGGCGGGTTAAATAAATTGCCTGAGTTCTCAGAAGTACTGCCACAGGTCCAATGGATTGGCTGATTTCTCAGCAGTACTGCAGGCAGGTTAAATAAATTGCCTGAATTCTCAGCAGTACTGCTAGGAGGTAAATAAATTCCTCGAGTGCTCAACAGTAGTGCCGGCGGGTAAAATTAATTGCTTGAGTGCTCAGTAGTACTGCAGGCAGGTTAAAAGAACTTTAATATTGCTCAAGAGAATTGCAGACAGGTTAAAAGAATTTCAAGATTGCTCAGCAGTACTGCAGTTAGCTTGAAAGAATTTTAAAACTGCTCAGCAGTTCTGCAGGCAGGTTAAAAGAATTTTTAAAGTTCTCAGCAGTACTGCAGTTAGGTTAAAAAATTTTAATACTATTCAGCAGTACTGCAGGCAGGTTAAATAGATTGCCTGAATTCTCAGCAGTACTGCTAGGAGGTAAATAAATGCCTCGAGTGCTCAACAGTAGTGCCGGCGGGTTTAATAATTTGCCTGAGTCCTCTGCAGTACTGCAGGCAGGTTAAAAGAGCTTTATAAATCCTTTGCAGTATTGCAGGCAGGTTAAAAGAGCTTTATAAATCCTTTGCAGTATTGCAGGCAGGTTTAAAGAATTTCAAGAGTGCTCAGCAGTACTGCAGTCAGCTTAAAAGAACTTCATAAATCCTCTGCAGTACTGCAGGGAGGGTAAAAAAACTTCACAAGTCCTCTGCAGTACCTCAGGCAGGTTAGAAGAATTTCTAGAGTCCTCGGCAGTACTGCAGTTAGGTTAAAAGAATTTTAATACTGCTCAGCAGTACTGCAGGCAGGTCCAGTGGTTTACCTCTGTGGTCAGCAGTACTGCAGGCGGGTTAAAAGAACTTCATAAGTCCTCAGAAGTACTGCAAGCAGGTTAAAAGTACTTTATAAGTCCTCAGCAGTACTGCAGACAGGTTAGAAGAATTTCTAGAGTCCTAGGCAGTACTGCAGACAGGTTAGAAGAATTTCTAGAGTCCTAGGCAGTACTGCAGACAGGTTAGAAGAATTTCAAGAGTGCTCAGCAGTACCGCAGGCAGCTTAAATAAATTGCCTGAGTGCTCAGCAGTTCTTCTGGCAGGTCCAATGGATTGCCTGTGTGCTCAGCGGTACTGCAGGCAGCTCAAATAAATTGCCTGAGTGCTCTGCAGTACTGCAGGCAGCTGAAATAAATTGCCTGAGTACTCAGCAGTACCGCCGGCATGTCGATTGGACTGCCTGAGTGCTCCGCAGTACTGCAGGGAGGTTAAAAGAATTTCAAGAGTGCTCAGCAGTACTGCAGGCAGTTTGAACGAATTTTAATATTGCTCAAGAGTACTGCAGGCAGGTTAAAAGAATTTTAATACTGCTCAGCAGTACTGCAGGCGGGTTAAATAAATTGCCTGAGTTCTCAGAAGTACTGCCACAGGTCCAATGGATTGGCTGATTTCTCAGCAGTACTGCAGGCAGGTTAAATAAATTGCCTGAATTCTCAGCAGTACTGCTAGGAGGTAAATAAATTCCTCGAGTGCTCAACAGTAGTGCCGGCGGGTAAAATTAATTGCTTGAGTGCTCAGTAGTACTGCAGGCAGGTTAAAAGAACTTTAATATTGCTCAAGAGAATTGCAGACAGGTTAAAAGAATTTCAAGATTGCTCAGCAGTACTGCAGTTAGCTTGAAAGAATTTTAAAACTGCTCAGCAGTACTGCAGTTAGGTTAAAAAATTTTAATACTATTCAGCAGTACTGCAGGCAGGTTAAATAGATTGCCTGAATTCTCAGCAGTACTGCTAGGAGGTAAATAAATTCCTCGAGTGCTCAACAGTAGTGCCGGCGGGTTTAATAATTTGCCTGAGTGCTCTGCAGTACTGCTAGGAGGTAATCAAATTCCTCGAGTGCTCAACAGTAGTGCCGGCGGGTTTAATAATTTGCCTGAGTGCTCTGCAGTACTGCTGGCGGATTAAATAAATTGCCTGAGTGCTCAGCAGTACTGGAAGGAGGTTAAATAAATTCCTTCAGTGCTCCGCAGTACTGCAGGGAGGCTAGATAAATTCCCTGAGTGCTCAGTAGTACTGCCGGCAGGTCCAGTGGATTGCCTGAGTGCTTAGCAGTACTGCCGGCATGTCAAATGGATTGCCTGAATGCTCAGCTGTACTGCAGGGAGGTTAAACAAATTCCCGTAAAGAATTCCTGAGTGCTAAAGTAATGTTAGAGGATCAGCCTGATTTAATGCCAAACGCATCATGAAGCTCCAACATATTTCATTTTCGTACTAACCTCGAGCTCATTTCAAATTGACAAATAATTCTTACTTCGCACCTTTGCGTTGTTATTTTGTTTAGTTTATAGTGTTTGATTATGTATTACAATGCAGCAGCGATAGTTACGCTAGTCGTGAAAAATATATTAACCTTCATGAGCTATAAGTAGGAAATAGTGAATTATTCTTTTCAACTCTTATTACCGCTTTTACAAAAACTATTTGGTTTTACTAAACAAATTGTGAAACGTAATAGAAAAATTTCTAACTGGTGTATTAATTTGTGAGCACATATAATTTAATTGTATTATGGAACGGAATTATGACAAAAATATTAGGCTTGTTTATTTAGTAAATTAAAACACAAAGAACCGGTATATTTGTTTTCAGATTCAAATATAATTAGATTACATTTGAAATGTTATACTAGAATTTGTAATACATGTGTTTTCAATAAAGTTAATAACATTTTGGGAAGTTAATGAAAGTAAAAGTTTTGAAAATATCTTTTATCTGAATTAATGAACGGCGTCCAAGCTTTAGTATTTGTTTTATGAAACATGGTTCAAGACACAGTGCATTCATTTTCTTTCGAGGGACAGTTTGGAGCACAACAAAACGTTGGCTTTGTTTTATCGCAACTGCCACAGCACTTTTTCCATGCAGCACCATTTAGCTTATCCAGGTTTTGACACTGATTTGGATCTACACTTGGACTTCCTGCACACTATAATATTCAACAACGAAGCTATGAAAACATGAGATAAACATCAATGAAATAAATTTTTGATTTTTATGCTGTATTTTTGAGCATTACAGTTACAGCGCCTTCCGGTAAATTTCCGAATGTACGGTCATCTTTAGTGTCACAAACTAAGAACAATGACAAGACAATCACCATCAAAACAACGAGTTCGTGGCCCTTGTAGCCCATTATGCGTGGTTTTGGAACAATTCTGAAAAACTAGAAACGCCACCAACTTTTTAGAAGTATAATTAATAATATAATAAATATATAAAGTTAAATATTAAAATAAATGATAATGGTAGTTTGCAGCTAGTTTTAACTTTAGCAAATTTATCCTTACCTACTAATTAGCAAATGTTATTAAAACAATTTTTACAAAAGTTATTTAGTTATGTAAGCGTTTTGAAAGATGAGACGCAACTGATGTAAGAACATATGAAACAAATCTATTTATATGGTACAAAATCCATTTCGTAGAAAGATTATAAAAAATTAGGAAAATTCTCGCGGAAATTCTTTGTGTTGCTGTCGTAAACCTAAATTTTGTTTCCATTATTTGCTAGCCTGACTTTTTTGTTATGTGTTTTTTCCTACTCCATTCTAAAAAATAAAATTTACACATAGACACAATGCCAATCGGTCATAATTATAACAAGTAACATGTTTTTCCGTGACCCAAAATGTATTTCTTTTCGTGCTACATTTAAAACTTCAAAGATCAATAAGTAAAAACTGCTGATCCGATAATCTGCATAATTCGCATGAACACCAAACAACAAATTAAATGTTGCTTACTAGCTGTTTCTGTTGTACTATTCTGAAAAGTATATAAGTAAATATTGGTGGAGCTCAAGTAGAGCTGCATGTCAGCAAAGCAGCAAGAAAACTTAGCAAGTTGTTCTCATTGCATATCTGCTATACTCAACGAAATCTTAAAAAATGACAAAGTAAACACATTTTGGACAAATAACAATAACAAAGTAAAAATGCTGTTGGGCAAATAAAAACTAGTACAAATAAATTTTATTATTACTATACTTTACATTTTTGATTTTTGAATTTTGAAATTGTTTTCATAAATAGGTTTGTTGTCATTAAAATAATAAATGGTAACCTGCGAACGATGAAACCATTTTTAAAATTTGAGTTCATAGGCCAATAGGTCATTACTCATTTACTCACCACAGTTATGAAAATATAAAAATAGGTCCTATTATGTATGACAGGGACACAAAACTTTAGTTAAGCTTTTAACAGTTTGATGACAACATTTAAAATTTACAAACGTTGTTTGGACTTACAGTAAGTTGATTGTTTTATTTTGCTCTTCCCAATAATACTTTGTTTGTACAGTCTAAACTATTGAAATAATTGTTCATGAAACATTGAAATAATTCACATTTGGAGGGTCTGGTTACCTTGATAGGCTAATATAGGTGGATATATTCCTAATATATTTTGTTTTCCAAAACTCATACAACTTATGAAAACAGTAGAATATATTTTGATGCACCATGAATACCTATATAACAAGGGAAACTTAGCCATGAAAGATAATTATAAAACTTTACAAGCAAATTTTAAAGAAATTCAGCTTGACTATATCAGTTATTACAGCTTTGCTTGAATGATCATCAGTAAGTGTTCACCAACGCAAGTAAAGCATTAAAATACAAAGCTTTGTCCTTCATTCTCAGGTAAGTTAAAAAAACTTTAATCAAGTGCACATATATTCCAAACTTACTGGTAACCACTAAACAATACCGCGTTTCAATTGTTAATTACAACCTTAACACGTGAATTACCTTAATGCATTGTTAATTTGTTGTCTTATAACTTAATATAATGCTTTGTATTTAGAACATCCAGTTCCAGGAAGTAGCTATTGTTGGGGTGTTCAATATTTAAAATCGCAAAATAGGAACAAAACCTTGTATTGCTTCAACAACAAAGCGATAGAATAGTTGATCAGGGAAACTAGTCCTTAGCATGTCAGAAAGCGAAAGCAAGTTGAAAGTTTTCCACATCACAAAAGCTGAAAGTCAAAACATTTGAACATTTCTTTCTTAAATTATATTCTTCAGAATGATTCTTCAATACCCCCGAATTTTTGCACAAATTTGTTTCGTTGCTGAGTACCTTAATGGCTTAAGCTTCCAGTGGAACAACAAATCCCAGAAACTTATTTTATCAAAAATATCCCCAAAATCCAAAAGATTTCTCAAAAGATACCTCTTCATTCACGCTCTACTAATCACAAATCTAGCATTCCAGGGTTCACCCAATTTCCGACCAAATCACATTCAAGCAAGCTTAAAATTCACTGACAACTTTCTATATGCCGTTTGCATTTTAGTAAATGCCTCTGATCATTTCACACTGATTGTTTGCTACAAACAAGCAGAAAATATTTGCATTTACATTAACGGTATAGTCAGATATCTAAGAAGAATTTCTCCAAAAACAGAAAATCCTCGACATCCAAGGTCTATTCTCGAAATGTTATGTCTATCCTACGTACTCAGCTTAATTTGCTTTTCATACATCTTGCCAATTGGGTACTCCTACGGACTTCATTGGCAAAATCCGTGCAAACCATCGCTTTCGGGATATTGGTTGCTACCTGAATGTCACTTTCAAAATGATAAACTAAATCAAAATATTTTGCTGTATTCTGGAAATATACTCCTGAAAATATTGGTAATTGCGGCAAATCACTGGATGTGGGCACTTGGGTTAAACAATTCGGTTTTTACAGCTGGTGGACTAAATATTGTGTGTACTATTGCTATGCGGCAGTGTATTGACAGGTAATATATATAATGTAATAAATATGGAAATGTAATAAAATTTGGAATTGAGAACTTTAAATCCTTATATATCTAACTTTTTAAGGTTCCGTCAAGTGTGTCGCACAACGAAACTAAGCTCTTACAAAACCGCTACAATGTACAGAACCATTCAGGTTTTGGCCTTATTCATGAACAAAATTCAGCAAGGCTGGCTAATGACCATGATAATTTGCTGCGTCACTCTTCTCCAGTCATTTAGTTTGACAACGGTTATCAAGCTAGTTCCTAAACTAGAGGATAATGTTTTCACCATGACAGTATTTGCTACACTGGCTGTTGAAGCAGCGTGCTGTCAAAACCTGGTTTTGCGGGGCATGGCGAATATTTACACAAGCAGTGTAAACACTTTCAAAATTTTGAAACTGGATTTGTACCAGCTTAGAAAAAAGGGCAAACTAACTTTAAGGGAGGTGCGTTACCTTAGAAGATTTTACAAAAGTTGTATTTCTATTAAGGTGAGGTTTGGAAGCTTCAACTTTGTGGACTCGCTAACACCTTTAAATTGTATCGACTGTGGGAATGATCTTACTATCAACTTTTTACTGTTGGACAACAAGCAGTAAAGTTTTTAAACAGACTTACAATTTGAAACACTTAAATCAAAAATCGAACTGTAAATGAAATAAAATCGTATAATGGTCATATACACACAAACGTTTGCGACAAAATCTGCATAATATATACTAAGTTCACAAATAAACGTATTAAAAATAAACCTGACAAACAGGATATAGGAAACTTGCGACCCCACATGTTTGCTCGTTTGATACCCCACATGCCATGTAGTTTTAAAATGAACTCTTGCACTCTTTTGGCTTTAACGGTCAAACGGTTATGCATTTTGAAAAATTGACATCAGAATCGTTAATTTGATCAAAAACTGACCTAAAATCATGTGCCGCATGCTATAGGTCACTTTTAAACAATTTGAAATCGTCGTGACCTTTGACCTTAGAGTTGATCTCTTGGGATTATCGTCAGAGAAGTTTGAATTATAGTGCTTTTGAAGTGTTTCCAAAAAAGAATTTTTCAAAAATCTTGAAAAATGCTGCTTCTGGAGCCGTTCAAATATAAAAACTGCTATAACAGCCATACGATTTAGAATTTTGAAAAATTGACATTCGATTCGTTAATTTGGTCAAAAATTGATCTATAATCATGTGCCACATGCTATAGGTCACTTGGGAAAATTTTGAAATCGTCGTGACCTTTTGACCTTAGAGGTGACCTATGGTGCCCATCTTCGAACTCATCCGAGCAAGGATGCTTATGAACATTATGCAAAAAGAATTTTTGAAAAATATTGAAAAATGTGGCTTCTAGAGCATCTACGGACGGACAGACGGACAGACGGACAGACAGAAGGACCAGACAAAACTAACAACTTGCTTCAAGGTCGCAAGTTAATAATACTAAAGACTTTTTAGTGTGTTTTTTATAATTGCTGTACGATTTGTTATTTGTTATCGCGCAAACTTCTTGAAGTTCAGAGTGATTTGAGTAACTATCATCCATCCATCCAATTCACAATCGAACGAGAGTCAGAACATGAAATCAATGGCAAGAAATATACTGGTATACCATTTTTGGACGTTCTCACATACCGGAAGAGTGATAACTCGATCGGACATTCCATCTACAGAAAACCAACAAATACCAATCGACTTCTGCATTTCACCTCCAGTCATCCAATGGCTCACAAGCTTTCTGTAATAGATGGTCAAATTAACAGAATCTTAAGACTCTGTGATGAAATTCACATTCCTGACGAAATTCAGCGTACCACTGACTGCCTGATTCAAAACGGTTATCCTTCTGGACTAATTAGAAGACGTATTCGTATCCAAAAGGACAAAATAGCGCACAATCCTGTTAACCAGAATTCCCCAAACCAGGAAGTTGCTGTATCTTCAACCAACAAAGAAGATGATTACCAAAAACGTGCTATTTTACCTTATGTTGAAAGACTAACTGAGAATCTAGCTAGACATTTCAGGAAGAATACCACGCTGGAGATAGGATATGTACCCAGAAATAAAATATCATCACATATCAGCAGATTCAAGGACAGAAAATCAGACATAGAATCAGGAATCTATGAAATTCCATGTGAAGGTAACCCTACTGAAGACTGCAATTTAGTATACATTGGAGAATCTCGTCAAGGAATAAAGAAACGCACCGAACAACACATGAACCACATAAAAAATGGCAATGTTCAGGATTCAGCAGTAGCGGAGCATGTTTGGGATACCGGACATCAGATAGACCCCTCGAAAGTCAAGCTTATTGAAAGGGAGAGCAATACCATCAGAAGAAAAGTGAAGGAAGGATTGTGGATCAAATACACAAAGAAGACAATGAATAAAAACAATGGCCAAGCGATCAAACCTGGTTGGACTCACATCCTAAGGAAAAAATTTTTTGAACACCGGAAAAGAGTCAAGCAGCGCCCATAGATACATGGCCTTCGACAAATAACTTGATTTTCAATATTTTACATAATTTTCAAGTAGTATACTTCTCTCGGTTCCTCTATTTTATTGCCATTTGTGTTTTTGCCCTGATGAAGATAGCTGGATGCTATTGAAAGCTTGGCTGTTTTAATAAAAAATCTACCACTAAAAATCCCGTTTTTACATTTAATTATTAATATGGAAAGTGGATGGGGAGACCTGAAATATACCCTTACAAGCAGAGGCGGGTCTGCTGACATCTTCCTTCTCAATCGACTACAAAACA
This sequence comes from Entomobrya proxima, assembly GCA_029691765.1. Lineage (NCBI taxonomy): Eukaryota > Metazoa > Arthropoda > Collembola > Entomobryomorpha > Entomobryidae > Entomobrya > Entomobrya proxima. The sequence goes on along the minus strand of CM056170.1, from coordinate 28,716,442 downwards.
ATGAAGTAAGGATAACCAAGAAGAACTGCCATGCTAGCTTTCTCTTACAATGCAAGAAGCTCCAAGTGATTCCCAATGGCCTGAGGTTAAAATTTCCATATGATGAAGATAAACGTGTATCTACGATTCTTCGAAAGACTGAGTTGAGGCTATTGAAGGAGGTAATACGGATGATGTTCGTACATGCTAAGAATCTGAAAAAGGAGAAGGACTCACTTCTTATGCAGTTACAAGACAAGTACCCGGACCTTGTGCAATCTGTGTCAAGTCTACTATCAACGGAACAATGTCGTATCAAGAACGCTATGGAATTGGGTCATCAAAAGAAACTTGAATTTCTACTGTCGCAAGCTGAACCTGCAAATTTTCCGAATCCACACAATCTAAAGGTCGTACCAAATACGATTATCAATTTAGCTGAAGACGTTTACCAGCCCTCGGAGCAGGAGAAGTTATTACTTTCACTAGGACTAAACTATGCAATCGCAAAACCACTTGACCTTGATGCAACGATAGACATTATGACTGCCATAAATAGTTCAATTAAAAAAGCAAAACTGGACTGCGAATCTGAAGAACGTGTCCTTGACGGAGCTATTCGGATAGTTGAAAAACACAGAACTCCTACCTTCATCATAAATCGTATGAAATGGGTTCATGATGCAATACACAAAATTCAAACCAACAAGGACATTGTGATACTCAGCGCAGATAAAGGTAACTCTACAGTCATCCTGAAGAAAGAGACCTATGAAGCAAAAATCCGTGAACTCCTTGACACTGATGACTACTCCAAGGTTCCTTTAGATCCTATCTCTGATACTAAAAAGCAACTTGTTCGTGTAATTGAGCAGCAAAGCTCACGTACCATAGACAAGGAGATGGGCAATGATGTGGACATCGAAGAAAAGAAAAAACTAATCCGAATGGAAATTAAACACTGGATTCCATATGAATCTTATACTCCGGTCATTTATGGTCTCCCAAAAGTACACAAGCCGTCCATACCACTTCGTCCGATCGTGGATTTTAGAGGTTCTGTATCGTATAAGATTGCCAAAAACCTCAATTTCATTCTGAAGATGGTATCAAAAAAATGGCAACTGAGCATCACGAATTCTTTTGCCTTTGTTGACAAACTGGAACAGCAATCCATTCCTCGGGGCTATGAGATGGTTTCTTTTGACGTTGTCTCTCTGTTCACTCGTGTGCCAGTCGAAGTAACTATTGAATATATTAGATCCAGGCTCTCTGCTGACAACTGCTGGAAAAAACATACAGACTTTACCCTTGAAGAGATTATCGAACTAATTCGTATCTGCTGCAATTCTACATACTTCCGTTTTCGACAAGACATCTTTAAACAAAAAAATGGATTACCAATGGGCTCACCACTTAGTCCAGTTATAGCAGAGTTTGCAATGCAAGCTTTGGAGGAAAGCATTGTTATAAACCACATATACATCAAATTCTGGGTACGCTATGTGGACGACGTACACTCAATTGCTAAATCGCGCAAACTTCTTGAAGTTCAGAGTGATTTGAATAACTATCATCCATCCATCCAATTCACAATCGAACGAGAGTCAGAACATGAAATCAATGGCAAGAAATATACTGGTATACCATTTTTGGACGTTCTCACATACCGGAAGAGTGATAACTCGATCGGACATTCCATCTACAGAAAACCAACAAATACCAATCGACTTCTGCATTTCACCTCCAGTCATCCAATGGCTCACAAGCTTTCTGTAATAGATGGTCAAATTAACAGAATCTTAAGACTCTGTGATGAAATTCACATTCCTGACGAAATTCAGCGTACCACTGACTGCCTGATTCAAAACGGTTATCCTTCTGGACTAATTAGAAGACGTATTCGTATCCAAAAGGACAAAATAGCGCACAATCCTGTTAACCAGAATTCCCCAAACCAGGAAGTTGCTGTATCTTCAACCAACAAAGAAGATGATTACCAAAAACGTGCTATTTTACCTTATGTTGAAAGACTAACTGAGAATCTAGCTAGACATTTCAGGAAGAATACCACGCTGGAGATAGGATATGTACCCAGAAATAAAATATCATCACATATCAGCAGATTCAAGGACAGAAAATCAGACATAGAATCAGGAATCTATGAAATTCCATGTGAAGGTAACCCTACTGAAGACTGCAATTTAGTATACATTGGAGAATCTCGTCAAGGAATAAAGAAACGCACCGAACAACACATGAACCACATAAAAAATGGCAATGTTCAGGATTCAGCAGTAGCGGAGCATGTTTGGGATACCGGACATCAGATAGACCCCTCGAAAGTCAAGCTTATTGAAAGGGAGAGCAATACCATCAGAAGAAAAGTGAAGGAAGGATTGTGGATCAAATACACAAAGAAGACAATGAATAAAAACAATGGCCAAGCGATCAAACCTGGTTGGACTCACATCCTAAGGAAAAAATTTTTTGAACACCGGAAAAGAGTCAAGCAGCGCCCATAGATACATGGCCTTCGACAAATAACTTGATTTTCAATATTTTACATAATTTTCAAGTAGTATACTTCTCTCGGTTCCTCTATTTTATTGCCATTTGTGTTTTTGCCCTGATGAAGATAGCTGGATGCTATTGAAAGCTTGGCTGTTTTAATAAAAAATCTACCACTAAAAATCCCGTTTTTACATTTAATTAAAAAATATAACATATCTGACGTAAAATCGGAGACAATTTTAATTCTGATTTTAAAAATTCGCCAAATGGGTTTGTTTTTCTGCTTCGACACAAGACGGTGTCCGGAGCATGTACGGCATCTGATGGCCAACACTAATTTGCCTAGCAACCTCATATATTCGTATCCATTTCATATTTTAAAATGTTATAGATTTTTTAATGTCTTGTCATTTCTCTAAATTTTTAATTTGACTTAAATTACACTCCTTCAAACTTCAACATCCAACTGAGTACAATGATCTGGCTACAAAGTAATTTGCATTTTCTCTCGTTTCTACTTTTAAGCGCAACCTGTGTGGCTGATCATAGCCCGGATAAAACGCACAAACGTCAATCCTCAGAATCTAAGGATCCCGTTGAAATCTTCTGTGCCTATTATGACAGCGACTTCAACCTTCAGCGCCAAACCTGCTCCGCTCCAACCGAATACTGTGGAATTAACAAAGCTGGACAAATTGAAGGCTGCGTCTCCGCTGACCAATGCCCTGTCTCGGGAGTAACAGACAGAACAATCGTTTGCCAGACAGACAAGCCTAGTTGCTGTTGTCTAAATGCTGGGGACAGTGTGGTGCTTTGTAATGACATTAGGTCAGTAGTGTCGGACATACCCTGGAAGCAAGCCTGTAGTCTTCCCGAATTAGAGGGCTTGTCGGTTTGTAAAGTCAACCCAACCAACCGGGTATTTTGTTCCTACGGCAAAACAGATACTACAGCATGTAAGGCTTTCGAATTTTGTGGGATTGACAAAAATGACGGAAAGTTGCAACAGTGTCTTCGTCCCAGAGATTGCCCAGCAAGTGCCAAAGGTTCAGAGCAAATTGTTTGCGACTCCAGTTCATCCTTCTGCTGCTGCCAGAAACCGGCAAGCAAGTTTGGCGACACAAATCCCTGCAACAATATTTTGAATCGAAAGGACAATACAATTTGGGAGCAGGCCTGTGGTCTCCCGGAACTGGAGAATTTGGAAATATGCAAAACTCGACCAACGCTGGCTCCTACTTCACCTACTTTAAAACCAAGTCATTCCTCAACTTTGTCTGGAAATCCAGGAAAAAATGAGAAGGCGCAAGAACAAGGGAACCTTACAGACGGAGAAATTGTGGGAATTGTAATTGGTCTGATAATTGCGCTTCTTATCATTGGCGCTATTATCTATTGTTGCTATAAAAAAGGTAGAAAGAACGGTTATGGTAGGGCACCAGTACAAGGTCAGCAACCACCATCTCAAAAGTCTCAGATTGTTCAATCCCCAGCTAATCAGCAACGGCAAGAGCCAGCAGTTTACTACGACTACCCCGTTGCGGTTGAGCAAGGTTATTATACAAAGCAACCCAACTAGTACCGAGTTAAATGCATTCACTAAACTATTCGCTAAACTTCACTTTGGCAAACATATTCGAAATACTATCATCATGTTTCAGGATGCACCACTGATTTTTCATTGTCAAATAAACCATAAAGCTTTCAATTCCCAACTTTAAATTAAAAGACATTCTCCATATTATGTTATAAAACAGTTTGCAGTTAAAATGATTTCATGAAACTTGCAAATATTTTTTACAAAACAGAATTTGCGCATACCCGCTATTTTTTTCAAATTACGTAACTCTACGAATACGATTTATATACATGCAAATATAAATTATAAAACTACCAAAACAACGTTCTACTCATCGTCAGACTCGTAAAAAAATCTTAAAAGATAAGCAATTTATTTCTTGCTAGGACTGTTACTTCTAGAAATTATGTAAGCATAAAAACAACTTTCTGTTATTCTGTTTTGCAATATTAGTATTCAGTAAAAACCCGTAATATATTGTAGCAAATAACATTTTATGCAAATGAATTTTTAGCCAAACTTGTTGATTGATGCTGTGCATCATTTAAACTAATTTGAAAGTCTAATTCTGTTATATAATGAACCAGTCCAATTGTTATACAACAAGTTATCTAATTAGTACCGCCGCGTCAGAAGCGTAGAATTAAAATATTTCCAGGAAATGGAATCCATTTAATGGAGTTAAGTCATCATTAGGTTTTTCAAAATGAAAGCGATTAGAAATTAATTCATGAGAAAAACAAACATGTTTTTGCCGTTTTCCCCGGCATCGACAATTAGCTTGGTATGTTAAATAGAAACGCACTGAGCTAATGCGCCAGTGATCCCGTTGACCACCTGAAATCCAGGTCAAGCGCAATTAACAAGATGGTACCACTAACCTTATTTTCCCGTTACGCCATTCCTCTGATTATTGCTGCCATTTACTTGGGAGATGGAGATATACTGGAGCATTTTGAAATTTTTGAGAAAACGCAACGGTTCTCCGACCAGGTTTTAAGTCAAGCTAAAGGTGAAGGACAAGATGAAATTGGGGAAGTTTACGACTACATAATTGTAGGCGCTGGTTCTGCTGGTGCTATATTAGCAAATAAACTGTCTCAAAATGAAAATACCCGGGTACTACTGTTGGAAGCGGGAGGTGATCCTAATCCAATTATGGAGGTGCCTTATGCACAACATTTTTATTTTAAATCCAACTCTATGGACTGGGGCTACTCTACGGTAAAGCAAAACCGTTCTTGCGGATTAACCGGTGGTTATTGTCTTTGGCCACGGGGTAAAGCTCTGGGTGGATGTAGCTCTGTAAATGGATTGGTTTACAATCGGTGCAAGCCCAGGGATTATAATAGATGGGCAGAATTTACGGGAGATGAGAAATGGAAGTGGGATAATATTAAGGAGACATTTGATGGACTGGAAGATTATCACGGATTTTATGAAGATGTAAATGGTCAAGATGGACATGGTAAGGGAGGGGCAATGTACGTGGGGAAAATTGATTACATTCCAGGAGTTGAGGTTGTCGAGGAAGCTTTAATAGAAAAGGGAGTACCTTTAGGGGATCAGAATGCGGGATTGGGCTATGGGTTTTCTAGGATGGATTATAATATTAAAAATGGTTTGAGATGGGGAACGTATCAAGCTTTTTTGGAACCGATTTTGAATCGAAGTAACTTGGTAATTTATCGGTATGCTTATGTGTTCAAAGTGAATATGATTGGTAGTAGGGCGGTTGGAGTGACTTATAAAAGACATGGAGCTCAGTTTAGCGCTAAAGCGGAAAAGGAAGTAATTTTAAGTGCTGGGGTGGTAGAAAGTCCGAAACTGTTAATGTTATCTGGAATTGGACCAAAGGAGCATGTGGAGGAAATGAGAATTGAAACGTTAATAGACCTTCCAAGTGTTGGAAAGAATCTTCAGGATCATCCGGGGGTACAGATTTTGGGAAAGAATGGAGGATTCCTGGTAAATACTACTTTTGGGGCTAAGTGGGACGCTGGGCAATCCGTTTTGCAGTATTTGCACAATGGCACTGGTCCACTAAATGCATTTGTTCAAGAAAATGGCTATGGAGCTCAGATATTAATGGGCTATTTAAATGGGAAGGAAAATGAAGATAGAAGCAGTCCGGATGTGCATGTTTATGTTACATCAAAATTTATTCCGGGGGATGAACAAACTGGGAGAAAGGACACGCAACAGTTTTACTTTTCCGTGGAGCTTGTCAATTTGACCACGTCGGGGAGTGTAAAGCTGGCTGGTGGAAATCCAGAGGACAAGCCAATTATTGATCCAAATCTTCTAGAAAATCCGAATGATTTGGAAATTATGATTGATGGTAAAAAATAAGTGTTTTTCCAAATGTTAAATAATTCTAAACGAAAATAAATATATTTTTGGGAAAATGATTCAGTTTTGGAAATTATGATGGACGTTTTCCTCAACTCCACAACCTTTCGTAGTCTGGACATTCAACCTTTTGAGCCTTTTGATAACTTTTGTACTGAACACCCTTTTCCGTCTCGGGACTATTGGAAATGCTACATTTATTTTAGAGCTCGACCCGACTTTCACCCCACGTCTACCTGTCGAATGGGGCCAAATGCAACAGTAGCTGTTGTAGACTCAAAACTTAAGTAATTTCAAAGGATTTTTTTTCAAAAATAATTGTTATCGCTTTTGAAATTTCATTTCATATTGTTTGTCTTGCAGAGTTTTTGGTACCCAAAATCTTCGAGTGGTAGATGCATCCGTGATGCCGTTTGCCCCCAGTGGCAACACCAATTTACCAGCTATGCTGATTGGGGCTAGGGGAGCAGAATTAATACTTTAAGAAAATTAATATAAAGCAGTAGCAATATTTTAGACCATTTTCAATAAATCTGAAATTCTATGTCCAATCATGGAATAAAATTTGACTTTTCATGTATGAAATTTCTTTCGTGGTTCTTTGCGTCATGTCAATCTTCATTCCACGATTCCTGTGCCTGTTCCGGTCGCGCAGACTTTGACCTCTATGACCTTTGTGGCTTAGACACTGACTGATTGTACTCGAATTTGTTTTTTGTTCCGAAAATTGTTGATTGGTCGTGGGTTACCAATGACTCGTAAACTTCAACCGAAAGTATTATGAGTTGGCATGCAACAACCTGAGTAACCATTTTATTTATTTCTGCAATTTTCAACATAAATTTTGATCATTTGGATTATTTTTCAACTTTTCAAATAATTCGTTTTTGAGAATAAAATCAGTTCTATGGACAAATGATCATGATCATGGGGTCAAGTAACAAGTCTCGTGTTGTCCTTGGCCTTTTCCTGCTTTGTACTTCAAGGGTACTAGCTGGCTTGGGACCAATGCGTCCAGAATGTCTGGAGCATTGCAAAAGGAAGTAAGTGGAATTTTATATAATAATTTATTTTAATAATAAGTCAGTTAACTTGAAAATGGCAATTCTTAATTATTGTTCTGTTGTTGACAGTCAACCGTTTGAAGAGAAGGGTACGCTTCCATATGAAGTGAAATGTGATTATTACGGCGGTTATTATGACAGGTCGGGTCGTCCTGAGATTCAAGGCTGCGAGTCACCTTGTCCAAGTTCGTGTCTATGTACTAATTCTGGCAGGACTCTGAAATGCCCCGGCGGACTTCCCATTAAAACATTGCCCATTGAATATGACACGGAGACGTATGTCGTGATTTTCTTTATATTGCCTGTGTTTGGACTGGCGGTGACTGGGGCGATTATCTACGCAGTTTTTATGTCAATGAAAAAGAGGAAGATTGAGGTGGTTGTGGATCCGATGGCACTGAATCGGTTTTATAGCACTTATCCAAGACCCGGATTTGGCTTTTGGCAGCCACCACCACAGGAGGAGAATGCAGAGCAAGTGGGCACGGAGAGTTCACAACAACAAGTTGGACAGCAGGAACAGCAACAAGAAGGGGATAAAAAGATTCAATAAAATATTCAGCTAATCATCTCAGATTATTGTTGTAGAACAAAGTTAGTTTTAAGAAATTGGACTGATGTATTCCAATCGAATATAAAACTTAATACTTATTATTTTGCTGGAAAATAAAACTTATATTTATGCTTCTTTTTTTGGAAATGGTTTTGGGGCAAAGTGAAACACCTGAAGTGGAAAGTGATAGCGGTTGTACAGTTGGCACCCAGCAGTTCCTGAATTATTTTAAAAACTTGCAAACCAGGGTTTTACTATAGGTAGCTTCTTCACTCGTTAACAATCTACCAAAAATGTGCTCTTAGAAATTCTAAGTTGGCATTGCAAAACTCGGTATTATTTATTTAGTCTGCACAGATTACAAATTGCAATACAGAAAATAATATTATTACTGTACTATGCGAGAGCATCAAACGTAGGCACAAACAAGTTACAATTATAGATTTAAATTCACCAACAATTTATAACAATCACTTTTTCTTTAATCTAAAAACTTGTTACTATTTTGCTCCGCTACCATTACATTTTAGTACATTTTAATCCCCATCACCATCCTGACTCGTCACCTCTTCGTTTTCCTCCTCATCGCCATCGTCACTGTTGCCATCTTCCTCCTTCTCGTCATCGCCATCATCACTGTCACTATCTTCCTTCTTCTCAAGGTTGTCATAATCTTCTTCCCCTCCCTCTTCAACGTCTTCCCAACTATCATCAGAGCCGCCCCAGTTCCAGTCACCCTCACCATCACTAAAGTCTTCCATCCAGCCTTCACTTGTGGTATCCGAGCCAAGACTACCTTCAAACCCATCTATCTCTTTTAGGAAATCTATAAACGCCTTGTCTTTACAACATTTCCAGTCTTTGTGCTCTTCATTTCCAGAGTAGTTACGAACTACGACAGCCTTCAAAATGCGTTCCTTCAGAAACTCTTCTGCTCGAACACTGAACTGTATAAAAATAAAATCAATCAATTATCAAATTAAAATTTAAAATTCTCCGCTAAACACACGAAGTGGGCCTTAAAAATATATATAGCATTTAGAATACCTTGTTGCTGACACAAATTTGCAAATCTGTCAACTTGTTCATTTTTAGAAACCCAGAACGTACCACTTTGGCTGTCAAGCGTCCTTCGTTACAAGCTGAGTTTAGATGAAACGTTTTCAATTCTACTAAATCGACAAGACCCCTTTTCTCCGGTGATTTTTTGTCCCCAATAATATCCTCATCTTCAAGAATTGATCCGTGCGTACCCACAAGATTCTCCAGTAATGGCCATTGCTCAGAAATCATTCCAATAAATTCTGGTTCCAAAACCGTTCGCAGAGTCTTCAAATTCGGCATCCACTCCCCCAACCTTTTGAAACTATTCGTAGGCTCATGTAGATGTAGACGATCGTTGACATGTAGATATTCCAAGTCATGAAGCACAACTCCCTCCAAATCCTCTTCTCTTACAGCTTCAACATAACCTCCCTCAAATTCAGTTGAGCATTTGTTCGGATCCATATTGCAGTTTTCCTGCTTCTCCAATCCGTACACATCCATGTGAAGTACCTTCAGTTTGGGTGTCCACTTCAAAAAACTTAGATCATCCACCACATTTCCCCACAACCTTAGTTCCGTCAACTGATCCAGCTGGCACTCAAAGGGAAATTTGTAGTAGGAATGCACATACGGAAAGCAGGTTACTTCCAGAATCTTCAAATTTTCGCAATGGTTCTTCAGAAAAACCGGAAGGAACTTGAAGCCACTGTTATGTCTTTCATGGCGGTAATTGATTGATTGATTGATTGATTGATTGATTGGTTTTATTTTACTTGTTATCAGAATCAGTTGCCAATTTACAATAAATAAACCTGCTACTGCTATCAATTCTAAAACAAGTGAATAAATCACCCAGTGTCAACTGGGTCCCTTAGCCAAAGACAGACATATCATACCAGACAGCCATAAAACAACAACAATTTATCAACACCAAATTTAATAGTAGAACATTAAACTATTCTTTCTTCTAATAATTTTGACATACAACATTCTAGAAAATTACTGAAGCTGTCTTCAGGTTTAGGTTTACATTTATTAACAAACTTGTTCCAGGTAATATGACAGCACCATTTCACCGATTGCTTATACCTTTCTGAAATGCACTTCTCAAGTTTGAATCTAGCATAAGGGTTTTCCGGATCAAGGGGAAACCAGTTGTCAAAAGTATCTATAAATCTATTTCTATCGATAAACTTGAGCAGAGCAATAGTTCTCCTCTCCTGAACTGTAAGTACATTAGCCTTAGACAATACTTCACTAGCCTGAATCCGTGTTTTACACTTGGAAAACATTTTCTTATCCAATCTATAAAATTTATATAGTCTGGGGTAATAGTAACAGATCAAAAAGTTATTAATTTTATCCTGTATAGATTGTAATTGTAAATCTGTCTGGATAGACCAAATTACAAGACAATAATCTAAAATACTAACAGCAAAACATGATAGCAACGTTTTTAATAAATTAGGAGTAAAAAATCTCTTAATAGAGTTGAGTTTTGATAATGCTGCTTTTACCTTATTATTTACAGTATCAAAGTGCTTCACAAGTTGCAAATTTGAATCAAGGTGCACACCTAAATACTTAAAAGTACTCACTACTTCAACTTCACTTCCATTCAAAACTACAAATTTATCAAGCAAATTTCTTGATTTGGTGTCATGCGGTTTAAAGAAATACTGCAGTTTAGTTTTTTGTACATTAATTTGTAGCTTATTATCCTTACACCAGTTAAGTAATTTTATAAAACATTGTGTTATAGCATGTAAGCCATCATTAATGTTCAAGAAGTCTATATAGAAAACTAAGTCATCAGCAAAAAGTAAAAATGGAAGATCTAGCCCCTCGCCTATATCATTTATAAACAAGGAAAAAATCAAAGGGCCTAAGCAGGAACCCGCAGGAGTTCCTGACTTTATATCAAATGAGACAGAAGTATATTGACCGTTTTTTATAGTAAACTTCCTGTCAGTAAAATAATTTTGCAGAAGTTTAATCATATAAGGCTTAATTTTACCTTCAAACTTATTCATTAACTTTTTTAACAGGATTTCATGTGATACAGTGTCAAAAGCTTTTTTAAAATCGATATATAAAGATAGAACTTTACCACACCGTTTGTCAATATTTTTATAAATAAACTGTAGAAATGCTGCTACAGCCGTTTCACAAGAACGCTTGCTCCTGAAGCCATGTTGATTGCAGTTGAATAATTCACTAGTCATTTTAATTAGCCTATTGAATAAAATTCTCTCAAAGACTTTTGTCAAAAAACTAAGACTATAAATTGCTCTGTAAGAGCTTGAATTTAATCTACTACCTCTGCCTTTGTAAAGTGGTAGACAACTCGCACTTTTAAAACATAATGGTAACTTCCCTTCATTCAATATACGATTAAAGAGTAATTTCAAAGGAACAACAATTGTACTGAGACATGTTTTTATAACTCTTACTGGTATAGAGCCAAAAGTATTACCCTTTTTTACATACCGTATAGCATCTAATATCTCTTTGGTCGTACAACCATCAATAGTATAATCTGGGTTTGACTTCAAATATTCTTTTTCATACTCTAAAACTTTTTCATCTAACGAGCTAACCTCACTTACAGAATCTCTTACAATAAACTCATCAGCTAATTTTTTACAGATAGATTCATTATTATCTAAAACAGAACCAATAGACTCATCAACTAATTTACCAATTTCAACCGAAGTTTTTTTCCTAAAACCTGTTAGATCATTCATAATATTCCAAATGTTTTCAGAATCATTGTACTGGGAAAATTTCTTATTAAAGTAAGCACGTTTTGAACTTGCAATTTCATGTGTAATATTATTACGCATCTTTTTATAATCAGCAAATAAGTTTGGATCTTTCGTTTTATCAAATTTTTTCTTCAAACTATCTCTTTTCCTACACTTAGCCCTTAAGAGCCTATTAAACCAAACAGGGCACCTGGATTTAACTAACCTATGCTTTAACGGTGCATGGTGGTTTAAAAACGTCAAAACAATATTTTCAAACATTTTAAAAGCTTCATCTATAGAATGGGGAAGAAGAAGAATATTCCAATTGACTTTTTCAAGCTCTTCACTAAATTTTAAATTGTCATAGTTTCTATAATCACGATACTCAACTCTATTACTTGAGCTACAATTCGGTTTTGACTTTGATTTTTTACGCACAACACAAATCAACTTATGGTCAGAGCCCGCAAAGTCAATTCCGGTCACTAAGCTAAAATTATCTTTATTACTTACCATAACATGGTCAATTAATGTAGAAGTTACTCTATAGTCACTGCCTGTGTTTGTGACAGCAATTCTTGTTGGAAATTTAACTAACTGAGTGTAGTTGAAGTCATTAAAAACATTGATATATTTCTGACTATCAGTAGAACTCTTAAGCAAATCTACATTAAAATCACCAACTAGTATACTTTCCATATCATATTTCCTAATTTCTGTACATAAATCGAAAAGGAAACCATACAATCTATTATCCTTATCAGAAGGGGGTACATAAACTACTCCAAAAATAAAACTCTTGATACCAAACATTTTTATCTGAAATAACTGATATTCAATATTGCCATAACTTGATACTAAATCGCTACACAATTTAACACTTGTACAATTATTCCTAATATAAATTAAAGTACCTCCTCCCTCACTACCAACTCTATCATTTCTATATAATACAAATCCAGGAACTTCATACATTGACGAGATATCACGTTCTTCTTTCAGCTTTGATTCTGTTACCGCAAGAATCTGAATATTCTTTTCTGAAATTAAAAGATTGTAAATTTCCACAAATTTAGAACGAATACCATTTATATTAATATGAATGAATTTTAATCCATTAGGTAACACAGGCATGTAATGTGGAGTCCTGTCAGGTAAAGACGATCCATCTTCAGAGTTATCTTCAGCATTGATTTCCTCCAAGCTTGATAAATCCATAAATGGCAGGTGTAGTTGTGGAGCTTGACAATGCACACAAGTCCAGTTGCATGAAAGATGCCTTGGCACTTCGTTGATAGCACCAGGAGACGCCTTAAAGATTCCTCGAATCCCACACAGAGAACAGGGATACCATTTATAATCCATAATCGTATCAGGATACCAGATATTTAGAATATATCGATAAACTTGCCTAGAAAAGACCGTTAATCCACTTCAGAGTAGGTAGCCGTGTTTAAACAGACCAGAGGCGTCAGTATTCGTGCGTTGTCTGTACAGCAGTCCTACTCTGGTCACTACAAAAGTGATCTTTTGTCCAGTATGGCAAGGAATGGTCTACATCACCCCATCAGCTTGGCAAGGCTGTCCGCGAACCAAATTCAACAGCCCAGGTGGCAATAAATGAACCGACAGCACAGAGACTTAAATTGAGTAGTTAAAAAACTGACTAATCGCTATTAAAAACTTTGCTAAATCACTTTAAAACAAAGTAGAGGGAAAAATTTATTTGCTAGGGTGTTTTTTAGAATTTTTTAAATAACAATTCTAAGTATAAAAAAATATTATTCAAGAGCAGATCAAAAAAGTACACCCTACCCTCTCTGTGTCTCGTTATTTTTTTTTTTTTTTTTTTTTTTTTTTTTTTTTTTCAACGGAAAGACGTTCCAAGACGGGGTACTTGATGGACCGAAGATTCTCAAGGGTGCCATCTCGTTCCCTAAGAGTTTCGTCCTCCAGTAGAATGATGTCCAGGTGCTTCAGAGTAGAACCATCCATTGGACCCCTTTCTATACGGATTGCATCCAACGTTTCTAATCCATCAACGGCAAGATGCTAAAAGTTTATAAATTGTGAAAGTGTCTATAAATAAGTTGGATACAGGACAGTTTTTACTTTAAATATTTTATCTAATTTACCTCCAAGTTTGGAAAGTTTGTGAAAGCAAAATAGCCAAAATTGCTGCAGGTAAGAGACATCACGTTTGGATGCTGCAATGCCTCATAGGCACCCACCGTTGGCAAAGGCCTACCAAACCTCAGGTCACCCAGCTTCAATTTGACATCCTTAACTATCAAAGTTCGCAAGTTGGGCAGCCGACCAACTAAGAACTGCATCAATGATGTCTTCGGTCCTTGTTTTTTAATTGCCTTTCTTTTCCTTCTAGATTTTCCTAGAGTAAACTCGACCCATTCCAAAGTCAACTGCTTCACGTGGGGTCCAACAGTGGTCCAAAAGCGATTGGCTTGCGAATTCTCATCCTCCAAGACCTTCGTCAAGTTTACCGTGGTATCCTGTAGCTTGTACTTTTGAAAGGGCTTCTGCTCCAACAGTTGGGTCATGATAGTTAATTGGGGGTCTTTCATCATTTCCGGAGTTAGCTGGAGAACTGCAGTCTCCCTCCACCAGCCAAGGGATTCATCCCTCCAAACCCTACACACTTGACGAACGCTTTTCAACGTGTCCAAGCTGGCACTACTGGGGTTCAGGTACTCAAACAGCTGCTTAAGCACCTGAGACAAACATTTTAAGTACTTAGTCATTTTAATTAATAATTACGACATAATTGCAACAAAAATTCACTTACCACTGTATTCAGTAAGGGATGCTCCGGTTCCAGCAAGTTGGTGTGGTTTTCTTGCTCCATCGCCATTTCCAGAGATGTTTTACAGCAAAGCTTTGAATGATTTGAACTTTGGACGAAAGTGGGTTCTAGCTGGACAACTAATTAACTAAAATTAAAAAATAAAGTTCGGCAGCAATTAAATTAATTCAATTAGCGAGCAGAGGTCGTACTTCTCTCGGACACGGACGATAAATTGCAATGAGCGCAGAGCAGCAGCTGCTTTTTGTTTCACGTTGGTGTGTGGTATGCACAAGGGATTTGGAATTACTGAGTGGCGTGTTGCCATTCAAGTCCAGGTGCAATCGCGATTAATCGGGAGCAGGTCAAGAATTTACAGGAAGGGAAGGAGAAGCAAAACACATTATGTAAAAAAATGTTATACGTCACGTCCGTCCGCCCGCACGATTTCTCGAGAACCGTTAAGAATTTCTAAAAACGGTTTTTACCAATTGATTTACCATGTCAATATCTCACCGGAGTTCGTTGATGGGTCAGTATGTCAACGGCAACCGTTAGAAACCGTTAACCGAAATAGTGCCACTTACGTAACAATTAGAACGTCCTTACAAAATTTGATATAGGGATTTTTTGTATTATAACGTATACTCTGATAAAGAGGGCATTGGAATACTAAGAAGGGGTTTCTTTCTAAGGAAGCTTTAGGTGATTCAACTGGTTTCAAGGGAAGCCTAAGGAATTCCGAGGGGTTCCAAAATTGTTTTAGAGTTTCAAATGAGACCCAATGTGTTCCAATTGTTTCCATATGAACCAAAATAGGTTCCAATGAATTCAAAATGAATCAGTAAAAGTTCCAATGAGTACCAAATGAACCAAAAAGCATTTCAGTAGGTTCCAATTAAACCAAAACCGTATCCAAACGAACCAAAATAGTTTTGAAATAAAAAAGTACTACATCAGTTCATTCATATTCGTTATTAATCCGCTCTACCTAAATATATTTTTTACAAAAGGTTTATTACATTTAGATAGCTATTAGACTGCTCTTACAGAACTGTTTTTGCATGAACCAATACATATACTCCGATTTGTGTCCTATCTTTACCCTTTGCTTAGAAAATTTTCTTTCTAAAAATCAAAATTTATACAAACACACAATTTCAACAAATACTTTTAGCAAGCTAGCTTAGTCTAAACGCTGGAAACATTTGGTACCTTATACATGGAACAAAAAGTATTTACAATGGAAGTTCAAGCAGGAAATCCGCATGACAATGTCATGATGACATACACAACGTTCTTGCTCAAGTTAACCTTCTTGCTATGCAGTAGTGCTTGCATTTGTCCATGGAATTAGAAATTCGGAAATTGTATCGTTTTCGTTTAAGCGTTTAATTCTGTATGTGTCAGTATGACGGCCTATCATCCACCGTATTTTTGGAACATAAATACAACTACTAAGTAATACTAATGACTAGAAGCGACTAATATTTAGCTCATTTGAAAATGCATCTTAAGTACGTTGAATCAGCATATTCTCGGTTTCACCAGAACTCATTAAACATTACCATCTCTAGCACTTTCACACAAAATGGAATGTGAAGACGTTTCTTCATATTTTTTATGCATGTCGTCAAAACAATAACTGCACAACGGTTATAAACATGTGTTTGGGTGAGAACCCGGGGTGTCGGTATTAGAAGGAAAACTTTAAGGCAGTTCGCTGCTGATGATGATGTAGGTGGACAAAGCAGAAGGTTGGGAGATCGCTCGGATGATGATGGTTAAAAATATGGGGTGATGTGCAAGAACAAGATAAAACAATGATGATTAAAACAAAACGTCGCTTATGCCTTGGACTTCTCGCCGTGTAGTCACCTTGGGTGGAGGAATAAGTAAAACAAAAGAACACAAGAGATTTGTGCTGACAAGTCAAAAATGTACTGAGGTTATTTTACAAGGCAAAAATGGAAGGTAAAAAAGAGCCGCTGAGCAAGTCGGCTGTCTGACGAGAAGTGAGTAAAAAGTGAGATGGGCGAGCCCAAGAAAGCTTCTATCGAGAATGTTCCATGACGAAATAAGGTTACACGAGTTTTACAAAAAGAAAGCTCTCGAGAATGTTCTCTGAGACAATGAGGTTACATGAGTTTACAGAGTGTTCAAAAAGGTAAAATGACAATGACATTTAGTTCAGCCCGTAGGCCCAAGATTAGAATAATCTGTAAATTATCAGAAAAGGTATTTCATATTTTTATGTAGTAATACAGCACAATTTGAATATAAAACAATAGTCTATCTAATCCCTTGTATTTTAGACGGCTATCTAATCCCGTGTGTTTTAGACGGCTATCTAATCCCGTGTGTTTGGCCATCCCGTGTGTTGAGATGGTCTCCATGTGTTTTAGATGGGGAATGGTCTCCGTGTGTTTTAGATGAGAGAGAGAGACAGGAATGTAGATTCCCGTCCGAACATTCTGCCCCGGCCTTGCCGTAGTAGCAACATGATAAAACAATGCACAATTAGTCAAAAATTAAAACAAAACAATGTCGATTGATAAAATGAATTTAAAATTGAACTTGAATGTTAGGATGAGCCGATGCTAGCGGGTTGACCGGTAAGGGCTCCAGGGAACATGGTACTTGCGCTAGGGCGTACCACGGTCACTTCCCCACCTCGTCATCAAAGCACCCGAGCTGGCACGGCCTTTCTAGGGCTACACCACCCCGAGGTTGGACTGGAGAGAGGGTGACCGAGTTTCCGCTGTAGTTACCAAACAGATCATTTTTACCGCTACTAGCACGGCCAAAGAACATGAAACAAAGAATAAAACAAATTAAGTCGTTCAATAACAAGGCACGGGGTGCATTAATTAGTAGTAGACAAAGCTTAATGATGAGACTATCAACCAAACCGTCGTTAGTCCTTAACGTTGCAGTTCGGGCACGATTGTCAGCTGAAGGGGTCACTGCGGTGACATAGTCAAGTTTCCACTTAAGAAGCGGTAGCCTCGTATCCGTGATGATCACGAGGGCTGTCATGGTCAGGTCAGGGGATGACTTCATCCTCTTAGGTCGTTGTTGAAGGCAAGAGAGGCACTTGCCTGTCCGTTGTTTCCAAAACAGCTGGAGCTGCTTATGTCCGATGTGGTAGAGTTGCAGGAGTGTAGCTTGCTCTGTCGAGAGATCAGGTTCTGGTGAGGCTGTGATTGTACCGTCAATCAAGAAGTGAGCTGAGGTCAGCGCATCAAGGTCCGATGAATCCGATGATTCAGGTACGATGGGTACGATGTAAGGTCGACGCCACGTGTTGTTGCTTGTTGAGTTCGGTGGGGTGGTTGATCACCCATTGTCAGATACAGGAGGCTGGCACAGCTAGCACATTTCCGTGTTAGTGCTCGCACTGTGTCTCTGCCATTGATGATCCAGAGTCGGTGGTGGCGCTGGAACAGTGTTGGACTTGGTCCGTTGTGTTGATGCTTGCTGTGGGTTTCCTCAGTGATTGAGGAAGTCAGGTGATGTCCATTCGGTAGCAGGATCGGGTATTTCTGCTGGCAGAGTTGCGATGAGTGACGATGACGACCGCCGATGCGGAGGAGTCCAGAGTCACTGATGAAGGGCTTGAGGCTTAACCTCGGGTTGCTTGTGGGTCACGTTACAGGTGTCAAAGGAGAATTGTGTTCTCGGGCTGAGTTGACAGAAAAAGACTTTTTAAACGTTAACCATTGATGATTTAACTTACGGAGCTGCTCGCAGTCACGGTTGCTGCTGCTGTTGAGTCCGTTCTCAATTGATAAAAATCTATAAATGGTCATCTGTGGAGATGGTCCATGCTTCTGTTTCGGTTGCTTGGAAGAGAGTAGCACGAAGAACCCTCCAGTTGAGTTCCGAGAGTGCGTTCGCGCAAAATGTCCCTTGCCAGTCGTTTCTTCTGATGTCAGCTGAGGTTGATCGAGAGTCGTCTCTTGTTCCCAAATCCTCTGGAGTTGCACATCCATGTTGAGGTGATGAGTGTTGACCACGGGTGAAGAGGATGAGTTGGCTTTTACTAGTTGCCAACCAAAAGCTGTCTTGATTCCACTGGGGGTACTATGAGGACGATTCTTCATCTCGGGTTGTAGCAGATTCCAGTTGAGTAGCATGCCAACTTGGGCAGGTTTATGGTGGTGGGGTTCAGCGAGCTGAAGGTGGCTCAGGTGTGGCCATTTGTGCCTGTGTAGCTTCTCTGATGAGATGCTTGAGCAGATGCTCATGACCACCAGGGCTGTCACAGTAAAGGAGAGAAGCAAATTAACATGAGATTTAAATGAAAGATGAGATGTGAACCTGGCTGATTCCGGTTGAGCTTCTTCAAGGCCTGTCACTGGGATATTGACATGGCGCATTTGTAGATTGAAGGCTCTAGCTGAGCGCTCAGTGATGCTGGCTGACCGTCCGTCAACGATTGACTTTGTTCCTGGGCTCTGTGTCCAGGGTGGTCCGATGACCTGAAGTTTAGCGGTTGCTAAAATTCGTGTGTGTAGCATGCCTGGGTAGGCATTAACATGATGACTCTGCTTTGTGGATGAAGTTTCAGCTGATGAGGATGAGAGTGGCTGCTGCTGAGCCGCAAGAGTTGATTGCTGTCGAGCATTGTGTCGGTCGGCTCCTAGATGGAGCAATGAATAGTGTCGCTTGCTGCAGGTCTTGCAACTATATTTGCTGGGGCATGTCGATACTTGTCCAACGTTGATGCACCTGGTGCATACTTTTCTTGTTTTGACCTCCATCCGTTGCTGGGGGGTCCTCTCTGGCATTTCAGGGCCCTTAAATACGGAATGAGGCTGTGTGCATCCTAGTAGGCCTCTGGAGGTGTTGACTGGGGATCTCAGGCTGGCTGCAGATCCGGTGGCGGTGACAGGCTGGTGCTGTCGAGCTTCATGGGTGAGGGGAACCTTAAGCTGAGTCGGGTTGTCCACCTCGGTGATTGGGGATCTCACGTTGAGTGCAGGTCCGCTGAAGGGTACTGGCTGGGTCACCAAACGCTGTCGAGCTGCTTCGTCAGTGAGGCTGGTCTTGAGCTGGGTCAACGATACCACCTCGGTGAATGATGAACTGTGGGCGTTGGTGACTTGGGATCCCAGGCTGGCTGCAGATCCGGTGGCGGTGACAGGCTAGTGCTGTCGAGCTTCATGGGTGAGGGGAACCTTAAGCTGAGTCGGGTTGTCCACCTCGGTGATTGGGGATCTCACGTTGAGTGCAGGTCCGCTGAAGGGTACTGGCTGGGTCACCAAACGCTGTCGAGCTGCTTCGTCAGTGAGGCTGGTCTTGAGCTGGGTCAACGATACCACCTCGGTGAATGATGAACTGTGGGCGTTGGTGACTTGGGATCCCAGGCTGGCTGCGGATCCATTGACGGTGACAGGCTGGTGCTGTCGAGCTTCATTGGAGAGGGGAGCTATGAGCTGGGTCAGGTTGTCCTCCTGGGTGACTGGGGATACTACGTTGGGTGCAGGTCCGCTGACGGCTGTTGGGGATCTCACAGTGGGTGCAGATCCGCTGACGGTTGCTAGGGATCTCAGGCTGGCTGCAGATCCGCTGTCGGGTACTGACTGGGTCACCAAACGCTGTCGAGCTGCTTCACTGCTGAGGCTGGTCTTGAGCTGGGTCAACGGTTCCACCTCGGTGAGTGATGAGCTGTGAGCGGTAGTGGTGCCTGGTTCTCCGACGAGAACACCTTCTTGTAGTCTTCCTGGTAGTTGCAGGGGTGGCAGGCTGATGCTGCGGTGCTCGGTTGAGCATGATGAGTGTGATGCACATGATGACTGTGATGAGGAGGATGACGATAGACCAGAGGATTTGTTTAATGATGGCTTAATTCCACGGAGTTCAGTGTTGAGTTTCATACCAAGGCGGCATAACTGTCGAAACTGTTGAATGTGTGGGTCCATGTCTGACCCTTTTGCTGCTGTGAGCCATATTTGACTTTGGTTGGGAACAAGCTGCTTCCTTCTGGAGGTCAGTTCCTCCATGTAGCGTTCCACCTCTGTGTAGGTTAGAGGTGTAATTTTGTGACGAGCGATCTCGGTTTCGAGGAACTCTAGGTGGTCCCTAATTGTAGCTCTGTCTGCTTCTGCTTTGTCAAAGTCGGTGAGTGCCATGGTAGCACTGGTCACGGGAACTGCTGTCGAGGTTTCCTAAAACTCCTGACGATAGGATCCTTATCTGAGGTGGATCCGGTGGTAGAAGGACCAATGTTTGGGTGAGAACCCGGGGTGTCGGTATTAGAAGGAAAACTTTAAGGCAGTTCGCTGCTGATGATGATGTAGGTGGACAAAGCAGAAGGTTGGGAGATCGCTCCGATGATGATGGTTAAAAATATGGGGTGATGTGCAAGAACAAGATAAAACAATGATGATTAAAACAAAACGTCGCTTATGCCTTGAACTTCTCGCCGTGTAGTCACCTCGGGTGGAGGAATAAGTAAAACAAAAGAACACAAGAGATTTGTGCTGACAAGTCAAAAATGTACTGAGTTTATTTTACAAGGCTAAAATGGAAGGTAAAAAAGAGCCGCTGAGCAAGTCGGCTGTCTGACGAGAAGTGAGTAAAAAGTGAGATGGGCGAGCCCAAGAAAGCTTCTATCGAGAATGTTCCATGACGAAATAAGGTTACACGAGTTTTACAAAAAGAAAGCTCTCGAGAATGTTCTCTGAGACAATGAGGTTACATGAGTTTACAGAGTGTTCAAAAAGGTAAAATGACAATGACATTTAGTTCAGCCCGTAGGCCCAAGATTAGAATAATATGTAAATTAACAGAAAAGGTATTTCATATTTTTATGTAGTAATACAGCACAATTTGAATATAAAACAATAGTCTATCTAATCCCGTGTATTTTAGACGGCTATCTAATCCCGTGTGTTTGGCCATCCCGTGTGTTGAGATGGTCTCCATGTGTTTTAGATGGGGAATGGTCTCCGTGTGTTTTAGATGAGAGAGAGAGACAGGAATGTAGATTCCCGTCCGAACAACATGAATCGCTTAAATATTCTTGCACAAGCTATTTAGAAAACCGAAAAATATTAGAAGTGGTAAATACATACTACTTTTAGTTTTTGTACTATATACAAAGCAGATGTGTTACCTACAAGTAAAAATATTTTTTTATGAAGAATAAACCTTTTGTCAATATATTAGCTCAACAACACATTTTAATCTGCACGTGTCTTCGTTCCTTTCTTTATTACTTAGGGATTACATAACTTTTGATTAAGACCCAAGTTATTAGCAAGATTAATTTTGCGCAGCAAATTTGTTACTGACATATTGCTATCGTTAGGGTTTATTTCATGCAACCACATAAATAGACATGCATGCTGTCACATAACAAACAAAACAACAAAAGAACTGTTTTCTTTGTAAAACTTATAAACTGTAAACAAGATTGGAAAAAGAACGCAGAGCCATTCTAACACGCAAAGCTCATATTTCATGTCAACAGCACAAAGCTTGAAAACTGAGAATATTACACTGTCATTGTCAGCGTCTAAACTGTTCTGATAAGTATTTTTACAAACAATTGGCAACAACAGACAGTTGAACAAAACTTGATGCTTTCACTTAACCCACACGTAATATGTTTTTCTTTACAGGTCCATCAAAAAGGGTGTGTCCCTTTTGTGTGGGTTTTAACAATGACAGTCCGGTGGTGTGATGTGACAAATTGTTTAGCTCATGTATTATTTGTGTGTGTAGCAAGTTACATTGTCTTGTGCGCTTTAGTATACAGTATATTGGAATAATGTTATTGAATTTTTTTAAGGTTACCTGTAAAAGTAATACCCTATAACTGCTTTTGAGACAATAACATGACGTAAACCACTCAAACAGTGCATTTCCAGTTCACGGTAAGAGCAGTTCAAAATCATAATGTCGCGTGCTTAGTCTTTGTAAATCAGTAGCTTCGAAAATTAAAATACACAACCATTTTCGTTTCTTGGATATATTAAGAGCGTCAATAATACAAGGAGATGACTTACTCATCACACCATAACCACTTAAACAATTTATTTATTGAGTTGTCTCCCGAGTACACTAGTAAAAGTACATTTATTACAAAAAAGATGAAAACAGATTACGGCAATTACGACAAAGCCTTCAATGCACAAAGTAGTTCAGACAGCGACACGAGTGTAGATGATGGTGAAAATCTTTTCAAAAGTATTCGAGGTTTTCTCATATTTGGGAAAGTTATTGGACTACTTCCGTTTTCAGGAGTGTTTGGTAGCTCATGGAAAAATTTGTCTTTCAGGTTCGGAAATAGAATTTAACTTATAATGTAAAATATTTTGAAAATAGATAATAAACAGAATTGTTATTTTTCAGAAAAACAAGTCCAACGGCATTAATAAGTTACGGAATAACTCTAATATTGATGTTCAGTTCGTCAATAGCCATTTATCAAACAGTGCGTGCACAAAAGCGAAACGCTCTTGAAATTGCAAACTCACTTAGACCTCTGTGCTTTTCTCTCTGGGGATGTCTTATGTAAAACAAAGATATTTTGATATTTTCTCTTATGATTATTTAAATGTCATTGAAATTTGAAATTGCATTTATACTTTAAATGTTTCAGATACATTTATTTCCTGAGAAAAGGTTTTAAGTTCTTGAAAATTATTAGTGTCTGGAGTTGCACTAAAGTAACCTACTATAAACCTGACGTTACTCTTAAGCGGGATACGTTTATCATAGCCGGGCTAATTTTAACTTCTGGAATATTTGAAAACTTAACGCTTCATTTAGAATACTTTACATACTTTGATCACATAAACGGTACGTACTTTTTAGGAAGTAGTTGTTTTTTCAATAATTATTTAATTTTTCACTTTTTATCAAAGGCAAAAACATGAGTGATCCCATCAACAACAGATCTTTCCTCGAAGTTTATTACTGGCGAGCACACGACTACTGGGGAAAGCTGATGGGATACAATTGGTTTCTAGCAATTTTAGGATTTCTTCAGCACAAGTGGTGTCTCTATACTATAAATTACATAGACGCTATGGTAGCCGTGTTTGCAAGAGCGTTGTATTTTAGATTTAAGTCACTGTGCAAAATGGCCCAAGTAAAGTTGATTGGACAAAAACACTGGGAGCAAGAGAACACAAAGAGTGAATTGTGTGATGGTAAATGGAAATGCAATTTTAATTTTAACCCCAAACCCATCGAAGCAGATACAAAGTGCATTTGGCTATTCCAGATCATGAGGCCTGGATTCAAGCCGTTAACGACCACCAAAATCTTTACAGATTGCTTGTTGTACTAGAAGATTTTTTCTCTCCTATTGTGTTTGCGTCCTATGCCTTTAACATGTTTTACATTTGTGTTCAGGTATATAATTTACAAAAATGTTCACGGTTATGTAAGTCATAAATAATTTAAAAAATGAATATTTTCAGCTATTTGATGGTCTAACAAATGATGATGCTGTAAGCCGCAGCATTGTTCATTCGATATATACCCCTTGGTCGTTTATTCACCTGGTGATGAGAGCTTTAATAGTGTCCATCTGCTGTGCACGAATAAATGTTTACGCTCACAAGCTAAGAGATATTTTGAGACAGTGTCCAATAGAAATCTATACTACAGAGGTAAAGCCTAGTGTCATATTATACTTAAATATTATACAGGACATTTAAATAACGTGATGTTATGCCATAGATATCTAGAGTTGATAAAACCATAACTGCAGGACCTGATATTGGGCTAACAGGACTGGGATGTTTCACTGTAACAAAACACTTTATTCTCACCATGTTTAGCGTTGTTTTTACGTTTGAAATAGTATTGCTACAATGTGCTCCGGGCTCAACTCCGCCACCAACAACAACTTGCTAAATCAAAACGTTAAAAAGAATTAAGCAAACTCCTAAAGAAATCTACCAATCGATTTGAATATTCAGTGTAGCATGTTATCATGAAGAGGCTCAAATTAGAATTTTTGTGATGGAAAGAATGTTAGTAAATATAATATGTATGTTGTAGGTAGTTATAAAATATTTTGATATCTCATGAAGTATAAACTATGCTACTGATTCCCGATTCCCCAAGCTGAACTGAAATAAAAGTTAGCCCGTTTAAAAAATGTAATTACAAATTTTATGGAGCTATTTTAAAGTGCACAGCTCATTAAAAAAATTCTTCAGGTTTTTATGCTCATGCTCATGTTACAAAAATTCAAATGTACAGTTATTCTAGAGAGTATAGTTGTAAAAATTCCTAAATTGCTTGGATGTTTTGAAAATTACAGATAGATCAGTCCATGTACACATTACAAACCAGACGACTAGAGTTTTGTCAGAATTGCAGAGGATTTACCACAAAAATACAATCGGCTTAGAAAAGAGATTCTATTGACATTGATCTCGATAGATTCAATTTCAATTTTCAATCAATTTTCAGATTTTTACCGGTATTGATAAAATGACGTTCTAGATGTAAAACAATACCTTCAATGGTTTTGACTTTGAATGGTTGACCCAGCACTTAATGTAGTGCATGACAATTTGTCGAACTCATTCTGCTAAGAAACATAACCTAAATCGTCGGGTATGTCAGCTGTCAGACAGATGGATATGGTTCCGCCATTACGCTACCAATTTACTTCTGTATTACAAAATTGATTTCATTAATTTCCAATGACCGAACTTGCTTAGAAATAAGCTATCAACTGTTGCTATGATTATTTAATGAAAAGTCATTATTGTGATTTCAAAAAACATTTTGTAAAATTGAAATAATAGAAGTTCTATTTTTGTACATTCCAATTTAAAAGTTAATATACGAAATTAAATGTTAATCAGAACTTTTCCGCAGAAGTTGAGTTCCGATTTACACGGCAATAGGAAAGTTCCTAGTTCCTATCTATAATCTAACAAACAGAAAATTCATTACTTTTGTAACCTAAAACCAGAAAGCTCACATAATGAAACCCGACAAAACTCAGCACCAGTTTGCGCAGTTTGCGAAAACAGAAACCGTACTACCATTTCGAGTTAATTTTACAAGCATGACTGAAGAAATGGAAACTTTAGAAAATTCTATGTTCCACTTTCCGCCAAGAATATGCTTCACAATGGGATATTACGCAGGCTTCATTCCATTTAAACCTGTGCGTGATCCAGGGTCTGGAATATGGAAACTAAAAAAATCTGGGACGACGCAGGTAACAAATACAAAGTGTATAGACATAGCCTTTTAACTAACAGACACTATTTATAATTTTAATTTTAACAGAAACTCTTCTGCATTTGGCTGATTGGAATTCCGTTTTGGATTTATCAAATTAATACCTTTTTTCAAATTTGTTTCATGTTTTCAACTGAATCGAAAATCACACCAAAAAATTATTTGTACCTGTTGAAGCAACTGACATTAATATGTGAATACATGTTGTTTTTCTGGATTGTGCATTTTCGTAGAGTAGATGTGGAACAACAGTTCAACACCTTTGAAAAATTACACATTTTGAAAAGTTTCTATCGAGATAATAAAGTCTCACGTGAGAAGCATACAATAGTTGCATTTGTCTACGTACCTATTATATTTATGACAGCTACGTCGATTGCAATATTGTTTACCTTCTTTGTTCTTTATCCGATGGGTCCTATTTCTAACCCAAAAGAAATTTTGGAGTTCTCGATTATCTACTCAAAGAAAATACTTTTTGGTGCGACAAATATTGAGAAACAAAATATCTGGGACATATTCACTCCAATTGAAATTGTGGTTGGACTGCTAATGTATTGGTGCAGAATTTGTAGTTATTCCTTTGTTATTGTTTATGCAACTATGTTATATGGAAGTCTTCCAATTACGTTTTGGATTACGGCAGTTCATTTTCAAACACAAGTGAAAGTCCAACTAGATGACGGTGAACGTACACAAGACCCATATAGATTTACCAAAGTTATTGGTGATTACGAAGATGTAAAAAATACGTTTGATTCTTTAAATTTGACCTGGGCGCCAGTAATTCTACTTTTGGTTTTTGAGTTTTCAATAGATATAGTTAGTCTGCTCAACGATGTTGTCACAGCAGGAATACCAATATACATAATTATTTTTTTTAGCAGGAATTGGCATATGGCAAGCATTACTGTTTATTTGTGGAGATGTTTATAGAAGAGTAAGAACATTTATATTGGAATTGGATTTACGTAAAAAGTGACAACAATTAACCATTACTCAATCTTTGTAGATATCCTGTGCAAAGTCGCAGTTGCAATCAAAGCTTAGAGCACACCTGACAGAGTGTGGAAACATGGATCAACAATCCTTTAGATTAAAAATTATGCTTGATAGCTTAAATGAGGATGCAGTCGGAATAGGAATGGAAGGAGTGTATACCATCAATTTTGGATTCATTGCTCAGGTAAACAACTAATAAATACAATAAAGTTTTGACATATGAATGTGTTACGATATTATTAAATTTTTATAACATCATTTTCTAATTTCAGCTGCTAACTGTTGTCCTCACGTTTTTCCTAATCAGCTTTGATTAGTAAAAAAGTTCTTTATGAGACTTAAATGATTATCTATATGATGCGGAAGCTAAATTCATTAACGTATTTGCGAATATTAACACATCGTTAATCGCAATGCAAACTTTGCATGTGATAATATAAATTCATGGAAAAAACTTTGTATGTGCAAAGTTTAAACGACAGGAATTGACTATTTCTGTGAAAGTAATTATATAAAACGTTGTATAATTTGAGTTGAGAAAACACGTAATTGAACTTTGTCCTTTTCTTGTTACTGAACAAATTTAAAATAAAAATTAGTTCCTGGATCTACTCACTTGTACGGGTATATTTAAAATTTTAATATTATACTTACATTATTCTATTAAGGTTATAATAAAACAAGCAATCACTCTTAAATTAAGTAGTAATCTAACCAACTAATCCAATAGAATACATCTGGCAAGCATGTTGCTTTAAAGTATCAAATTTAAAGTTACAGGAAATTGAATTTATTTTAACCTTGAGCTTATTTAAATTAATAATAAGTAATTTATAGCAACATTTTCTATTAGTAAGCGAAATGGAGTTTTCCCATTATGTTTAAACTAATACATGTAATGAAGAATAAAATCTAAATAAATTTTTAAAAATAGCTTCGATATTCAGTAGTCAAAGTGCGACAATTTCAGCCGGACATATATTTCTGGCGTGTGTAAGCTTGTACCAGTTAAAGTAACACATCAAACATTTGCATTTTACCAAAAGACAAAACTTTTAAACCCGTTAATTCGCAATTATTGAAGCAAACAAACATTTATCAGGACATTTTTATAAATTGCATATAAATGTTGCAATTATTTCCGGACATATTACTCAAAAAACTTGACTGACTCAATTTTCGTGAAATTTTCATGTAAAGTTGTCCGGACATTTTCATAATTCCAAAATGTAAAGAGCAATACAACTTTTTAAAACATTTTACAATTAAGTGAAACCGAAAAAAGCCAAAACGTACTTCAAATAGTAAAATATACGTATAATCTTTAGTACACAGTACGAACCGTAAGCGTAGAATTGTGCAAGCTTAGGGAATACTTTAGCACTACTTTTAGAAAACTATTCCAGAAAGATTTCGAGAATGCAAGTCAGCAAAAACAGCGACCCGTTTTTTATAATAACAAAACGTGGAAGCAAAATTAGTGTGGTATCCGACGTACTAGGTTTAAACCCTGATGAATTTGAAACCCCAAAAAATTTTATGAATGTATTCCCTCTAAGGATATGCTTCACAGTTGGATACTATACCGGAATAATTCCGTTTAAGCCTGTCCGCGACCCGAACTCCGGAAACTGGCAGATGAAAGGTTGGCAACCGCAGCAGGTAATAATTGCGCTTTTAAAATGACACTTGTGCAGCCGAATGTTCACTTAGTTTTATTCTGTTTTATAAACTAACAGATAGTTTGTTGCTTGTGGCTAATCGGCATTCCCTTCTGGATTTATCAAATGGACCGTCTCTCACAATTTTTTGCGGTATTTAAAGGAGAATCGCAAACAACAGCAAAATTGTACTTTTACTTGTTCACTCAGTTATTACAAACTGTAGAGTATTTTCTGCTATTCTGGATTATACATACTCGTAAAATTGATGTAGAAAAACAATTCAACGCTTTTGAATCATCAAATACTCTGAAGAATAACTACTTCAACAATAACCTTATGCATAAAAAACACGCCAAAACTGGACGTTTATACGTATTAGCGGTTCTTGGGGTAGCTGTGTTTGCAGCTATATTCTATTGCTTCTTTGTTTTATACCCTATGGGTCCAGCTTCTAACCCACAGGAAACTTTTGTTTCATTAATTTACTACTTGAAGGAAAAGTATTTTGGTTTACCCAAACCTCAATCACAAAACACATTGTCATCGATAGAAATTGTTTTAGGAGTAGTTGCATATTGGTGCAGACTATGCAATTACTGGGTACAAACTTTGTACATAACTCTTTTGTTTGGAGTTCTTCCAATTTCGTTTTGGATTGCAGCAGTTAATTTCGAAGATTTTGTTGCCACACGGCTGAATGATAGCAACAATGCTGAAATCGGGCAAGATATAATGGAACTCGATCACGTGCTTGGTGGTTACCAGGAATTAAAAAACATGTTTGCTTCCATGAACTTGGTTTGGGCACCAGTAATTCTAATTTGCATACTAGATTACTCAATAGATATTTTAAGTGTAATCAATGACGTTTTTACAAGCGGAAGTGCAACATATGTTGCACTTGGTGTGGCAGCAGTTTGCTTATTGCAATTCATGATATTCACTTGTGGCGATGTTCATAGAAGGGTAAATAATGTAATTTTTAAAAGCTTTGGAATGTTAGTTTATTAAAAACTTGTTCTTTAAATTTTTTACAGATATCCTGCGCAAAGTCGCAGATACAGTTAAGACTTAGACAGGTCCTTATGGAATATGGAAAAATGGACCAGCAGGCTTTCAGATTAAATATTATGATGAACAGCTTAAACGACGACACTGTTGGTATAGGAATGGAAAATGTATACATAATCAACTTTGGATTTATTGCCGAGGTAACCAACAAAAAATGCATATTTTCATTTCAATTAAAATAATCTAACTATTTTGTTATTGCTTTAATTGCTGGCTGTCGTCATCACGTTTTTTATAATAAGTTTTGAAGACTCAAAGTCTCCAGGCTTTTAAGTATCTTCAATTTATCAACAGATAAAAATATACACATATAAAAATTATTTAAACTATTAAGAAAGTTATTAGTGTTGATATAAATACTTATAGTGATATTGAGACGGATTGACAGTGTTTTGGACGATAATTTTTGAATGTTACGTATATTTGCAAAATGAATGAATTTTTGAGGTACCGGGCACATTTTTTAAAAACTACATTATCCTTCTTCACAGAGAAGAGGTATTTTTTCATTGTATTGTTGAGCTAGTTGTTGTTTAAAAAATGTCGACTTACATAAACTAATAAAAATATTACAAAAAACAAGAAGAGATCAACTACAAAGTACTTTAAATTGAGTTATTTATAACTCCTCAACATTTGTAAATTTTGGCGTTTTCTATACAACTTAAACTATAGTTTGTAAATTCGTTTAATGGTTGTACATAAACATGCTAATAAGTATATCAATTTGTCTGTGTTAGTGTCTTATTTAAAATAACAACAAAACTAAGCTGAATTACTCTTATACCTTACCTTAGCTATTAACTGTTTAAACCTCCGAATCTTACCTTTACGTAATTTAGAGACCAATATTCGGTTTTGTAATTGTATTAACTTACACTCTAATAACTGTTACCTTATAAATGTTAGACAATTTGCCCGATTCAACGGTCTAGCATTAATGCTGGAGTTAGGGTAAAGGAATGACTTTCAGAATGTTGAGGTAATGACTTGCTAGCGAATTAAATGACAATTCGGTAAATTGAACTACTTAGAATGTTAGAGTAGCTTAAGTAACTACGTTTGACGTAGATAAAATAACAGTATTGCCAATAAAACTATTTGCAATCTAGAAAAATGTATTCGAACTTTTGCACTTACATTTTTTGTAATCTCGTTCACACGTTTTAGTTCTTTGCGGCGATCACACTTTAAATTTGGCATGGTTTTACCAGCACCCAATAATTTCCATGTTTGTCTACTGTTGTTATTTGAACAGTTTGTTGTCATTTCTAAAGTAGTACTGTTTTCCGACACCCCCAAACATTGTTCTGATTTTGTATGAATCATCAAAAATGTCTGAGAATCATTGTTCAACGAAATCCTTTCCCAAGGAGAGTCCACCCGTATGTGTCACAGTCCTCCAATGCGACAATACTTTCGTCGTCTCTAACTACCAAACATCGACTTCCGAATTCAAACTTTGAGCGAGTAAAGTCCATTATTGTAATTTTTACTCCATTATTTGTGGCGTTTTATATGCGCATGACGTTTGTTGTTGAACAATTACTAAACAAAACCTCGTCTGCGGAAGGGTAGTTATAGTTTAGGCACTGCTCAGTAGCCACATTTACAAGGAAACCGCCCCAAGGAACACATGCACCCTGATACCAGTGCTGTAATAAAAATATATAGTTATAATGGATTCGGATTATCTTTTCTAATTTTTGCATTTGTTTCTTACGCTTTCTATATCTCCTTTTCCACAACTAGTTCCTTCCAGAGGATCAAACAGTTCGTATTTCGTATGTAGAAAACATACCAAGCGCCAAATCAAGATGACACTTTACATTATAGCACTCGTTTGCCTCCTAAAACATAAACATTTTATAGCTTTGACCTAAAGTCATACAAAACTTGTCTAAGAAGCTTTTGTTTAAACTATATACATTTGAAATATAAGCATTTTTGTCACCAATCAAGATTTGACATTGCTTATCGGCAGAAACTTCTCCGAAAAATTCTACCTCGTCACAAATATCTGAAGTGTCAAAAACGGGATTTAGATCATTATGAATTTGTTGTAAGCAATGGGCTTTGTCTGTTTGCAGAAACTCCGTAATTTTCTTTTGGGAACATGGGGAAAACTGGTATTGCTGTGCTTGATGTTCTCCACTGTTTGCCATTAAATATTTGTGTTCTGTGGCGTTGTAGTCCCCGCAGCCGTGTTCTTTGTAATCTTCTTCGTCATCATGAGGAGCATTTAATCTATAAAAAAATAATTGCGCAAATACCTTATCTGAAAGTGCTATGGTAATATGTTTATCTGTAAAATATTATAGTCAATAATACAAAATATTATACTTACAGGTGAGCAATTTCATGAGCTAAAGTGTCTCCAGGATCCTTGTGCCGCATAGTAAGAATTAGGGTACTATCAACAACACGACTGAATGCATCTACAGAGCATGCACCACCTAATTTCTGTGCCCAACCCAAACTCTTATCGGAAAATGTTGAGCTTACAGCAAGCACAGCTACGTCATAGTAAGTGTAATTTTCCTTTATGGCCTTTTCATACATCCATGCTCCAAAGCCTGACAAAATTTCTGAAGCTGGTAGACTTCCGTTTGGTAAGCGCGCTTTCTCAATGAATTGCTGATCTTCTAAATCCTATAAATATTTTGCATCAAGAATTTAAACCAATTTTTAAAGAATACCTGAACGATTAGTACACCGGTAAAACTAAATACCTCTAAGGTAATTATGGAGTTTGCTCTAAAGGATATGTTTACACCCTCAACTGTTTTAAAACGGTGATGAACGTCAAAAACAAGTGCACCCCAATATTTTTCTAAGTTTTCACGGTCACCTTGGAATAAGGTACTAAATCCAACATCACAAACTATGGCTAATTCAATCACTATATTGTTATCGTTCTCGGATGCCCGAATTTGATCAAGGCTGACGGTAGAATAAAAAACAAACAGGAATAGCCACATATTTATGGGAGAAAAGTGCCTTACTTTGCTCAGCATTTTTTAGTCGGTGCGACGTCTGGTTTTAGTACCATGCAAATATATAAATAATCGTTTTAACTGTTATGGCAAGAGCACGAAATTATTTTCCAGTTTCTCAAAAAGATATTTACTATCGCGTGTCGGAGTTATAAATTATCACAATTATTCTTATTTTATGTTGCACAGTGTGGCGTAAGAAGTATTTAAAATAAAAGTTATATAAAACTGAAATATGTATAATATTCAAAATTTATTAGTAAAACTTAATTTGGTAAACTTTTCAGTCAACAGCACTTTATAGCAGAAACTACAGCGTACAGTCCCTGACTGGCTTCAGTCTTCGAAAGAGGTTCACATGAAAATGGGTCCAAAAAATAATGATTGCAAATAAGATGACGATTAGGGAGTACTTTGATAAATGACGTGGGTAAAACGTCTTTCTGGACTAAGTGAGTCATCATCTTGAGCTGTTAGTGATACGGATGTACATGATATTCTCATCTGTATGTTCGCTGGAAGAAACAACTACGTCATAGTGTAAGGCGTGAACATCATGCATGAAAGCAAGCAAGTGTGCTGACTTAAAAGTTGGAAACGATCTTTGAAATGAGTATACCACTTGCACTGATAATTTGCTGTTACTGTACCGTGAGTTAGTGACATTTGCTTACACTAACTAAGATGTAAAAGAGTCCACACATGGTATACTCTGTGTTTGCTAGCTAAATCCCTAAATTAGTGGGTTAAATTGGAATCTACAGAAACGTTTTTTTGTTGTGCTCAAGATATGAAGTTTATTGCTTATCAGCTCTGTTCATACTTCTGAAGTTTTACAGTATCTTTACAAGTGTAGTTTTGAAAACCATGGCATGTGATTTATAATTGAGATTGCATTGAATTAAAGCTAGGTTTGTTGTCTCAGCATCTTGTATGAACTGATCCGGTGCTATCTGAATGACTGTTTAACACAGCTCCAAGAGATTTCAGACATAGAAGACATACATATTGAGTTTGATTGATATTTCGAAATTATATATGACGAACATTTCTGTCAACATTCAAGTGTACTGCGTAATGGCGTAATCCAATATGCTGGTACATATATTTGTGTTCATTTAGAAAGTTCTGAAGCTTTGATCCGGCAAACAGTTTTCTTCATGTTGTAACTAGGAAAATCTAAAGAACAAATATAGCTTTTATACAAGTCTTTATTTACAAAATCTAGGAAACGTTTTACAAATAATCAAATAACATAATAATGTTATTATTTTATAGAAATACAAAAACCTTTTAAAAACTATTTTAAGAAATAATTGCAGGAAGTTTCAAAAATTTGTTTTAGAAAAAATGTGTACAAATTAGGAGTAGACTTATATATATCCGTTAAAGCTCGTTTTAACAAAGACTGGAATTGTTGAATTGGATTATAAATTATGAGACAAATTATACAAATTAATATGATATAGCCCATTAATATTTTACAAACAAATTTTTGATAAACATCAAATCTTTTCTGGTTGATTAGTGCAACAGCTTACAATTTAGTGCAATTTGTGTAATAAATTAGGTAAGCATCTATTATATCATATCGAATCCAAGCAAATATTTTAAACAAAGCTGTTAACCTCAAACTGTAAGACCTACACTATTTTACCGGTAAGACTACAGCTTCCACTTCATTTTTAGTATCAAGTTTGAAATCATATGCCTGATTCCTTTGAAATCATAAGATGTAAAGTTTTTAAATAAATGATGGAAACTTCCGCCTTGCGAAAAACAAATTAGGAGTGTTTACACTTGTTCGTATTAACAATCTCCTGCGAAAGTTTCCAGAGGTTCTCAGTATTCTCAACAAGACAATTATCTTTCAACTGAAACTTTCCTTCCGCAGTTACAGTTACACATTGTTTTGTGACAGAATGCACTAACAAAAATTCTTTACCCAACTCCATTTTAGTAATGCTCACATTTCCATGAGTTTGCAATTCCCATGCTTGGTTTGAAGAATTTGTATTACAAGGTTCAAACCAAATCTGAATTCCTGCCTCACCAAGGCTTAAACATTTACTTTCTACTTTCTTTTCCATGTAATCAGTAAACAGCATTGTTATTTGTACCCCACCAGATACCAAGGGGTTTATACTTAACAGCTCCAAAGGCGTAGAGGTGTTTGTTCCAATGCACTTGTACAAAACCGCGTTATCATTAATCTTAGAAGGAGACTCATTACCAATACACTGCTCAGTAGAAACATGGATCAAGTGACTTCCGGTGGGAATACAAGATCCTAAAATACAACGCTGTAAAAATTTACATTGGTTGTTAAGCTGTATCAATGTAAGTTATTTTGAAATATGAGACAAAATTATACTTACGCCGTTTGTATTTCCAGTGGTACATTGCGATCCTTCAAAAATGCCAATTTCTGTGGTTTTATTAAATATTCCATGCCCCAATTTTCTGTAGCACTTGATTGACAGACAACTTGTACCCTCCTTAAAGCAGTATACATAAATAATAATAAACTATCCATTCCAAGTGTCGAAATGTTTAAAATAATTTTATTTACTTGAATCACAGTTGCTGTAGAATTCCGCATTGCAACACGACACTGATCCCTTGGAGAGACTCCGCCCGTGAATTCTGCGTTGCTGCAGAAAGAAGACGTGTCTATGTCCATTTCATCGGAACCCATCACTGATTCTCTGAGACAGTCTGATTGTTTTCCTTCTAAAGATTCCAGAATTCGATGTTTGGTAGAACCCATCGAATTAAGGTACTGAGTGAGCAAACTGTCTTGCGATTTGTGATGAGCACCTAGTCTGAATGAAGCAAATTAAGGGGTGTTAGCACTCAACTGGTAAAAGTAAATAGCAGTTAAAACCACTTACAAATGTCCAAGCTCGTTCATTAAAGTTGACGCAACATCCCGATTTTTCAA
Source organism: Entomobrya proxima (assembly GCA_029691765.1). Classification (NCBI taxonomy): domain Eukaryota; kingdom Metazoa; phylum Arthropoda; class Collembola; order Entomobryomorpha; family Entomobryidae; genus Entomobrya; species Entomobrya proxima. The sequence continues at coordinate 28,680,898 of CM056170.1, read as the reverse complement.
CGTAATAATCATGCTACTTTCAACTGTTTCCTTAACGGTATCAACAACACACATCGAATTTACAAGAGAAGTTCCTCCTCTTGGTGAATTCAAATCCGAACCTGTCAGAAGTATGGCCACATCATACTTAGAAAAGTGCCGAAATGATTGCTCGAATAACCAGGCTTGAAAACTTTGTAGGGTTTGTAAAGATGGAAGTATGCCATGAAAGTATGGCAAGCGGAATTTCTCCAGAAAGCTTTGTTCATCTTTGGTCTGTTAAAATGTAAATGGTGTAAAATATACATGAAAAAATAAATTTCTATATAGACTATATTCAGTTAAAGGACTAAAAAATGTAATTTACTATGTAACAATTACCTCTAATCTCATAACATTTACACGAAACGAGAAACTGGCATTTGGAAACTGTTTGTAGCGCAAGTGTGTATCCCAGAAAAGTCCTCGGCAATAATCAAGCATTGTGTTTGAATTATTTTCAAATACAGAAAAACATTCCAGGTCGCAAATTAATAGAGTTTCGATAACAAGCTCGTGCTTGCCGTTGATCATGGGATAGGTTGTTTTTTCAGTGGAATAACGTTCATCATGTATGGAGCTGTGTACTGCTGGTAACAGACAGAACAGCAAAAACACTATCACATGTATTGACTTAATTGCCATTGCCATGTTGAGCTCTACTTCGCACTTTCACCACCTTTAAAGTTTATGTTTATATAACTGTCAGTCAAATAATTTAAAAGCTTATATAACGATTTTAAACCTGCAAACAAAATACCAAGCCATGCTCATGCCACAGACACTGAAAACACAATGGTGTTGATGTGCTAAGGAACCAGATTCTTTTGTCGGACAACCTGACTTTATCGTTTTATCTTTAAAAGCAAACATGAAAAGGGATTCAGTTCCAAACACCCCTGCCTACTCCGATCTTCTGCCTTAGTTTGTTTTAGGCTGGTAAAGACTTTACCAGATCGAAGAGTTTATTTTCATCTTGTATAGGTACTTAGACATTTAAAAGTGTGTCAGGAATTTAGGTGTCCTTGAATTTTAAGTCTCCAGTTTTTTATCTTTGTATTGTTGTTTTGATAATATTTCTCGGCTTACCTAGCTAAGACATGCGTATATACGCAGTATAGAAGTCAATGTACACAAAACTGGAAAAGCAAAATAAGAATTAAAAACCACACACAGGAAATTTTATGCTGTATATTGTATTTCACGTTCTATTTTTTTGTCTACTCAAAAGTTCAACTCAGATTTCATTTTCATTTTTTTCATTTTCATTCAAGTGCGTCAGCATTAAACATAACATAATCTTTAATAATGTAAGAATTTATGCTATTTCCCCTTCTCTCTGATTGTACTTGTATTTTTCAGGTTGTTTTTTATTGATTTGCTTTGATGCTTTATAAATGAAACTGATTGTTTGCGTCCAATTAACAAATTAGTGAACGCTTATAATGTTGACTGGTGTAAGTATAAAGTGTCTTTATTTTTTATATTAAATTTTTAAATCTTAAAGCACAATTTACGCTAAACAAGCTCGTGGTATATTTTAACTATTGGTGTAAACATTAAGCTTTTTACAATTCAGATTTGACATTGGCCATGATATATGTAATTTTTATGATGCATTTCTTTCCTTAAGACAAATTCCAATCTGTTTAGGCAACAAAACAAATCCAATATCAGGCTCCACATACTCTAATGGCTTTCTACCAGGAGCCGGGGAAAACTGAAACTTTTGCACAAGCTTAGCAACAAGTAAATATAATGCATCTTTTGCCAAACTCTCCCCAGGGCATTGTCGTTTTCCTAGTTGAAACGCAGTAATGTGTTCCTTTAGCCGACATTTTTCGTCTGCGTTCACCTCAAGAAATCTTTCTGGTCTAAAGTTTTCCGGATCGCCCCAAATAGCTTTCTCATTATTTGCATGATAAATGTTAGCAAGAAGAATCGTATCCTTTGGCAGCCGGTAATTGCCAAAGCTAACATCTTCTAATAGAGTGTGCATAAGGCCCATTGGAACAACAGTAGACATTCTTAGTGTTTCCAAAATAACGGCTTCTAAGTATGGAAATCTGGAAATGAATAGAAAATATTTTTTAAATTGTAAAGCCCAATAAATTGTATAAAAATTTACTTGGCTTTATCAAGTAGACTTGGATTCTTGTTTTCAGGAAGATTTTTATTAATTTCCTCGTGTAACTTTTGTTGTGCGTCAGGTGATGATACTAGGTAATTTATAACCCAGTTTAGGGACGCTGCTGAGGTGTCTCCAGCTGCTATTAATAACAAAACCATAGAATGGAAACAATGCTTCCAACCAGTTTCACCATAAAAGCTGCTTTTGGGATCTGTGCAGTTTTCCCACTGGTCCAGAAAACAATCCAATAGATTTCGATTAGCAGGATCAATTTGAGATTTCTTGCGTTCCGAAATTCGCTCGTCAAAATATTTCTGAACTTGTTTGTGCACATCGGAAACACTTTGTATATATCCGTTGTAGCCTGACATTTCAGGAGCAATGTACTTTATCCAAGGAAAAAACAGCAGACCAGAGCAAAACACCACATTCCACATTTTTACTAAATTCATTACCACTTTTCCCATCTCAGATTTTCCCAACCCACTCGTATCTCTGTTAAAAATCGCCCATGTAAAATTACTCATAGAGTGAATAAATGTTTCACGGATGTTAACAACCACTCCAGAGGAGTTGGTTTTTGCCTCATTTTGAAACCATTCAAGCATTCGTTGGCTCTCGTTTAAAATGATTGGTTCAATTACTGAGCTACGCCCAATGCCACATTCTCTCATAGCTTTGATTGTAAAAATTCGCAGCTCGTGCCAAGTTTCTCCCTCGGCTGCAAATACTCCGTAACATCCTTCACTAATTTTGTCCAACATTTCAAACTTGAATCTGCCAGTGGACTCCATGCTGCCAAAAACTTGCCTCATTGTTTGAGCGCTATTCACGATAAGAATTGGGCGACCCAGAACATTTAGCGTGTAGGCATGTCCGTATTTGTATGCCCATTTTGAAAATTTGATGTGAGGATTTACCAAAACTTGAAAAAAGTTGCCAAAAATTGGAATTCCAGGAGGGCCTATAATAGAAATAATGAAACAATATTTCCGACATTTAAATAAGTGACAGCAATAAATTTCCAAGCTTACCAGGCGGTAAGTTATATTGTTTCAATTTTGATTGTTTCAAACGCCAGTAAAACAAAACTAGCGCTAATAAAAACGATAACGTAATCACCAGCATTTTATAACTTGTTTGGACTTGTGAAGAGACAAAACAATTCTGGCGCAGGTTTTGTTTTTGCTCTGCAAGGATCCAAAATAAAATACTTTGTGCTGGGCAGAATTTTTATTTGACGAAGCAAGTTTTGGTTATCTAACAACCGCTTTGCATCAACTTTTGTCGTTCTAAGTCTGTTTTCATGTAGTGGTGAAAAATGGGATGACCTTGAGCATTGCATGAATTCTTAGCTTAGAATATGGTTAGTTTCATCAGGTTTTACTGACTTCACGTTTTTTGCACACATTAACATTGTAAGGCACACACAAAAGGTAATCAAAGACACTTTGAAAAAAATGCTGTTACCAGCTTCCATAATGGAAAAAAAAGAGTAATTTACTGATTTTGTGATTGACAATTTTAACGGACTTTTCCTCATAATTCTCGACAAAATTTGCATGCTCAAAGCAAAAAGTTTTATGCGCAATGCGCATTAGTTTCATTTGTGTATTAACGAAATGGATAGGGTGCATTTGTCACTGTGATGAAAGTCAATAAAAAGTCCGTGTAGATATTAAATGTGCATGAGACATGATATGGAATGCATTATTTCATGTATATTATGCCATTGCTCATTATTGAATTCAAGACTTTCCTTCCACTAAACCGGTTTTTGAATGATGGACGTATTATTCCTTAAATTATAGAGACCATATATCAAATATATCAACATATTATATTAATATAAAAATAAGTCAACCAAGTATAATAGGTTTACGCGTTTACTGGATTTGATACCCTACTTAAGCAACAGATTTATCCACAAATATCCAGCAACAATTTTTAAATCACTTCGGATTTTTTTTTGTAAAAGTGACAGACGTTATTATATAGCAACATATCAGTGATGTTTGAAAACTAACATTAAAATTTTGCTGCAAATTTTTGCTGGTGTATAATTTTATCGAAATTGCAGCTCTGTGGTAATGTATGTATGTTCATAGCTGCTTTTGACTGCTGATTTTTAAAATAATTTGCATAGACATGACATTGATGCTTCAGCGTAGTCAGTCAAAAATGTAACTGACCTTGGCTTTATGATGCACATTTGTGGTATGCTTGCGGGTTGTCAGTTCAATGTGTACTATTACGTCATTATCCATCACCTTTATCATCTTTTAATAAAGTGTAAATACGACTAGTATGACTGTTGAACTTACTGCATAACATTTTGCGTTAAATGGACTATTTTTAAACTTTAGCCGACCTGTCTTTACAGTCATTAACCAGTTTATAACTTTTCTCTAAGCGTAAAGGTTCCAACCTGACAACTGCTAACTAATTTATTGAGCTTTTATCCTGTTTTACAAGATAAAGTAACTACGTACTTGGATATATAGGGTTATTGGGTTATATATTTGCTGAACTCACACATCCAGTGTATAATTTATTTCACATTTTTCCCCTTTGGCGTCGCTCTCTGCTGACGCTTATATCTCTATGCATTGACCTTGACAGTGACTCTGTAAAGCATTAGTCACAAGCTGGTACAATTATTGAACTATACCATACTGTATTATTAACTGCATTTTTATCTTAATATATAGTCATAACACTTACTCATTTTTCCTTCATAATTTTTTTGTGTAATCTGTACACTTTTCATGACACAAAATCAAATAAACCTTTTATTGTTTTGTGCTGCCTTTCACATTAATTTATGTAAACTTTCCTCCTGTTGCTCCATCATTAATATATTACATATCTTAATAATTTTAACTCAGTTTTGTGTTGAATAGCTTCCAATCTACACAGCAAATAATTTCACTCTTTAGAACCCAACCAAAAATCTATCAGTAAAAATGGTAGCAGAATATTTTGTATTAATTTTTGTGTGCTTGATTTCAATCTACGCAATTCAAAAGCGACGATATGCATCCAAGACGCAATACAAAATGCCAAAGGGTAATTTGCAAAAATGTTTTAATTTAATAGGTTTGTATTTTGTTTCATCCATTTTTAACTTGTTTTTGTAAAGGCCCAACTGGACTACCAATCCTTGGAAACCTTCTGCAAATAGTGAAAGCTCACCATTTAAAATTTTCTCAATGGGCTGAGCAGTATGGATCCCTGTATACCATATATCTAGGAACTAAACCAGCACTTGTACTTTCCAACGTCTCAGTAATGAAGGAGGTTTTAAATTCCCCAGCCTCTACAGGAAAATTCAAAATGGAAACAATGCTTCTCATGTCTGGTGGCCCTTATGGAATAATGAATACCGTGGGGTCTGCGTGGGCTGAGCAACGACAGTTTTGCTTGCGATCTCTAGTAAATTTTGGATTTGGCAGTAAATTTCTGGAGGCAAACATTCTTTCCGAATGTCAGAGTTTAGTAGACACAATCAAAGAAAAAACAAGTGAAAATATTGAAGGTGGCATTGAAATTATGAGACATTTAAAATTCGCAACAAACAACACGCTCATGACTATGGTGCTGGGCGATAGGTCCAAATACTTAAAAGAAGAAGCCGCCAATATTCAAGAGAAAGTTTTGGACGGCTTGCAGTATACTGTAAAATCTGGTCTGGGATTTTTCCCATGGTTAAAAAATATTGCGCCAGGATTATCCGGTTATACTTCAATGGATGAAGCTTGTAAGAAATTGCATCAATTTTGGATAGATGAAATGAATCAGCATATGAAAGCGCACATTCCAGATTCTCCAGGAGATTTGATGGATGCGTACATAGACAAAATGCAAACGAAAGATACTAGTTCCTGTTTTTATGGGAATGACGGTTTGAAGAATGGCATTGGATCACTTGTGGAATTATTTGAAGCTGGGAACGAAACTACAGCGGGATCATTAATGTGGCTAATTCACTACATGGCTGTTCGCCCCGACATTCAGGAGAAAGTGCACAAGGAATTGGACTCGGTGCTGGGAGATTCAGATCCTTCTTTGCAACATAAAGGAAGGCTGCCTTACACTGAAGCTGTGATTTCAGAAAGCTTACGAATTTGTCCGGTAGCGCCTTTTGGGTTAATTCATGAATTTATGGAAGATTTTGACTTTCAAGGTTACCATCTTCCTAAAGGAATGTTAATTATTGCAAATATTTATCATTGTCATCATGACAAGAACGTGTGGGGTGACCCGGAAATATTTCGACCAGAAAGGTTTTTGGGAGAAGAAGGAGAAAAATTGAAGGAACTTTTGGTGACATTTCAAATTGGGAAAAGAAGTTGCTTGGGAGAACCGTTGGCTAAAGATATTATGTTTTTGTTTGCTTCAAAATTGTTGCATGAACTTGAGATACGTCCTGTGAAAAACGTTTCCACAGAAGAATACCTTGATCCAGATTTGGGTTTGGGATTATTGGCAAAATCTCAAAAACTGGTTATGAAATCGCGATTTTAATATATGAAACCTATTATCACATTATCAGATAACCATTGTAGTCATTTTTTGGGGATGCTGTAGATGCATATAAAAAATTACAAAAGTACAGCTTTCATTTTTCCGTAAAGAATAAAACTCTAGAACAATTCTAGTTCATTTTGTAAGAGATGAATACAAAATTTTAGTGTGAAATAAAATGAGATCATTAGGATATTACCATTTATTGCCAATAAAACCTACAGAATGAAAATAAGCAGAAAAAGAACGCTTGGATTTTTCATACATTTTGATTGACTCGCAATATTTCGAATTTACTTTTAAAAAGTGTTTATATATTTCCAGTCGTCGTAGGTAAATACTTTCACTGGAACATTCTGCCATTGCTTGTTTTAATGCTGTGTAATGTTAACCATGTACATCTTTGCCATGCAATAACCTGCATTTCAACAACAAAACCAAGGTCAAAAGCCATGTAAGCAACAATCAACAAGTACTCAAAATTTGTCCCAGTTTTCCCATTATAAGCTTTTAATTTTAAGAAGTTCATTTTAGCTCGTTGCAATAAACAATACATTGTTTCAATCATCAATTTAAAATAACAGATGCTTTCTTTGTTTTGTGCTAAATCTATAATCTATTAGCGAAAAACATTTTGTTGTGTATAGGCATAACCTTAACCATAACCTATTATGCTAATATTTCTTTATTTAAATAAGATCATGCTTTCAAAATAGCATTCATATAACCAAAAACAGTTAACTTTTAATTTCTCATTAAAATTGTTTACAAAAAATTAATTGCATTATTTAAAATGTTTTGCTTGTTTATTAATAGAAGCATTATAACTATCACAGAATTACAATACCCAGCTTCAAAAATATTTTAATATTCTTTTTAATCAAAGAAGCTTATACAAGAAGAAAAGTACCAAGTTTTAGAGAAAAGTGTGTCATTACGTTTCCGGACAGACTAGGGAAACTAATGTACATTACCTGCTGTAGACAGAAACAGAAATAATCACACGAAGTGACCATTACAGTTCTGTGTCGTCTTGTTTAAACGGTAAAATACCTCTGTTGGCTTTATTTTAGGATTGTGGTTGTGGTAAAATAAGAGTTTACTATAGGTCACTCAACAACAAACACGAATGTGTTATGTTTGTTTATTTTGTTTGACGTGAGTACTTAGTAAACCTGTCAATGTGATGTAATGTATTTACGATTTTAAATACTATTAAAAGCAAAGAGAGCTGTGTGGTTTTCAAAATATTACTTTTTAAATAGGACAAGAAATCTAAAATCTCTCATTTGAAAAAAACTAAATATTTGATAAATGTCATGTAAAGCAAGCCACGAGGCAAAGTAAGGCGTACACATTACACATACAAGCCTCTACGTTTTCTAGAACATCAAAACATTATAAATAAACAAACAAGTCAATCCTGAATAGCTTGTGGCTTCAGTAAGTTTATGGCTTGTTTACTTGGTAGAAAATATTTATCGCCATGAAAATAGCGTCTCAGTGTAAATGATAAGAGCATTTTCAAATTTCGTCGCATTACTAATTCTAAAACCGCAATTACAAGCCACGTTGTCCTAAAAGCGAAATATGTTATGAAATATTTAATAGTATTGGACATTATCTCTGCAAAACTAAGCGGACATTGTGTGTGACCCATTAAAGTACTCTATTTAATAGTTAAACACCTTCTTAGCGTATAGCGTACTCTTTTACCTTATGGACTCGTAAACAAATTAATGATTCAAGGATTCAATGATTTAGGTGGCGTGGCTGAGACAGCTTAAGTAAGACATTTTAATCACGGCAGCCGAGTTGTTGCGTTCTTAAGCAATCTTAAGTTACATAATAACTAACCTTAGTATTAAGTCCATGGCCAAGCCAAGCCTTGTACTCATTTTTTAAATTAGGACAAGAAACCCATACGAGACAATTTTGTCGGACAATAATCGTTCCTACTAATCCAGCCAATATCAATTAAGTCAAATATGCATTAGAATGGTAAAATAGGTAAATCTTTAGATGACTGACCATTTCAAGCCAAGACACAAATACAGCAACATCTTCATCTCCACTTGAGTTTTCACCGTATGTTTGTATAAGCGTTCGTAACCAGTCTTATAATACCGATACTTTCAGGAAATCGGAAACTTTGATTCGTTATAGCGCCAAAGTGTTTAGTGCTTCACAATTAAGAAACGGTTACGATATTCCTTTTAAAAATGAAAACACTTCGGTCAATGGAAGCTTGCTGGCAGCAACTTGAACCACGACCAATTCTCCAACTGTATATTTGGTTGCTTAACAAATATCCAGGAATGCCAAAAATATGGCTTCCCAGCAAGTTGCCGACAAAAATTGTAGAGAATATTACACAAAATAATTGTAAATTTATTTTCCGTTGTTTTTTAATCTTACATTGTCTCGTGCATGCACTCCAAGCACTTGCAATGTTTATAAGCTGGCAGAATGGAACGTTTTCTCCCAACATTCTACAGCAGTTAATGTTTGCATTCTTTTGTACCTCAACGGTTCTCGGTGTTGCGTGCTACGCATTTTTAGAAAAATATCCTGGTGACGTAACTGTTGTGGCCAATGCTTTGCTTACTCACCCATTGGTCACAAAAATGAATGTGGTGAAAGCTACATCATCGTATATACTAACGGGTTGGCCAACGACTACATTAATTTACTCAACTCTAATGGTAATAACGGAATTTGAACCAGTTTCCCAGTGCCTACATCAAACATACCTGATTCCAAACAGGATTTGCATTGTAGTTAAAATTAGTTTGCAAATCTATACAATGTGGAACTGGGGTCTCCAAGTTGGTATTGCGTGTTACATGTGTCTTGGCGTTATGTTTGTTGTCCCATATATTTTGTGGAGAATGACAACCAGACAATTGAGTCAAATATGCAGAAATAGATCAGCAGCAACAGAAGCTGTCATGGCAGCTCTGAAGGATTCCCTTGATGAGTACTCTCAACTCCAAATTTTTACTGGTCTACAAAATTACTGTTTCCAAGAAAAAATGGCTTTACCGTGGCAAGCATTGCTTATATTTCTGGCAACATATGAAGGTGCTGCAGCATTACAGCCGAAATTTGCAGCAGAAGCGGATTTGTCGCATTTCTTATTGTTTGCTTATTGGATTGTTCTTTTGTACGTATTGATTTATACGGTGGCGTACATTCCTGGGAGAGTTAATTACACAAGTGACCAATTAATGGAAGAGTGGAATCAGGTTGTAAATCTGGTCAAGTGTCGAGTTGGTTGCAATCCACTGAAAAAGATTGAGCTACAAATTATACAGAGGCGCATCTCAGGAAAGGTAATGTTGAAGATCACACTTGGTGGTGCAAATTTTTACGATAGATGTACTGCATTGAACATTTTAGCATTTCTTATTGATCAAACAGTTTCAGCCATGCTGATTATGAAATAAAAAGTTTCGATGAATTTTAATAAATGTAATATATCTACAATATGTGGCAAAACATGGTTGAATAATATTGCTACTATAAAATTGTAAATATGTAATAAATAATTGTAAATTAGTATTGTAATATTAGTGGCCTTTAATAACATGTGTAAATAATATTGTACATCATACACAATAAAAATTATTCCAACTATAAGAACTATTTTTTTACGTCCATGCATATTTGCATAATAATTCATTTACGCAACATTTATAAATGAAAATAATTTTTTGATTTAAAAAATACAAACTTGACATTATCTCCTGGAAATAGTGTTCACATTTATTAGTACTACGCCTAATACTATTCATCTTTTTCGTCGACGCGCGTACTATCTCGTGCGACGAGAGAACACGGGAAAAGGCAAAGTTTACATAAACTAAATAAAAGAAAACTGCTCGCGGTCTAGTTTGACTTTGCTCTTTCTATTGATTGTTCTTGTGTGACAACTGTGTACAGTATTAGATTCAGAAACAGTACCATGCTAATATTAGTCACAAAAACGTGTTTAGAATTCTTCAGGATGCTCATTGTACAATGATTCTTCAGGATGCTCATTGTACAATGATTCTTCAGCATGCTTTACTCCTGGAAACAATGTGCCTTAAAATACTAATTTTTATTTAAACAATTATTTTATTTAATGCAAAGAAATTGTTTATAATAATAAGTTTTATTAATATTTTAACAAAAACCTTACTATTTGATTAAATTTGAAAAAAACAAAGCAGCAGCCCTTCAAATAAGAAGGCCTAGCATAGTCGTCTGACAAATCTTATCCTTTGTTTAACATCATTCATTGTTATGCTATACAATATATGAAGCTCGCTAATCAGAAATGTTTTGCGATCAATGTACATATGCATGGTCTTACTAACTTAAATATGTATTTTAATTAATATGTAACTTAATTTATTAATCATTTAAGAACATTTACTTTGCTAGAAGCAGCAACGACACCGTTTTCTCAGTAACAAAAGCTAGCACGACCAAAGCCGTGCATCTGTCATAAAAGTTGCCACCACCAAGGGAAATTTTGATTGACTGACATCCTCTCTCAAGTCTACAAATCAACTTCAGGTCACGCGAGTTGAACGGAATCGGGTATACTTTGGATAATCCTGTTCTAATGTTTTTCCATTGAATTTGTATTTTGTTGCTTACAAAGTTTAATCGACCCGGGCAGTACGCTAGCATAAAGAGAACAAAATACAAGGCACTAGTAGCATATACAGATAGCAAAAATATTGGTGCAGTGGCTTCTGATCTGAACCTGGGTTGAAAAAATGAGGCGCCGAATAATATAGCCATCAATAAAAATGACGCCTGGTATGGGATTCCTAATCCCTTCTGAAAACTGTGGTTTTGAATTCCAGCGTAGATTTGAAGCTCTCTGAAATGAAAGTGCGAACGTTCTAATGCATCAACAATTTGGCGTGGAGAACAGGAACCACATTTCTGTAGTTGATGCAAGTGAGTACTCGCGAGATTCCACATTGCTAAATAACCCGTAAACATGGCCCAGAAGGCGGCAAACATTCCTAGTCCTACACATAACCCGTAATTCAAGATTGAGTAAAGCTGAAGTGTCAGTTTCATACATTTACACACATTCCCTGAGATAATTGATTCTTCATACAGCATTTCAGAAATAGGCTCAAAACTTGTCACAGTAAGAAGTGCACTATAAAACACTATCCACAGTGGGTAAGTTATTTGGAAAAAACACATGGAGGCTTTTACTAAATTCATTTGTTTGACCTGCGAGTGGTTAAATAATAAGTTTACTAAAAGGGTTACGTCAGCAGCATTTTCCTTTATAAATTTGTATGCTGCGCACATGGCAAAAAATGACGGCCAATGTATTGCTAACATAAATTGTTGAAAAATGTTGGGTGAGAAACTGCCATTTTGGTAGCTGCAACAAATGCAAAATGCCTGAATGCAGTGGACACAACAGTGAACAGTAAAGCAGTAGCCTAAGAAAGTATATGGTGTAGAATTACTAGGATTTTCTATAATAGTGGCTTCTGAATTACTAGTAAGCCATATCTTCGGAATGGCGGGGTATCTGTTTACAAAACGAATATAAAACTGAAGCAAAGATTTTGTTTCTAAGTTGCTCCATTGTTTTGTTACTGCCTCACAATTTATTAAATGCCAGAGTTTAAACAGACTACGCCAACTAAATGAGCGCATTCTCAAGTTTTGATAAAGTTATGGATGACACTTAAACCGTATTTTGTAACAGTAATTTACAATTTTAGGTAATGTTCTAAAGACGACGTAGTTATTTTAAACTGCTATATGAAATTTTATTAGGTAACAATTTTCTTTATAAATGGACCATTTTTCATAGAGACACACAAGTGATTCTGCGTACTATCAACAGAAAAATGGCAAATCGTAAAATATGGATATACGGTTTTTAAGCACAGAAAGAACAACCCTTTTGTCCTTCTCTAAAGGATTATTTTTGGCACTCCGTTACTCACTTGTCTGTGAAGGGCGTACTCAAATATTTTTATTTTCCAAGTTGGCAGTTGAAATTGGAAAATAAGTTTATTTGAAGCGCTTATACTACATGATATTGAAATTATTGGTTGGCCACGTGTGTTGTCTGAAGTTTATGTTTTGATGAATGTTTTAAATAATATTTTATTAAAGTGTCCTGAATAAATTGTTACTAAAATCTGATAACAATGTATGCCATGCAGTTGGCGTTGACAATATTGCAACTTTCACAAGATTAGAATCTTACGACAACAACGCCAACATCAAGGATCGTTGGAAGATTTGCAATCTTTGCAGTTTACTTACACAAACTAACGCGATAACTCTTCAAAGCAATTAATAATTTACATAAAGTGTGAAGTGTCGGCATGAATTGAGTCCAAGCATTACAAATAGTAAATACAAAATCCTAACAAAATTTAGACATAGTCTATAGAAATTCCGTTACGTAATTGTACGTTAGACCACTACTAGACGAATAGACAATCACGATAAAATACATTAATAGCTTGCACTAACATTTGTACTTACGTAAGGAGTTCGTTGTACAGCGAGTAAATCTATTTACAGAAAATGTCATCAACACTAGTTAACTTCTTGTATTTTGGTTGTAAGTAACAAAACTATAATTAACTTCAAAACCACCGTTGTCAATCCAGTATGTGATTGTATACACTTTCTTGGCAACCACAGACAATTGTAGCAAACTATCAATAATATGGCTAAAACGGTTAAACATGTTATTTATTTGTTTTTATAGGATTATTTTACTTTGACAAACATTAAGCAAACATGAAGTTGTAGCAAATATCAATAAATACAAAATATTTGAAGACCAATTCAAGCACAACACGTGGCCTACCTTCGACGCCACAAAATCGACTGCCCTGGTTTGAACTTAGTTTGCATGTCAATTAATTACTTGCCAAAAAAAATTTATTGGTATAAACGTGTCCTTTAGGCATGTGTATTTACACATATATTTAATTCTTAAAATGTGCAACACAACAACGATGAAAGTTCATTAATGTTATTTTAAAGGCTTTTTTGCATTAAAGTAGATATACCGTATTAAATATTTTCATTGCAAGTTTGAAAGCCACTCCCAACAATCATCTGCTCTAGTTTAGCCAGTTTAGCATGGGTTTCACGAGTTCAGTTCTTTTGGAGGAATATAGACGCAAAACGAACTTGCCCATCCTTCTGCTTCGGAAGGGAGGTCTGTAAAAACAAAGTTAATCAAACAAAAGTTGAATAGCGATTAAACAAAAACCAATTACTTGATATGCAAACTCCTTAAATGGTTAACAAAACCTACTTTAAGCTAAGTTGAAGAATCAAAAGAAGCGCCTTCTGTTAATACCTTCTGTTCTTAATGCACTGATTTGAATTATTTAAAGTTCCTCTCTTATCAAGAAATCCAAAAACTAAGTAAAACACAAGTTTTCTCCACAATTCGGTCTTAAAATTCCTGTCGTACTCAGCCTTTCTTTGAGCAATGCTTCATGTACTACCTGTACCTAGTATCTGTACAAAATGCTGTATATACAAATAAAAAGGTACTTGCAAACTACATAAATATGTTGTCACATATTTATAGTCAAACAGGTACTAATTAAACAAACCAGGTTTGCAAATTGAGCTTGAAATTTATCATATGAAATGCACTGGTAGAATGAAAACATTAAAATAATTGCGGAAGCTTCAGAATCAGAAAGTCGATGAAAAGGTTTCAAACAAGGTTTTGTGGCCATTTCCGTAAACAGCAACGGAGCGCGGGTATCCAAACAACTATAAAAGCAGCCTGTCGCGTTTCCACACGCTTTTACTGCGTGCATTAAAATGCATGAAGTGGCATTGCATGTTGCATATAATGCATGTAAGAACATAAACTATTTCCAAGGCATTGCAAAATTGTTTCGGTTGTTATCAAATATTGTTTTTGAAAAACCCGTTGTTTAGACAAATCCAATTGATAATAATGCATACTGTCGTGAATCACTGAGTGCATTTAGTAATTAGACGCTTTAATTGCAATAGAGCTACTATTTGTTATCTCAACAGATCGGGGCGATCTGCGAATTGTCTGTCAAGCTGTTCACTTCTCCCCAATGTCGACGCGCGAACCCACATTTTGTTTGCTGGGGTTGTTCATAGTGTATGTGGTGGTTTTTTAACTAGCTTTTAATTATTTTACAAAAATAATTAACTATCATTTAAAATAATTACGTTAATTACAAATTCCAATTTGGGCTCCGATTCCACAAGAAGTAAATTTTGCACCACTTTTCTTGTGAACGGCCCCCATGACTTAATTGCTCGCCTAAATAGCTTAACAATTAGCGCCATAACTCTTGTGTCAGTCACTTGCCAAAAGAAGTTGAAACGAAATTAGATTAAGGGGAGTTGTCCCCATACTTTCCAACTTTCAAAAGTCTTGGCAAGTGACTGACGCGCGAGTTTAATTAACTTAACAATTAGCAATAATTAAAATTTTAATTAAGTTTTTCAAAAAATTAAAAATCCTAAAATGTTCAGCTACGTCTCTACATTCGTTTTGGTATACAAAACTACCCTTAATTATGCATTTTTCGAGCTCCACATCCCTAATTGTTCGAAAATAATTAAACTAATGTTGGCTATAAATCCGGTATGTGTGGGGCGATTTAGTCGAGAAAAGCGACACCATGATCAGCTTTCAGCGTTTATCTCGCTAATTAGCAATTAAGCAGTGTATAAGGACTTAAAAAATACCACGTCTGTTGAGATAACAAATAGTAGCTCAATATGCTTGTTTTGACGATTTCTAATGACGGATTTAAATGCCTACACAAACTCTCTTGGAAGCTTGACGTTACAGAAAAAGCGACATAATGCTTTAAAACTTATTGTAATAGTAATAACCGATGCTTATCATTAAATCGGGAGTTATCGAAGAAACCGAAGCTTATCATTGCACGAGTTGTATCGTTGTTTGATATTGTACCACCATAAAAAAGGCGTAGCATATAAAATGAATGCAATAACGGGTTTTTGAATAACAACGGGTGTGCAAAACAGCAATAAATTAATATTGTAATTTCTGTGTTTTAACTACAGTTGTGGGTGTCAACAGTATATTTTCCATGTAGCAAAAATAATTTTCATCGAAAATATTAAAGGGGCATAAAAAGCAAGACAGATCTACGACTTTAAATTACAAACCCGAGTTCTCCAGACTTGCATTAAAATTAAGACATCATTAATGGTCTCTGGGTATTATTAGGAAGCGCAATTTTGCATGAATAAAGAGATGTATTTTGAATAAAAATTTCCAGTATTCAACGGGTTTCAAGTTAAATAAAATAAATTGACCCGTTGCATGTGTTTTAAATGAGAGACCAGGATTTTAGCCTTTGTGTATGACACATAATACTTAAAATACCTCATTGTTTGTGTAAATATTTTAGTACAATCTTTTTTCTAGAACGTATTACATGCACGTAGGGCATGCTGGGCTGTCTCGTAAAGGTATAAAGGTAGATCATGTGCACCAGGTATACAATCTACTTTAAAATATGATACTTAACAAATCAACAATTTGAACTTGGTATTCACTTTCAACATTCAGCATTTAATTTTTACTAGTTCTCTGCGTTAGTTTTAAGACAAAAAACACACGGTAAACATTTTATACGGTTCAAATTCCTGTGTTATCTACAGTTGTTAAAATCTATTTTATAAAAATGCGTATGACAAAACTTACAGGGTTGATGGTTAGCCAACTGCTAATTGTGTTTCATGAAGTGCTAAGTACGTCACAAGATCAGGAAAAAACGCCAAAAACGTGTTCTGAAATCGACTGGGTCCCGTTTCATTTCCTTAATTATTTAAACTGGACTTCGTATGCTTCTCACGTAAATTCAATCGACAACTTAAACGGTATAATCAGGCCATTGACACATACTCGTAAACCTTTTCTGGTAATTACTAATTATTTCAAAGTGAACATAAAACAGACTGAATTCCCAGTTTTGCTACGACATGCTAGCTGGCACGGAGAAATATCAAAAAATGTTAATTTCCCGCAACTTGTTGCAAACAAAAACTATTCCTTGTGTCCACTATCAGGACATATTAATCATCAAGAGATAATTAGTAATATATCAGCTTATGGGTTTGCTTTGCCCAAAATCCTTTTACTAAGCAAACCATGGTACGGCGGCATACAAATACATTTGCAAATGCCCGCACAGCTACTTCAAATTGAGCCATCTGCTTTAGTTGAGAAGTTTGGGGTAAGACATGATAATCAAATTACACTTGGACACATGTCGCTTCCCGTTTTTCAAGTTATAATTCCACTTGAATACAAGGACAGCAAGATTAGCTTGCCACAACTAAACAACTGGATTGGATTTCTAATGCAAAGAACAGTTTTAGATAGCAATTTTGATTCAAGTAAAAACTTTATTTATTTATTAGCTCTAGCGGAACAAAATCCTGGAAGTGTAAACAAGCTTTCGATTGTAATACCATGCAATTGTGACACAGGAATACAACTTCATAATATCACTGTTAATGAATTTTCATCCAACATTGTTACAGAAATCGTCACAATTGCTCATTTACGTTACCCAAGTAGAAAGATTTTAAAATTTTTGCATTCCGATCAAATTCTTAGAGACCCATTGAACATAAATATAGACAATCAAACACATAAAGGACTGCAAAGTTCTCATTATGCGGTACGTAAATTTACTCAATCGTTTTATGAAATAATTAACGTTCTATTAAAAAACACGTCATATTTTGAAGACATGGAAGATTCCTGCTTTTACTTTAGTAATGCAAAAGAACGTCACGCACTTCCTGTATCCATTCTAGAATGTTTCACTACCTGGTATCCCCTACAGTTAAGATGGACAATAGAAGTAGTCCCCGACAACGTTCTTACCGGTCATGTGCTGGGAATCAAAACAGAACACACTCGTCTTCGTTTTGTGGCGTGTGGTCAACAGGGCGTCCCACTGTTTCCATTTAATGAACTGGTTAAAGTGTTTGACGTATACATATGGCTTAGTATATTGGCATCAATTATCCTTCTATCAATTATAATTTCAAGAACTTTCGTTACAATGAAATATCTTCCTAATTGGTACGATAGTTTATTTCGTCTCACAAAGTTTCTTATTGAGCAAGGTGATCCATTTCAGACTTACATGGAACGAAGAACAAATTTTAGACTTCTGGTTTCTGGACTTATCTTAGGTGGACTTGTTTTAAGTAATGCGTATCGAAATGATAATGTATACAAAATGATTTTGCCAAGAGATCCACTTCTCTACAAGACATTGGAACAATTGGTGCGCGACAACTTTACAATTTATAGTAGAATATCCGATATGCAAATACCGGAATATACTTGTGAAACTTTGTTTTTGGTAACTTCTCCGCATACTGTTGGTCCAACTAGAATGTTCTGTGATTTCAGTGATATTAATGCAAACAGCATAATTTGGCGAGCAATTAATGCTTACAATAAATTTAATATAAGTTTGAACTTTCATGCTTTAAAACTGCTGGAAACTTTTTACAACAAATCAACTATACATCCAAATGTAATCACGGTACTCGAAGGGAATAGACAGTTGCTATTAAACAAGTCACATGTCAGAATAGAAGGTTTTGGTTCTGACGAATGGGAGTCCTTTACACGTAGAGCTGATTTGGAAATTGATTTCTATCAACAGGAGCAAAAATGGTATCTGGACGAACTAACAGCGTGTAATAAAACAGCAATAATATTTTCAGAATACGAAGCTACAAAATATGTACAATATTTGAAACAAAATGGTTTAAGGTTAGTTTCTTTAGGATCAGAAGCAATTGGACAACTAAATCTTGCTTTGAAAATAGAGGGCTATGTGCTACCAACAGTGCTAAAAGAAATTGGCCATTTGTTTGGCTCTGGAATTGTAGACTGGCTATCCAAAGCTAGGGTTATAGCAGATATTGGGAATGATATAAAAACGCCAGAGCCTAAAAGTGCAACTCTCAAAGGTAATGTAGTAGTAGTATTTATGTTGCTGGGTGCTGGGTTATTGACTAGTCTTTTGGCAGCTGCTATAGAGGGTCTAAAGCGTAGAAAGAAAGAACCGACTCTGCATTTTAAACGACGCATCAGGAACACTTGGAACAAAGTTAAAGCTGCTATATTTATATTTTACAGTTATGTAATTTCATTTAAATGTAAAGGTTTTAACAAGCAAAGAGTTAATATACGAAGCAATAATTAAGTTCTCCAGGTTTTGTATTGCCATCTTAGGATTTTTTAATATAATCTGAACTCTGTACGTCTAAATATAAGTTGAACAAACTGTTTCACGTCACTTTTGTAATTGTTGTGCGGTAACAATAAACTTGCTACTATTAGCTGGACTTTGCAAGTATTTTCATTTGACATTTCATTAAGAATTACACATTTCTGTGTGAATTCGTTAATATGAATTTACGCGCTGAGTTAAAATCAACACGTAGTTTACCGTATACTCATACAGCTTAGTATAAACACGAGTTTGTAATGGTTCAGACGCATAAGTGAGAATTTACGACAAAGTACATTTTATTGTATTTACAAATTCTATTCTGACGTACTCATTTGCATGGATAATCTTAAATATTTTCATTGCTGGTTGATTTCGTATGATAAAAATAAAGATTTAACCTTTGAGATACAAACTGCATAGGGAAGTAGTTTATCTTCATGAATAGAAACTAGGAACACGTCAAACTGTTATTATTAGCCTGCATAAAAACTGCAACCAAAGCACATTCGTGAGCACAACTTGTTTGGTAACTCTCAAGTTGACGTTTGACGTAAAATCGTTTAGTTTTCTTTTCTATCAAGCTGAGCATCAAAGCTGTAGTAACAAAAATGGGCATATGTGAATCTTAATGTAGCATTTAGGTCAGGAGAGTAAACTGTTACGATTTATTTTTGCAATCAGTCGTCTTGTGCTCCTTGTCTTTACTGCTTGCATCAAAGGCTTTGTGCCGTCATCCTAAAATGTTTGTCGAAATCAGCTTAGCTATTATTTTAGCATCAGTTTTCCTTGTTTATGCATGGAGCAGAAATATATCCAAGTCAAAGCTGCCCCCAGGTAATTCCATACCATCAATTATCTAAAAAAAAATCTACCTAATCCTATACAAAATCCATTAAAACAAATCATAACTTTCTTTAGGGTTTATCTTACGTTACTCCTTAGGCAGACAACTGTTTTACACGCAACAACACGTCCAGGCAAGCCTTCTGCTATGACTCACGGTAGGTATGCAAATAAGCAAATCACGAACGATAGGGTTTACTACTACTGCTACTACTCATTTTATTAAGCAGAAATTAAAATATTATTTACAACTCTTCTTTACACACACACCCTTGATTCCATTTCGCAGACCAGAGAGAGATCACTTGAGATAAGCAAAATCCGCAGCCATCTCGCTGCACTTCCACGCATGACCGTGGATCAGAAAGGAATGCTATCTCTCCCTTGTCTCTTCACCTACCTGCAGTCAGTCCTGCAGTTTCATATTTTACTTTTCAGGTCCAAACGGACCAATACATAATTAGCATAAATGCAGATTAACTTCTGCTGACTACCTTCCACAGAGCTCCTTCATAACCTGTGTTGGAGCTTGTGTGAAATATCCTGCCCTGCACTACATGGCTACCTCCAAAACGCCCCCGGCGCGGACTCTCCCCTCGCGGACTTAAAATAACACTCTTCCATTAAAATAGACAAGTTATACATTAAAATTAAGTTCCATAATTTAAAAACTTAAAAATTAAAGGGGATATACATAATAAAATACATTTCTATGCTGATTTATCAACTCAATTTACAATTTGTTGCAGCTTACAGTTCAAAGTACATCTTATAGTTATTACATATAGACATACATTATTCAATTATCCAGAATTACATACAAGTATCTAAAACTTAAATATTTATAGTCATCATTAATCAAAACCAAACTTAGTTAAAATATAAAATACATAATTCATTGACTTAAATATAGTTTATAAAATTATCCTCCTGCTCTCCATGTATTCCACCGGCGTCCTAGTCCTCACGAACTGTCTCGAGCTACCAGTCCTCGCTCAGCATCCGAACTGTCTCGTGTCAAGTTCCCATCCTACCTTGGTCAGACCTACTCCTCTACTGGTTCCTTTCGAGAACAAGACTGCACACTGCCACAGCTAACCTGTGTATACCGCATACTGTCTCGACTCTCTCTTCCAGGCATTGACAAAAACTGACTCCGAGTTAATTTGTCTCCCATTCCTCAACTTGTCAAGTTCAGGGGACTTATGCCACAGACGACTGAGGTAGGCTTCATGGTCTCAGATCAGATTTCCTTCCTCCTGCGCCAATCCATTTGGGACTAGCCATGGACTCATGACTGCCGACGACTACTTGGAGCTTTACGAATCTGTCTGTAAGTTAACTTCAGCAACGTATCGGTCATCCGCTGGGCTTTGGGAGTTTTTATAAGGGCTGTGGCGCTCTGGCCAATCCAAGAGTTATACCTGACTCGATATATTTCAGAGGAAGTACCATTTGATCTGACTTCCATTTGTGACTTCTAACGCTTGAATACCTTCACTCGACAACCCGAGTAAATTATTACTACCTTTGTTTCTCTGCTTAAGCAGGGATGCATGGCAATCATTAGTGTATCTGCGCATGCTTGTGTTCACCGTTCCTCATTTGACGGCGTAAAATTTTAAACAGTGCTAAGAGACTTTCTGACTATTATTTGTGTCTGTCTCTTTTACCGCCTTTTTGGGCGTAGTTGGGATCCACATATATACTCGACAGCCCGAGTTATTTAAATTGTGGTCCAAGTGTTGTTGTTCTGCTTCCAATTGCAGATTTATCCCGGTCCTCCAGGATGTAACAAATAGATTTCATATATCTTCAGCGGACTTCGCTCATCTTTCAATGTGGAGCGCTAAATGTCCGTTCGTCCCCACGTTGCTGTACCAGCGGCGACTTAAAACTTTACGGGATTCGGCAAACTTCTGGATTTTCCATTCTTCGGGAATCCTGATTTCTTGAACATTGTTCGACTTGTATATAGGCAAGCTGAGTCCCAGAATCAACGTGTAAGGGTCTTGGAAAATATATCTTCTTTGCTGCGCAGTCTCCATTAACGCCTTACGTTGGAATTTCTGCAACTCTTGCCTTTGACTTCTTTCGACCGGTCTGCCTTCTATTTCTTTAGTCCACCGATATCTTCAATGTTGCTGGCCAGCTTAAAAGATTTTCGGTGTTCTGAGTAATCTCTTTTCTGGAGATTGAATCCCGTCTTAGTGCCTCCGCTATGGCACGGGACGATATTTGGCCCAATTGGACTTTGCGTCCATTAATATATGATTCTTGTTTCCACCTCCTGTTATTTTGCAAGGCCCGTGAATTAACGTAAAAATTAGTTATTATGGGAAATAACTTCTAGGATGGTGGTTCTCCGGAGTTAAGCTTAATTTTCCGTACGGTATATTTATTCTGGAATCTTCCGCTCCAGACATAATTGTTGTTTGCTAGCATTATTGGTCCGCATTCATGTTTTCCTTGCTCGAACACGGTGTCTGGACTCTGTTGTATCCAGATTGTGGAGTTGGAGATTCCTCTTTGAAGTGATATGGGAATCTCTTGAACGTCTTAATGTTGAGGATGATGGCTTCCATAGTGGTAGTTTCTGCGACTCCATAATCGCTTGACACTGAACATCCACCGATCAATGTTTTCATTCTAGAAATTTCTTCGTTTGGACCCACTCCTAAGTCCGTATGTGTCATCATAGACAATCTTGACATCCTCATGTTCCATCATGTAAAAGATTTTGGAACATCTCGTTAAGTAGTTATAGCCATCCTCATCTTACTTGCGCGTTTCCTTTTGGGAAACCTGGACATCACTTGAGTGTGCCCTGCTTGTTGGGGAGTCTGGAACGTCTTGAGGATTCTCTTGCTGGAACCCTCCGTTCCTCAGAATATTGTTCCTGGTTCCGGTTTCAGGGAAAACCGTCCAGTGTGTAGCCATTCTCGATCTTGGTCCTCATCATCTTTATTTTTCTTTCTGTGGACATTTATGTTGCTGCTGAACTGGCCAGGTCCAGTCTTACGTCTTGAGCGCTCTTTATACATCGGGTAGTGTCACGCACATCCCGTGAGCCGTGCTTAGTACAGTCTTTGCTGACTTTTGCGTGTGAATCAAACCTTCAGGTTGTATCCACCAGCTCAATCTTGTTCATATAGATCCACCCTCGACTCCCCGAGGATTTGATGGATCGTGAGTCCACTCGTACTGAATAAGGGTATCCAGTACTTTCTATCATTTCTCCGCATTCCTTTGGAACTCGGATATTGCATTGGACTGAATTAGTCCATAATTTCCTGCAGATAATGGGATATCTGCTGCTCAGCTTTTTTTTTTTTTTTTTTTGTAATTCTCCCCGTTTTTCTCCAACTGTCGACAAGATGTCATTTAGGCTCACAGGTCCTTGCAATATTCCATTTTTCATCCGAAGTTGAGACATTACTCGTAAGAGAACGTCCTCTTAGTCTTGTCTTTCTCTTAAGGGTTGGTTTGGCGACGTCTTTGTTTCTTTTTGAGTCGAGTTTCAAGTGTATGTTCACTTGAATTAACCATAATATGGCTTTTTCTGGAGCATTTCCTCCGACGACTCCTAAGTTCTTTGCGATTTGGGTAACTGCTAACTTTTGATTTACTTCAGCACAGAGATTTTGTCCGAGTGGTCTGTTCTGCGACAGACATTCACGACGGTGGTATCTTCTATCCGCCGCTATTTCTTTGGTTGACGTTACCATAACTGATTATCCGACAATGGTTTATGCGGCTTATCAGTCCTCTGATTTCTTGGGGGCTGTAGTGTGAGTCTGTAAACCGATATTTCCGCTTGCGTCGAACAAGGCTGCTACCGCCTTTTATGTTCATGTCTTGGCATCCTCTTTGTCTAGTCCACGTTTCAACTTGACTTCTCCGACGAGTGTTTGACTTGGTCAGTTCGCCTTGGCTTCTCCTGACTTCTGCGGGACGCATCATATGTCTGGAGTATCTCATCTTTAGCTGGGTGGAAAGACTTTCCTAGGAATTATATTAGAGCTCGTTTTAGTCCTTCCATCTCCATTTTGAGACACTAAAGACTTTTGACATTGTCCTCGATTCTCAGTTTCGTGGTGTCCGTGCAGGTTCTCCACTCGTCTGTCAGCCGATTGTAGACTCAATTGCTATTTTAGACTCGAGCTTATGCGTCAAGTCTTTGATAAGTTAAGGTTTCAGACTTCCTCAGACTTCCAGACGCTCACGGCGTCTTCTGCATTATCTACAGCTGCGCTGGGGTATCTTTAATCGTTTGGAATAGTCTTCCTAGATTGTTTTGTTCCATATCCGGAAAATTCTGTGTGCTTTAGTTAGCATTTCTGTCCTAGTTTGTAATTGTAAGAGTTCAGAACACGGACTCCAGTAATTGTCTCGAACCAGAACTACCTCTGTTATTAAGACAATATTTCTGTTGTCGTCGCCAATTCCAATGATTTCTTAGTTTCTTCAGCTCTCGTTTCCTTCAATGGGAATTTTGGAACGTCTTCCGTTTGAGGGCTGGGTGTGTGCCTTTAAACGTTTAATGTTCACTAAAAGGCACCTTCCTTAAGGTGGTTCCATTTCCGCTGGAACTTTGGGGGTACTTGCTGAGTTTTACTTTACTGCTCGATGAGGGATCGGAAGGCATCTTTGTTTGTAGTGTTTCATGTTCATCTCTTCCTTCGTTGAGATTTGATTTCTCCGTAGGTGGTGGTGTGGTTTTAACGATGATTGGACACTAGAATTCTTCAAGCGTCCTTGCATGTATATTTGAATCTTCATATTTCCTGTCCAGACGCGCTGCCAGGAGTTGAGATCCATCAAGAAGTGCCGCTTTTAAGTTCTCAAGGCAAGTAACTTTTCTTGTTGTTGGCCAAGTCTGTGGTAGGAGTCTCATCGTTGTGTTTATTAGCTGGATTAGCCTTAGCTGTCCAGAGACAGTCCAGAGTACTAATAGCATTGCTATTTCGGTAGCCATCACGTCTGCGCGTGGATCAGAGTCTCTATGGACTCCTTTTTTTGTGTGGCTTCCATGGAGCTTCAACTACATCACGACTACCCGTGGAAGTTAAGCTTCTTTGGTTATGCCATGTGACTCGTCGCCACCTCGTACAATCTTCAATCCAATTTATTGTGATTTCTCGTTCTAACGGCTTCCTGCGTTTTCCGTCCAAGGTTGATATTATTTCCGGTTCGGAATTATCTCAGCTGTTAAGTGGTAACAGGACTCTTTTTCATTCATATAAGGTTTCTTCGGTTCGCCATTTGTTATTTCCTAGCTGCTTTTGGTCCCTCGGTTGGTCGGTCTTCGATGACCGGGATTACTGAAATTACGGCAGCTTGTTTCAAGTTCCCAACCTCTGGCCTGGCCGCTATCTTCTTTCTGAGTCCGCTGTCTTCAACTTTTCTTCAGTCCTGGACTTCGACCAAGACTTAATCAGCTGTTGGTCCTTATTCAGACATAATCCCGACTTCCATCGTTTCTACTTCCTTGCTTCTGGTACTGCCTGGCATTCATGCTTCGCATCGATATTTTCTCCAGACAGAATATTCAGTCTTAAAAAACTGATTTTCCTAAGTGGTTCAACTTTGGACGTCTCAGCATCATGGGTGGAGGCGTTGGTCATTATCGTTCCATTGCGTAATAACGTGCGGTAATAATTCCATTATTGTAGGACATCTGGAACTGTCTGATACTGCTATTTTAATATCCGTATTTAATTTTTTAGCGTGACCTTGATAGCTGCCGCGCATTCTTTGGCTGACAGAAGGGCTTGTACTCAAACGCCGGACTGCCCGCGTATTGTGAGTACAGCTAACTACCGTCTTATTTCGTTCGTGAGATCTCCATTTCCTTTAATTTGAGTTTCAGAGCTTCGTCTGCACTCTCGTTTTACCCCATATGAGTTGGGATCTTTGATTAGATTTTTTAGCCGTGAAGTACTTTTCCACTTCGGGGGGGGGGTGGTGTTGAAGTAGTATTCCTTTGATATACTTCCAATGTTCCTTCGGTAGGTTCTGTTAAGTCAGTGTGAGTTACAGAACTGCCTCTGTGTTCTCACTCTACCCCATTGGTTTTGGCTTATGTAGCCAACTCGTTCGATTCATCATCGCGGTAATTTAGTTTTATTTAGTTGACTTAGTACTTCCAGTCCCGTAGTGTTGGGTTCGGCACTTGTGGATTTCCTAACTTCTTTATGTTGAAGTTATGGTGAGTTACAGAGCTACCTCTGTTTTTCTCACTGCCCAGTTGGGGTTGCATATAGTGGGGCTTGGCTTCCTCCAATAATGTTATTTGTAGTAATTTTGTGTACTCTCCATTTATAGGGGGTGTAGTGTAAGGTACTTGTATAATTTCCAGATCAGCACTGGTCTTGATACATTTCCCTTGTCACTAGTAGTTGAGTACTTTTACTGCGGGAGGATGTAGTGTAAGGTTCTTGTACTATTTCCAAGTCAGCACTTGTCTACGTACATTTCCCATTACATTTTTTAGTTGTGTTGACTCAGAAGTCAACTTCCCGCATTTACATAATTTGGTGGTCCATAATAGTCAAGGTACTACTGGTCCTTTTCTGCAGCTTAACTTCTTGGTCCCTTGGTTCGGTAAACATACCGGCACATTTTGTGCTCTCAGTATTGAGAGTTATTATAATATCCACCACCACACATGCAGTCATATAGTAAGCACACTACAAGCTTTTAGATAATATGACTTGCATTTTTGCTGTGATTCCTTTCCTGATGTACCTAACAGTCTATTAGTTAGGCAGTTAGTGTAGTGTGGTAGTATGGTTTATTCCGTAATTTTCCCTTTGAAAAACTTTTTTAGGCTAAGTAGGAGTGTTTATATAGGGAAATTACTATATTGTGCTTTGTCAGAATGCTTAAGGCATATAATATAATATAGAGTGACACAAGCACAAAAAAGAAATATTTGACTACTGAAATACTACCATTTCTAACACTTATGTTAATTTTCTTTGCCTCTCTCTGTCTTTATTTAAAATCATAATGCACACTTCATTTGGCTATTTGCTTGTTGGCTAGCTAAAAAAAGGGTCATTCATCAGGAATGTGCAATGAAAAAGGTCTATAATTTTGCCTTTTGTCAAAGCCTCTAAAACGTTTTCGGACATTTGCATAGCCTTTGTCTGTCATTTTTTAAATGTATAAATATGCCACATAATGCTCAGCATATTATATGCGCATTCTCAACAACCTGAGATTTGGCGCAGCAAAAACGTAAACAACGTTTTCTCAGACAAAGGGCTTGTTTTTTGACAACTGCTCAACTTGCCCCATTATTATATTGAAAATAAAAGTATCTAGCCATTTTCCTCATAAAAATGAAATTATGTAGCCATTTTTATATATAAATTAAGCCTTTAGCCAGCTGCATGATAATATGCATTATAGAAAATTAGCCTTGACTCACTACCGAGTAGCTGGCTTTTCTATATTAGCATGCGTAATAGAAAGATAACGTTTAGCATACTCACAACCGAGTTTCTAAACGTGAAAAGAGTTGTGTGTGATGATGATGCATTTCCCTTTTTCAGCTATTCAGCATCCTCAAGCAAACTGAGTATCGAGCTGAATACTTCACACATCACAGCAGCAGAGAGAAAAAAGGCATAATATAATATGCATAATATGATAAGCTTTATGCACCTACACTGTCACACTCACAGAAAAACTGGCAAAATGTTCGCCATGTACGGCCGAAGGAGGTATATTTTCATATGAAATGATGCTATATTATGCGATCTGAGATGCTATAGCTTGCAAAATAGGGTTTATCTTACGTTACTCCTTAGGCAGACAACTGTTTTACACGCAACAACACGTCCAGGTAAGCCTTCTGCTGTGACTTTGCGGTAGGTATGCACAAATAAGCAAATCACTAGCACGATTAGGATTACTACTGCTACGGCTACTTTATTTAGCGAAAATTAAAATAATTATTTACAACTCTTCTACACACACACACTTGATTCCATATTGCAGACGAGAGAGAGAGATAACTTGTGATAAGCAAAATCGGCAGCATCTCGCTGCACGTGCACCGGCCTTGGAGGCACTGGAATAGGAATGGCTATCTCTCGCTTGTCTGTTCACATAGCTGCAGTCAGTCCTGCAGTTCTCATATTTTACTTTTAAGGTCCAAACGGACCAAACATTAATTAGCATAAATGCAGATTAATCGTCTGCTGACTACCTTCCACAGAGCTCCTGCGTAAACCTGTGTTTGAGCCTGTGTGATATATTCTGCCCTGCACTACATGGCTACCTCCAAAACGCCCCCGGTGCGGACTCTCCCCTCACGGACTTAAAATAACACTCTTCCATTAAAATAAACAAGTTATACATTAAAATTAAGTTCCATGATTTAAAAATTTACAATTAAAGGGGACATACATAATAAAATACGTTCTATGCTGATTTACCAATTCAATTTACAATTTGTTACAACTTGCAGTTCAAAGTACATCTTATAGTTAATACATACAAGTATCTAAAACTTAAATATTATGCCATTAATAAAAACCAAGTTAGTTAAAATATAAAAATACATAATGACTCATTGATTAAAATATAGTTGATAAGTTATCCTTCTGCTCTCCATGATTCCACCGGCGTCCTAGTCCTCACGAACTGTCTCGAGCTACCAGGCTTCACTCAGCATCCGAACTGTCCCGTGTCAAGTTCCCATCGTACCTTGGTCTAATCTACTCCTCTACTGGTTCCTTTAGAGAACAAGACTGCACACTGCCACAGCTAACCTGTGTATACCGCATACTGTCTCGACTCTCTCTTCCAGGTATTGACAAGAATTGACTCCGAGTTAATTTGTCTCCCATTCCTCGACTTGTCAAGTTCAGGGGACTTACGCCATAGACGACTGAGGTCCACTGGCTTTTCCTTTAATAGGAAATTTAATTCAAATGGGAAGCAAACCCCATCTAAAATTTTCACAGTGGGCTGATAAATATGGCAAACTGTATACCATTTCCATGGGAAACAAACATACGTTGGTGGTTAGTGACGCCAAACTGATGAAAGAGCTATTTGGAATGATGGCAACAACAGGAAGAATGAAAACCGAAATGTATCTTAGCATTACCCGGGGCAGCTACGGAATCTTAAATTCAGAGGGAGATGTGTACCTGGAACAAAAACAATTCTGTATCAAGGCTCTAAAACAGTTTGGATTTGGGCGAGGGTCTACTTTGGAACCGTTGATTATGGAAGAAGCTAATATGCTTTGTGAATGGATTGACCTTGAACAAAAATCAAAAGAAAATATTTTGCTAAATCGTGTGCTTACCCAATCCAGCATCAATACATTGTGGAATGTAATAGTCGGAGAAAGAATTGAAACCGGAGAATCTGAAATAGTGCGGATTTTAAATGATTGGATGAAGTACTTACAGCGCGCTACAGAAACTGGACTAATGTTCTTTCCTTGGATAAAATACATTGCTCCTGTCAAGTCTGGCTATTACGGATTTCAAAAAGTTTTGAATGAAATGCAAAATTATGTGGAAAGTAGTTTTGCTGAGCATAGGAGAAAGCGGAACCCGGAAAATCTTCCAATAGATCTAATTGATGCTTTGATCGACAAAGTGGAAACTTGTCAGAATGAAAGCAGTAGTTTCTACGGGGAAACGGGATGGAAACACAGTTATGCCACTGTAAAAGCTCTTTTGATTGCTGGAGGTGATTCTGTTGGGATAATGATTACTTGGGCTATATTCTACTTGTGTGCTTATCCAGATGCACAGAAAAAGATGCAAGATGAAATTGACAAAGTTGTTGGTCGAAACAGAGAGCCCAGTTTAAAAGACAAACCAAAGTAAGATCAGCATGATCAAAAGATTCAATTATTTAAAATATATTTTTAAACATTTAATTTAACAGAATGCCATACCTGGAAGCGGTTATTTTAGAGTCACTTCGTGTTGTCACTATGGGACCCTTTGGAATAATTCATGAGCTTTTAGAAGATATAAACTTTCAAGGCTATCAGCTTCCTAAAGGTCTACTTCTGTTGGGAAACTTGTATCATGTTCATCGCGACAAAAATGTTTGGGGAGATCCAGAAATATTTCGTCCTGAGAGGTTTCTGGATGAAGGAGCAATGCTTAAAGAATTTCTAGTGGTATTTCAACCAGGAAAAAGAATGTGTCCGGCGGATCAATTTGTCAAGGATGTAATGTTTTTATTTGTGGCAAGAATATTCCAGAAATTTTCAATTGAACCCATGAAAAATACTGAGAATGTTGAAGATTATTTGGAACCTATTACTGGCTATGCATTATTTCCCAAGGAATTGCCGGTTGTGATCAAGAGCAGAAATTAATGTCCTAAATTGGCGTTTATTAGTTTATAATTGATATAGACATAATATATAGACATATTAAATTGATGTTCTAAATTGTTTTTAAGACTGGTTTAAAGCTTTGAATAGAATATGGAACGGTTCGATCACATGATCAATCATGTGAATTTAATTGTAATTTCTAAAATTACTGAAGTGATGAATACGTAAAATGACAACTGTATACACTAATTAAATGTGTCAAAACCAATAGTTGCTCTTTCAACAAAATTACTTGTCAAGTGTCAGTGTCAGAATTAGCCTAACAATTGTCCTTGTATTGAATCACTATAAAAAATTAAAATATGGCATCAACCCGTGTGTAGAGTACCTATAGGTATAAGAGATTCGTAATCCCACTTTTATGCTTTTTTATGAACAATCTAGAAATGTGTCCAGCTTACTACCATAGCAACACAATTTGAGCAACACAACAAACGATACTTCTTTTGAGAAAACTGCCAAGCATAAATATACGTGTGAATGACCTTATATAGCATAATTGTGGATGGTACGTGGTTTATCATTTATTTTTGACCCCTTATCTTTGCAAATACAGATAATTGACAAGATCAACAAGCTATCAGTTTCATCTCTGAATTCCAGCCACATTCAGTTGTGTCAGTTCATCGCCAGCAGCAGTCAGCAAATTTCATTTTTATTTAGTGGCTAATGAAAAAGAACAAGTTTACTTAATCCTGCAAATATTTTTGCTCGTATTTTCTCATGTAAAACAGTGTGCCATTGTTCAGAATGATTGAATTTTATATTTTAGCAATTATTCTAATATTAGTGTGTATTTCACTAATAATTCGTGAACAACAAAGCCAAACAAATAGTTTACCATCAGGTAATACAAAACCCAAAGCCTTCGTATGCTTTGGAAATTTTCATTTTAATGCATTGTTTTCCAAAGTATATTCAAATTTTATACAAATTAAAATTAAACATTTAGGTCCTAGAGGATTTCCAATTTTAGGAAATCTACCTCAACTCGGCACCACACCTCATATAAAACTGCATCATTGGGCTGAAAAGTTTGGGAAACTTTACACCATTTATTTTCTTCAAAAGCCAGTTCTGATTATCAATGACGCCAAATTGATAAAGCAGCTTTTAAGCATGATGCCCGCAACACCAATGTTTAAAACTGAAGTTCTATCCGATATCACAGGAGGTGCTAATGGGATAGGCAACACCAGCGGAGAAACTTGGCTAGAGCAACGACACTTTTTTATTAAAGCTTTAAAGCTGTTTGGATTCGGGCGGGGTCAGACTATGGAAATGGGTGTTGTAAAAGAAGTGGAAAAACTTTCAAATTGGTTAGAAACAGAGCAGCGTAATAATGGGAACGTAGTTTTGCATCAAAGATTAAAAGAATGTGCGGCAGGTTTACTATGGGCTATGGTGTCAGGAGAAAAAATAGAAAGTGGAGATTCACAAATAGTTTACTTGACGGATGAATTCATGAAATGTCTTCAAAAAGTAACAAGAAGTGGATTAATATTTTTCCCGTTTTTAAAACACGTTGCTCCAAATTGGTCTGGTTACACTGAATACCAACTAATTTTAAATAAAATGCACAAGCTAGTTCAACAATATATTGACAAACATATAGAAAACAGAAATGAAGAAAATTTACCCCGCGATGTTATAGATGTCTATATTGAGAAAGTAGAACAATGTACAGATAAACAATCCAGCTTTTATGGAAAGGATGGGTACAGGCACATTTTTGGTTCAGTAATTGCTATGCTGCTGGGAGGGAGTGAAAGCACTGGTACAATTATCAACTGGACGTTATTCTACTTAACGATCAATCAAAAAGCACAGAAAATGCTACAAAAGGAAATTGATGAAATTATCGGGCCAAGCAGAGATCCTTGTATAGTAGATAGATTAAGGTATTACTTATGAAATTTTTATTTTATTTTTTGCGTCATATAATGTGATTAAACGGTAATTGCATAATAATTTGTCATTTAGTATGCCATACATGGAAGCTGTAATCCTGGAAACTCTCAGACTTTCATCAACAGGACCAATGGGAGTGATGCATGAGCTTTCGGAGAGTGTCAGTTTTGAAGGGTATACTTTGCCAAAGGATATGTTGATAATTTCAAACTTGTACCATGTGCATTACAACCAAACAATATGGAAAGATCCCGAGAATTTTAGACCCGAACGCTTTTTGAATGGTGGTGAAAGCTTGAAAGAGTTTGTAGTGGCATTTCAACCTGGCAAAAGATCATGTCCTGGAGAATCGCAAGTTAAAGATATTTTGTTCTTGTTTGTAACCAAGTTGATGCAGCAATTTGATTTCTTAATGGATAGCAACGTTAAAAATCCGAACGAATATCTAAAAGCCGAAAATGGAATGGCATTGTTGCCACAAAAGCTCCCTGTTGTGGTGAGAAAAAGGTGTTAGGTATAGCAATGGGCGTATAGTTATTATGAAGCAAGCCTACAATAAATTCCGTAAATAAAAACCAATAATTTACTTGGACTTGCACACTCTAGGAAATTTATTGAAAGAGATCTATTAAAACAATATGTTGTAAAAATGCAATAAAATAAATAAATGATGCTTCAAACTACTCTTGAATTTCAATCGGCATATTTTCAAAAATAGTTACCACCACTATAACTCCCACCAACACTTTAAAATGTTTACTTTTTGCTAAACTTAACGACTTTCTGTAAATATTTTTTGCTGTAGCAGCAGAGTGGCTCCAAATTCTGTTGGTTCTCAGTTTTTCAATCTCCTTCAAAATCCATTTACGATAAACACTTACATCCAAAAACAAACTAGGTATAGAAAATCCACAACTTCTAAAGATCTGTATGCCACACAAAACATCTCCATCCTTACAAATCAATCCACCTCCTAAAGTCCTTCCACAGGTAGAACCCCCCGAAAAAGTTTCCACTCCACAGGTAGCATTCCCAACAAACACTAAATGTCTAAAAACCCTGTTTAGTCTATCAAAGCGTCTTGCACATTCGCTTCTATCCAAAATTCTAAACTCTCTGCTATAAAGTCTTTCCCTTTCAAATTCCGTGTTAGTCGACCAGACTAACTCTACTCCTTTTCTAAATCTATTTCCTAATCTAGACAGCCTTGGTAACAAATTACGTTGCACACGCACATTTCGTTCCAATTTCAACAAAGCAATTCCATTTCTAATTCCTCCAACGTCCGGCGAAACTCGTACTTCCTTGACCCCAAATACTTTCCATTCTGCTGTCCTCACTTTAACTTTCCGCTCACTCAGCACACACTGTCCAACCGTAAGTACAATATCTCTATCTATTAGCGAACCGGCACAAAGTTTACCAAATTTTGAAACCACTTGCACTTGATGTGGAAACGCTTTCCAACTTACTTCCCTTCCATTAAGATAAGGTCTGTGCAAATATCGATCATCTTGATACCCTGCAATATTTTCTATCCATTTTCGAAACTCTACAGTTTTTACATGGCCTACAGACCAACATCTACCAGATCCATCATCTCGTTCATCATGCCGACAAGAATCATTTTCTCCCCAAAAGCTGGTTATTCCGCACAACACCGCTTGACCATATTTATCTCGGCATATAGTCGGTGCACCTAAGTCACCTTTTCCTATTTTATAACTCAGCTTATCATCTGAATTCTCATTGCCACACATGCACAAAATTTGTGAATTTGGGTTTTCTCCAGAGTTTGAAAACTTGTGATAAAAATTCTGACTTAATACAATATTTGTTTTTTGAACGTGACCAGTTAGTGCCAATTTATCAGAAGTAGCCCATCCAACAGTAACAGCTTTGTTGCTATAATGCCAGTTATCTTGCTCTAACATTAAGGCTTTCACTTTATTCGAAAACAAAATATCTCTGTCCAGCTCCAACAGCGCCACATTGCTAATTTGCTGATTTTCATACGTTCTAAAAACTCCAGAATAATCCTCATGAACAATTACATTTTTCACTCCATATAAATAGTTTGGATTGTCCTGATCACCAATATTAGTTCCTAAAATAACCCGAATATACTCAGTTGGCATAACATTTCCTTGGTCAATTACACATTGAGACGCTGTGATAATAAATCTTTTATTATAAATTGTTCCACTACATCCATTAGGCAATATTTTAGCCAAATGGGGAAACTCATTGGCTTCAGCACCGAATAAAATAGCATGATAACTTTCTGGAGACTTTTTTCTGCAGCATAGAGCAGTATAGCCGGATATTTCTAGACCGTCGTGACTACAGGGTTGACGTGTGACTTCCTCGTATTCCAAGCGAATTCCGTTAATATAACGAGGATTTAATGATGAACAACTGTCATTAGTTTGCAGAGTTTCAATGCAGGTGGTAACACGACAATTTCGTCCGTATGCTTTGGTAAATTTTGCTGCCACAAAAAATTATCAAAATAAACTCAGATTTTTCAACGTTCCAGATTTTATTCAAATTTTTCGTTCATTACCTGCTTCTGTATAAGGCTTGCAACAAAACCGTTTTGTCATCTCTGGACTCTGAAGCACAAATTCTTTATAAATTTCTTTATACTTTCTCTCACAAGCTGTTTCATTTTTAATTTCACAATATTTATTGAAATTTTGGCAACTAAAGTTAATATCGTAATACGATGTTCCATTGCAGTACCTTCTATGAGTGCATGCAAATTGAACCACATTTAAAAATAAAAGCAAAAAATAAATTTTCCTATGAAAAATGTTCATTGTGAGAAATGCATTGATGGTGATGCAAACGTCTTTTTGTAAGGCCGTTGGCCGGAACACTGAGCTTTGAAAAGTATTTTATTACTAGCTTTTTATTAAGGGGAAGAATTACATGAGTTCTTACATAAAAGTTGATTTGGATAAAAACCAAAAATTGAATCATAGCTTAATTGCCCGTGTGCTGTGCTGTCGATGTTTTTGCTGCTACTTGGCCTCCACCTAAAAGTCGTGACCAAAGGAGTATTTTTGTCGGGTACTTGCTATAAACACGGCTTTATAATTTTTAAAGCTGTATACATGACATAAAAATGGCAAGTGAAATCACGCACGGAATACCTAATTCGAAAATAATAATAACGAAATTAGTCATTTTGTAAAGTCCGACGGCGAATTATAATGCAAAACGTACGCGTGCAAAAAATGTCATAATACATATCATACAGCGATGATAGAATTCCTGTACAATCATAAACAAGAATGACATGTGCTGGCGCAGCGTGAGTAGCTTGTTTCAACGAAACGTGATACTGGTTTTAAATTTTAAGTACCTAGTTGCTTAATATATTGGTTGACGTTGACAGCTGTAATGCACATAAAACAACACCTTGTTTCTGTAGACTTACTATGTTTGCAAAATCCATGTTTACCCGTTTTGGCAGCATAAATACAGGAGATGATGTATCAACTTTTCATAAGTTTTTTGGCCTTTGCAATGTAATACGTTTCCAGCTGCAATGATTTCTTACAGTAAGCTGTCAAAAATTTCAATGTAAGTCTACTAAAAGAAGCCTTGCCAAAATGCACTAAGACTGTTGATTGGAGTTTTGTGAATATATGTTGTAGATGCACGTAATCAAAGTGCACTTTCCTTAAGAAAAGACCAGTTGTATTTGCTATTTTCAATTCATAAAGAGAAATCACCAAATGTATCAAACAAATGTTGGTATTTTTACGACCCTTTTTAAATGCAGGCTATTTAAAACAATTTTCAAAATTTTCAATTTCAAGATCAGCAAAAATTGGGAAAGCTTTCACTTCCACCCCTTTCAACTCCCAAATTCCATGTCATCTTCCACTTCTTCACGATATAAAGAATTATGAGCAACTTCTTATCTGCTTGTGAAAATACCATAACATTCTTAGTCATTGAATTACTTCCCAAATGGGTTTCCTTGTGAATATTAAAAAAATAGATTTTACTCTAGGCGCTAATTTGCAGCTTGTAAAAGTATGTTAAATCGTAACGAAATTGTAATGCAATTAAACTTGTATACTCTTTGGCCATCGTGTACCAGTCTGGTAATACCAGAACACGTACTCTTGTTGCATACGCAACAAAATGGGTTAAACCCAAGATACTTTTGAACGTTGAAAGTTTGCATGTTTGAGAAATTCAAGAAAGGATAGGATAATTGCAGTTAAAACTTCTGAACTGCTTTTCAACTACTTATTACTTGCTTTTGCTGCTATCACAAAATTACACCCGTTTCATCCGTACAATGTACCATCAAAAGTGCAAGCCGCCGCAACCGAACACTGCGGAAAATACAAACATTTTTGACAAGCAACTTGTCATCAAACGTGTTTTTGATACGTAACAAAGCAATTAATTAGTAATTATAATGACAAAAATGACGGCTGCTGGGTAAAAAAGTTCTAACGGATATCATGATATTATAAAATTTTACATAGTTCTTACATAATATTGCATGACGGGTAGGCATGGTAGCCAAATATAGGTTTTCTAAAAAGCTGAAACATTCAGGTTTTCAATACATCATTTTTCAGAAACCTTAGCTATTTTCCTGGCCACCTCCGCATGGACTCAAATTCTGACAATTGATTACATTGTATCTTTTATTAAACATTCATGATATTGTTTCCAAAAAGTTCCAAAAATTCTTTAAAAAACAGGAAATTTTTTAAAAACTTGCATATGGTCAGGTGAACAATCATAACTTTTTTGTGTTTTATTTATTTGCATGCCGCAATTAAGCTTCAAGATTCTTTCTTTAAAATTCAGCCTACTTTCCCCGATATAGATAAGGTTGTTTTGGTTGGTACCATCACACTAACTAGAAGTAGCTCTCGGTAGCTACACGAGTTTGAAGATAAAACCTATCCTATCTGATAGAGCTTTTTGAGTAGATCAAGATAGTGGTTGTCAAAATCCCAAATGGGTCCTTGCTAAGAATTTCCTAACGTAGGACTGTGCGCACTATATACGTTAGAGCAGTGCAGAGCGCGCGGTCATAGGTCATGTCAAAGAGCAAAGCATACACCGCGCTCTCTCTGCTCTTCACTTGTTTGCTTCTCTGTTGCATTGTGAGAGAGGTCGCTCTGCTCTTCTGGGTGTGGCGGGCAAGCAGGGCTTGCTGCAAACAACTATAAGGCGAAGGAAAGAGCGCGGTGTATGCTTTGCTCTTTGACATGACCTATCATCGCGCGCTCTGCACACCTCTAACGTACAGAGTGCGCACAGTCCTATGTTATGAAATTCTTAGAAAGAACGCATTTGGGATTTTGACAACCACTATCTTAATCTACTCAAAAAGCTCTATCAGATAGGATAGGTTTTATCTCCAAACTAGTGTAGCTACCGAGAGGTACTCCTAGTAAGTATATTCCGCAATCAGCCACAGTATTTATTTTAGGTTACAGTTGTTTTGATACTTTTGTTTACAGAAACGACAGTAAACATGTTATCGACTTGTTGTTTGAAAGGTTGTCTTCTTCTTTTGAAAACTATTTTGATTATCAAGATGTTTTTCAATTGTTTAGCATCCGCCAATCTAAAAGTTAGAACATGTTATTCTTATGTCGACATTTCTGAATATGTAAGTAAAAAAATCAAACTTGTGTAATATGAACTTTGTTTTCTGTTGTTGTTAGAATAAAATAATATAAATTGGGTATTATATCCTATGGTGCTGTATTAAATATACAACACTTCCTTGAGTACGAAGTATTTATATCTTAAAATTTGCTGCTACGTGTTTTCAATTAACGATTTTCGTATGGATATTATTTATATGTAGACCTTGCTCTTTATATGTACATGAAAAGCAATGTTTGCAAGTTGTAGCACCATGTAAGATAAATTTGTGTAAGTGGCTGTCTCGTCCGTTGTGTCTTTTTAAAACTATATATACAACTACTTATTTATTTTATAGGATGCAGTGTGTTTTTGAGTTTCGATGTTTAATAGTAGATTACGACACAGTCCGCCTAGTAAAAACTCAGCATATACATATTTTAACAAATAATCAAACTGCTTTGTATACATGAACTGGCACACGAATTAGGAATTTGCAAGCAAATTTTGCCTTTAGCAAACAGTGGAGGTATAAATAAGTATAATCACTCAATCAATTGTTTTAATTCTTGTATAATTGTTACAGTAGGACAAACAATGAAAAACACATTAGAAGCTATCCCAAAAAATCATACAACAGTAAGCAACACTTCGTTTAGATATATTGAAAATCTCTGGCTGTCAGTAAAAGTAATCTTAATTTTGAAACTTTTACCTGTACGACTCGCTACCAACACACTAGTAGCACGCTGGTTACAAGTAGAAACAAGATTTCTACTTCAGGTTTACATTCGTCTACTAAATAAGTATCCAGGAATGCCAAAAGTCTGGTTTCCTGACAGTTCAACTACCAAAATTCTGGAAACATCGAACAGCTTGAAAACCTTTATTTTTTTACGGTTTGCTCTCTTTGTACATGTTGTAATACATGGCTTACAGGCAACCTCCATCTTTCAGAGTTGGAAAAATGGAACTTTCTCACCAGACATTTTACAACAGATAATGATGGGCATGTTTTGTCACTCACTTCTTGCTGTAACAATAGCATACAAGTTTCTACACAAAAATTCTAATGACGTTACATTTCTAGTTAACACGCTGTTGAATCACCCTCATGTCAAACGAATGTCTACCGTGAAACTTATCATGTACTTCGTATTGTTAAGTTATCCGTGTACTATGATAACTTATATTTCTCTTATTTTGTCAACTGATTTTGAGCCATTTTCTGAATTGTTGTATCAATATAACCTTATTCCAAACAGTATTTTTACTTTTATTAAACGCACACTTCAGTTGTACTCAATTTGGAACTATGGACTAGCAATGGGATTAGGTTACTTTCTTGTCGTTAATGTTATGTCTACGGGACCCTTGGCAATGTGGAAACTGGGAAACAGGCTACTGAAGGAACTAAAGAAATGCTATCAAACATCAGAGCAGCTGCTAACGGCCTACAAACGTTCTCATTTTGAATATACTCAACTGCAAATTTATGTTGGGATTCAGAACTACTGCTTTCAAGAGAACTTGGGAATACCATACCAGTCTTTGTTTTCATTCATGGCAATAATATTTGGTGCTGCTTTCCTTCAGCCAAGGTTTAAATTGGAAGTAACTCCACTTTACATGCTCGTAGCTTCTTACATTATGTTTGTTATATATCTTGTCATATACATGCTTTCTTATATTCCTGGAAGAGTGAACCTTATAAGTGAAAAGATTGAAAGTCAATTGAAACAAATTCTTAAAACAGATACCTATGCCAAGCAACTCAAATCGTCTGACTTAAAATTAGTTAGTAGGCTCGAGAGAGGAAAACAGAAACTGAAAATTTCACTTGGTGGAGGTAACTTTTACGATAACTGCACAGCTTTGGTGACGTTGGCTTTTTTAATTGACAAAACAATATCAACTATTCTGTTAATAAAATAAGTATTTTACTCACTTTATTTCAAAAATGTTTGGATTAGTTTGCAATCAAAGTTATAAAGGTGTGAATAAAAGCAGACGCCATTCAGCAATAGTTACCATTTTCGTTTTTAATCCCAACTATTGTCACGTTTCCTGCATGTTTGGAAGCATTCTTTAACTTTGCTTATCAAACATGTGTACTTTGTTTATTTTGATTATTCCCGCATGAAGCTTACGTCATAAATCGATTCTTGGAAAGTTTATCAACATCACTTTATCGCCAATCATTTTATTTTAGCAAACCTCACTACTAAATAGACTAGTAATCCGTTCAATTAAATTACGGTAAAACGTCAAAATAACTATGTAATACAATATAAGTAAAATATATTATTATTAGTAATTAATAATTATAAGTAAAATTTTAACCAATACGTAATTTAAGTATGGTTCGTTGAATAGAGTTACTTTTTATTAGGAAATACTTTATTAGGTTAATCTGTGTTTAACCTTTTTTATCAAGCACGTGTACTATACTATTTTGGTTATTCACATTTAAAGGTTTATCATAAACACATTTGACGGTGATTTTTAATAAATTTAAGAGAAAGGGTTCTTGAGTTCAACTTATTTTTATTTGCCTATGATTATCAAAAGGCTTCGAATAAAAAAACATAACTAAACTATATTCTGCATTTTTATTTATCCATAATATATTATAAAGAGATGAACTCTACTTTTGTACCCAACTGGCCGCGGATACTGCATTTTTACAACCAATTTTACTACCTCATGCTTATCAAACAAGTCAATCCAGATCATTACACCGAAGTTTAGAGACTGAGGTTATCTCTACTTCTTTTAGCGCAAACGCTTGCCGCCGCCACTAATAATCTAATTTGAAGTTGTAATATGGGACTCCATGTAATATGGGAAAAAATACTTTTTTCTTGCTTTGATTTTTTCTACTTCACTCACACAACATTCAGTATGTGTATAGTTGTTTATACTGATACATTTAACTGGAAAAGCCATGATTTCGTCCTGCAATAGAGTTTTCATAATTATTTTGCTACAGTGTTGTGGCTCAATTTTTAGCTCGTACTATTCAAATCCTGTTCTTTGGAATAGAACGGACGATTTTCCGCTAGAAATTTCAACAAAATTTGTTATAGAATTGGCTATCATAAATGACGTAGAATTCAGTGCGGTATTTCGTCGTGACAAAGAAAAGTTGCTAAATTATTGGACATCACTTTTGTGGGATGTTCATTTAAGATTCAAAACTTTGCAAAATGTCAGTATTTCCTTTCGGGCAAACTATATTGTGACATTGGAGGTAAAGCTTTTATTTTCAGAAAGGACGTGTATGGCATTGTGCTGATTGTAAATAAACCAAAGTTTGTTTTTCAGAACCGAGACGCCCAGCATTTTGTTGACAGGTATCGGTATCCCAAAGGGTCACTTGACATTGTCAAGGCTATCCCAGCATTTCAAGGATGGTTACAAAATCTTTCAAATGAGAAAGAATTCTATAAGTTTGATATTGCCATACTAGCTGTAGGATCAAGATTCGCTGGTGACGTAGTAGAGTCGTCCTCAAGTAGATTAGTTTGCAATCGACGAAGATTCGAAAACGCAGCTAATAGTGTAGTGGCGCTGACTATGCAAGACAAAAATGTAGCCCACACTCTCACACATGAACTTGCTCATTTGTAAGTGGCACGCATAAGTTTAGCGTTCTATCAAATAGATTACTACAAAATTC
This sequence comes from Entomobrya proxima, assembly GCA_029691765.1. Lineage (NCBI taxonomy): Eukaryota > Metazoa > Arthropoda > Collembola > Entomobryomorpha > Entomobryidae > Entomobrya > Entomobrya proxima. Next base: position 28,639,454 of record CM056170.1, on the reverse strand, counting down.
AAAAGAATGTTTTACTTCGTCTTCTAGATTAGGGGCAGTTTATGACACCGACAAAAGTTGTGAATTAGGGAATTCTGAACATCAGTTTCTAATGACGGTGAATCGATCTGAAAGCACCTGGAGTCATTTCTTTTCACCTTGTTCACAAATATCCATTCAAAAATTTCTGTTTAGCAATCGGTCACATTGCTTGAAGGAAGTACATACTGATATGACATCACTCATTGATACATGCCAGCATTGTGGAAAACCAACAATAAGCATGTTGGAACAATGCAGAATTTTGGCAAACGACAGCACCGCGTTTACTCTGAAAGTAAAACCGCATTATAAAGTAATTACAAGTGTAATAAATTTTTAAAATTCAGATACTGTTTGTTTCCAGACTGAACAACATTGTAAAAATGTAAAGTGCTTTTTGAGTAATAAAAACCTGACACGCTTTACAACTTTTGAACCATTTGATGGGACTCCATGTCAAGAAAATGGAAACGAGGGGGTAATTTTTAGTTTTGTAGTTTAGGTTTAAAAGAACGCGTATTAGTAATAAAATTAATTTTTGCGTGTTTAGCACTGTCTTTGGAGCTTGTGTCTACCAACTGGAGGCTATTTTGTCAACATTGATAGTGGACTTTGTCTTGGAAGCAGCGACTGGTTACAACCAGTGGGCCATCCAATTTTATACAACTGTCATGGCGCACATTCGTCAAGTCCAATCAACCTGGTCAGAATAAAACCTGCTGAAAGTGGCACGGTGCAAATTACAATGTTGTTCTTTAACCCACCTAAAAACAAAACTGGTGAATTGTGTTTAGGAGTTGATCCTGAAAATAGATTAACTTTCCAGAATTGTGCTGATAATTCTTGGCAACTATCGTGGAAGCAATACCCGGGATCTAATTTCTGGGGTAAACATTAGTTTCCCGCAGACGAATTTATATTGGCTAAACAAATTCAAAAACCATTGCATAGTTGTTTATCTGTCAACAATGGCACGATTGCATTGAAAATTGTAGAAAACATTGAGGGTTGTTCGGAGAAAGGTAGCAGGTGGAAATTTTTTGAAACTAGTGCGCTTGAGACTCAATCTAGTTGCATCAATCTTGCCAACTATATAACTACTAATGTTTCTAGAGATAGTAGAAATAGTTATATACTCCTATATTTTCAAATTACCGTAGCAGTTACTTTTATTGGAATAATAATTTATTTTATAAGGAAAAGTGGCATTGTTAGAATTTTGTTCATGCCACATTTTTAGCACAGAAAGCGTAAGAAGATTATTCCTGATAAACATTTATAATGAATAAAACGAATAAAGTGATTATAAGTAAAAGCTTTATTGTTTTACTGACACTTTTCTGTACTTTATGTTGGTTTATGTACAATCATAATCAAAACGTTCTTTTAAACGAAACAATTATTAATTTGTTTACAAATCTTTTGAACGTGCCTACAGCAAAACATTTTGTGCGATGGAAAGCAGTTAAATTACTATTTGTATTGAGACAATTTTCAATTTTAAAATTATTTCAGTTGCTAAATGTCCCTTAGAGAATTAGATCAATTCAACTGTAATCGTGTACTCAAAGAATTTATTGCTTTCACGTTTATTTACTTGTCATATCAAAACTATAACTATAAATCAATAAATCAAATTACTATCAATATTGACATTTCTGTTTACTGTGCTTTGATGCGTGCTGGATTGCAAACATATTTTTGCAAGGTGCTAATGAGCAACAAGCTAAAAGCATTCAATAATAAAATGCTTAAAATATCTAACAAAACAAATAGGAACTACAATTTAACCGTCATAAACCATTCAAATAGAACATTAGTATTATATGTCAAGTTAATTTTGTTACGTATTGTTTTGATAGTCATTAATGACAGTATATATAAGTGCAATTTGCTAAGTTTTTAAAACACGGAAACAAATACAGACAAACAATATGTGATTACATGTCGTTAACCAAATATTCTAACCTTGTCTTAGTATATAATGTTGAGTAAATAAAATCGCAGTTTATGCATTAAATGTTTACCATTTAGCTGTGAGTATCATTCTGTCATTCTTCTGACATGAAGAACATTATTGTAGTGCATGACACAAGAAAATTAAGTTTTCGTACAATTACTATTACTACGGAATTATTATAAAGAGTACATATAAGCTTTAAACAAGTATGACAAATATAGTTGCATTTCTATTGGAGGTAGGTGTAAGTATACTCACACAGTTATACAGCTGTTCCTGTTCTCTTTTTTACAAATGTCAGAAGAAAGCGGCATTTCATATAACTGAAAATAGTCCAAATTGTCAACGCATTTTCAATGCTCCCCAAAGGTGCTGGTGTCAGCTAAAGACAAGTTGTTTGATACAATTTTATGTTTGTTTGCTAAATAATTATCCAGGAATTCCAAAATTGTGGTCTCCAAGTGGCTCAAAATCCATGATTCTGGAAACGGCTAAAACATCAAAGACATTCCACAAACTACGACATATTTTAGCATTACATTGTTTTATACACATTTTGCAAGCACTCTCAAGTTTACGTAAATGGCATATTCAAAAATTCACGCTAGATATTTTAGAACAGTTTATGTTAGCCTTCTTTATCGACTCGTTGTTTGTCGGTATAATTGTTTACAGATTCTTAGATAAGAATTCAACTGATGTGGCAGTTTTGGTTAATTCACTATTTAATCATCCTCACATTAAATCAATGAACTCAGTAAAAGCTTCCATGTGTTTTGTGCAGTTTAGTTTACCAGCTACATTACTATGTTATTGTGCTCTAGTTTTATTAATTGACTTCGAGCCAATCTCCCAATTCTTACATGACCAAAACATATTTCCAACCACATTTTGTACGTTTGTCAAGTACATCATTCAGTTTTACTCAATGTGGAATTTTGGAATTTCTAATGGTTTAGGATATTTTTTGAGCGTTGATGTCATGTTCAATGGTCCTTTAGCACTATGGAAACTCGCAAACAAACAATTGGGCCAAATCAAAAGCCATAATTATCTATCATCTAAGAAAGCTACAAATTTACTAAATCAGTCGCATTTTGAGTATTGTCAACTTCAAATATTTGCTAGTATACAGAATAACTGCTTTCAGGAAGAGTTGGGAATACCATATCAATCTCTTTTTACTTTTATGGCAATTCTAATTGCATCTGCCTGTCTTCAGCCCAGATTCACTTCGGAAGCAACTCTAGCGCATTTTGTTATTGCTGCGTATGCTATAATTACTTTGTATGTTTTACTATATATGTTAGCATATGTGCCTGGACGCGTAAATTTTGTCAGTGAAAAAATTAGAGACCAGTGGAGACACGCGCTTGGAATATCTGAATATCTAATTCATATGGGGAAACTGATGACACGTGACCTAAATATACTGCGTAGGCTTGAAAAGGGAAATCAGTTACTGAAAATCACTCTTGGCGGAGGCAACTTTTATGATAGATGCACAGCTTTAACTATCTTGGCTTTTCTTGCTGAGCAAACGGTGTCAACTTCGCTACTTATGAAGTAAGCGTGTAGATGTGTTGAAGCATTTAGTACTTTCTTATGCCTTAACATGTTAATGGCTTATTGGGAATTCAAAACAATGAATAGAAAAGCTAAACTGGAAAACTGTCTAACATCTTTCTAGTGTTGCATTAGCCAAAAACGTTAAGTCATGCCTAAGAATTGTATATGATTTTATGCTTGGTCAGAGTTTATCAGCTCTTAACTTAACAAACTGGTTATATATTTTCTATTCTAATAGCCCATTGCGCTCTAATAAATGTATTGCATGATAATAAAAGACATTTAAATGATTGGCAGGATTGGCATCAACTGTATTTGCTAGCAGACAAAATAATTTAGCCAATTTAATTTATTAACAAGTATAATTACATGAATACACAATTTACTGGACATGGTCGGGGCAAAGCAATAAACTAACTTAAATTACAAAAACTACATAAACAGTTTCAACGGGCACTTGAATTTTTTCATGTTTATTGCCGGTCTTTAATTTTATCCTGATCTGACTGAATTGCGGAATATTCAATTTTTCTCCTTGGTGCATTCCCGCAACTTAAAATTTTGCCTTGGCTTTACAGCAATCCCAATTTGCTTTGGTTGCAGCAGATATCCAAATGTAGGTTTTATATAATCTTGTAGTGCTCTACGAGGAGCCGGTAAAAACTGAAAGTTTTGCACAAGTTTGGCAGTCGCTAAAAATAACAAATCCTTAGCCAGATTCTCTCCAGGACAGATTCGCTTACCAGCTTGAAAAGAAACGACATTTTCTTTAAGCTTTCTACTCTTAATTTCGCCAACTTCTAGAAAACGTTCTGGACGGAAATTCTCCGGATCTCCCCAAACAGCTCGGTTGTTATGTACGTGATAGATGTTGGCAACAAGAAGTGTGTTCTTAGGTAAGTAATAACCTTCACAGTGAATGTCGTCCAAAAGACGTTGAATACTTCCAAATGGAACTATTGAAGCCTTTCTCAATGCTTCATATATAAAAGCTTCCAGATATGGTAGTCTAGCAAGTAATACAAATTACGAAAAAATAGAAAAAATCAATATGCTTTTGTTTGACTAATTAATCAACTTACTTTTTTGTATCAGTCAAGCTGGGAGTTTCTCCGTTGCTGTAGTTTTGCTGCAGCTCGGTGTACAACTTCTGTTGAACTTTTGGATAAACCACTAAATAGTTAATTATCCAGTTTAACATTGTTCCCGTAGCTTCCCCACCAACTATAAAAATCATTACTAGAGAATAGAAACCCGGTTTCCATCCAGACTCTCCGTAAAATATACTGCTTGGATCTGTACAATTTTCACATTGATCCAAATAAGCGTCAAGTAAATTCCTTTCTTTGGATTCAATTTTGAATTGCTTTCTGTGGAACTTCCTCTCTTCGAAATACTTGTCCACTTGTGCGTGTATATCCTTACAAGCTTTTATATAACCATTGTATCCTGATCGTTCTGGAACAATATATTGTAACCAGGGAAGAAATACTAAACCCGAGTTCATAGTAGCTTGCATAGCGTCAATGATATTCACTACTAATTTTCCTATGTCTGAGCTTTTACAATTTGGCCCACTTCGACTTAGTATGCTCCATAGAGTGTTGCTCATACTGCAAATAAATTTTTCGCGAAATGGAACTATTACGCAACTCTTTTTAGTTTCGGTTTGTAGCCAATCTATCATGTCTTCACAAGTAAGGTTTATTGTTGGTTCGATAATCGACCTTTGCGAGAATCCACATTCATCTAGGGCTTTCATGGTAAAGGTACGAATTTCAAGCCACTCCTTACCATCGGCGGCAAATATGCCATTGGGACCATCCGTAGTATTATCAAGTATTTTAAAGCGAAATCCGCCGGTGGATTCCATTGTGCCAAAAACTTGTTTCATTAATTGAGGGTCGTTCACAACCAGTGCTGGTTGTCCCAGAAGATTTACAGTGTAAACTTTTCCGTATTTGTAGGCCCATTTTGAGAATTGTAAATGAGGTGTTGTTGTGACCTGTAGTAGGTTTCCGACAATGGGAAAGCCAGAGGGACCTAGAATTAAAAAAAAAAAAAATAAAATAAAATAATGCAAGCTTGAATGAAGATTAAGATTAAAGATGATTACCTTTAGGGAATTTGTAGTTTTTTGCTTTTGCATAGTGATAGCAAAAAAGTATAATTGTTACAACTGATGTAAGTATGTAGCCGAACATTTTGCAAAGCAAGTAATTCCCAGAGTTTTGAGAGAGAATTTATATTAGCTGGTTGTCTGTTTCTGACCAACTTGCGAGTATAAAAATGTTTATAATTTTTAGCTTTTTATTTCTCGTATTCGTTAAGAATGTCAGGTATTTACGTAGGTGTGAGGTCGCATTCCTTGTTCTTGAATTCCATATTCCAATTACTTCTCTTGATTGCTACATAATTTTAACACGAGTCAAATTTTATATCTTGTAGGTGATAAAACTATTAAAATTTACCGACTGACATTTTATCACCGATTTGGTGGTAAACCCAACTAACCCAATTCGTTTGCTGATTGCTTAAGCTGTCTTTTCCGGGTGCCATAATGTCCCATTTTAAGCTAACATTGAGGTAAATATTCTAAGAAAAGTTGGCCAGCCAGTCGCAAAGTCTGAAAATGTGTTAAGCAATCGAGATATGCTAAAGCAAAAATGAGCTGATTTGAAAATCTATAATATTTTATAGGCGCATATTCTTGTCAATTATACTACAAAAGTTGTCAATCCACGATTTATTACGTTGAGATTTCTTCAAGTACTTTCTGCATTCACAAAGGTTTAGCAAAAATTACGGTCACACACAAGGAAAATGAAATCGTTTGTGCATATTTCTCACCATAATATATAAATTGTTAAATAATTTTATATATGTGCGTTCCAGAAACCTAGTTATGCAACAGAACCGTAGTATCCGTGCTTTGCACGACATGTGGTGATATCCGTGATAGACAATTTACTACATTTCGTCTTTATCATAAAATGGTATATGATGAATTGTTATATGTTACTGCTTTTAAAGACATATTAAATCAGGTTACATATTGATGCATATTAGTAAGAATTGCAAATCCTAAAACTTAAGTGGTAATGTTTTTTGAAAATTGTAAATAGTCTTTTAATTTACAATATCATTTATAGTCTGAACTTATTTTGTACATTTCAGAGCAGGGACATCAAGTTTTACACTGCATCTGCGTCATATTAAATGACGATCAAGTAAGATTTTGCAGCCATAATGTAGGTTGCGACTATAATTCTAAGCTACTTGAATGTCCCGTGAATGCAAGGGACAATAAAGAAGTAAACATTCAAAATGGTTTCAGTTTACAGATTAAAAGTTATGGAGTATCCTGACAATTCATGAACACAAAGCTTCATATATTGTGTGCAAACTTTCTCTAATTTCTAATGGGACATAACGGAAGGTTTGTTCCCGACATTCGCCAACTTTTTATGTTAGCCTGCTTTTGTAACTCAATATTTGTAGGTAAAATAGCCTATAAGTTTTAGAAGAAAATGCATTCAATGTAACCGTTTTGCTTATTTCACTATTTAACTACTTTGGACTTAGAACAATGAACTCTGTGAAAGCTTCCATGCCATCTGTGCAGTTTAGCTTTCCGGCAACCTTACTTTTTTGCTTGTATACTTTGTATATGAAGCACATAAAAGTATTTTGTAAAACATTGTTTTTGATAACATAAATCATGATTATTTTTACCGCAGTAAAAAAAATATTGTTATGCCAATGCAACTAGGTAGGTATGCATGCTTTCGTGTAAAAATTAATACTCTCATCAATTATCAAATAGCAGAATATGTAACATCTTTTATTGCATATCTATTATGCAGCGTGCATTTAAACTCAAGGACAAAATGATTGAAACCATACAGCCATTTTTTACATTATCGTATTTTGGCTTGTCCACATCTGTCAGCGCTAAAGCACATGCTGAGTGTATAATGAAAACGTCCACTCTGCTTTCTGAATGCATGTAAAAAATATTGAATCCTATTGACCTTGAAGCTGCTGCTGGTTTTGTTGCTTATTTTAGCTATTAGACTGAAATTGTTCTTACTCGAATGCGATAACACAAACATTTATGTTGGCTTAATTTATCATATAACTCTTACAATATCACTCCGAAATCGGGTGTAGCACTAATACCACGCTTGTAAACGTTATCAACACTGTAAAAATATCAGTCATTCGTGGTTGTAGGTAGAGTGCTGGTCACAGCCACAACAGACGAGCCCTACTCAAATTCTAAAATAAATTCACGTCAAATTATATTTTTTGAGAAAAATGTGTCAGTTTATTTTGTTTATAGTTGTGTTGGTGCTTCTTTGCAGCTTTTTATTGTGGCTTAGAAAGGCCAACCTTAATGTACCGCCAGGTATTTATTTTTTCAGAATTCCCAACCTGGGAATTTGAGAACTCTATAAAAATTATTTATATCTTGATAGGTCCACAGGGTTTTCCACTTTTGGGAAATTTACTTCAGCTTGGATCAGAACCCCACCTTAAATTTCAGCAATGGGCAGAAAAGTACAAAAAATTGTACACCATATACTTTGTTAATAAACCAGTGTTGGTAATAAGTGACGCCAAACTGATGAAAGAACTGCTCAGCATGATGCCAGCCACCCGAAAATTTAGCACTGAAGTGTTAGCCGGAATAACAAAAGGCTGCTATGGAGTCGGGTTGAGTGATGGGGAAACTTGGTTGGAACAACGACACTTTTTCCTGAAAACCTTAAAACAGTTTGGGTTTGGTCGTGGTAAGACTATTGAAGAAGGGGTTTTAGGGGAAGTGCAGGACTTTACAGGTTGGCTTGAAAATGAGCAACAGAAAAACGGTAATGTAATTGTGCACAAAAAACTGATGCAATGCTCCATCAGTATCGTTTGGACAATGGTAACCGGACAGAGAATTGACAACCATGAGTCAGGAATAGTCAAGCTGATGGATGAGTTCATGGATAATTTGCAAAAGGTGACAAAAAGCGGTCTGATATTTATCCCTGCATTAAAATACATTGCACCAAAATGGTCCGGAGCTCAGGATTATGAAGCAGTCCTGAAGAAACTGCATACATTTATTAACGAATATATTCGGGAACATAAGACAACCAGAATTAAAGATACTTTACCCAGAGATATTATTGACGCTTATATAGAAAAGGCAGAAAATTGTGAAAATCCCGTGTCTAGTTTCTATGGTGACGAAGGATGGAAGCATGTTTTTGCTTCGGTAATTTCTCTCTTTCTTGCCGGTGGAGAAAGTCCAGGTGCGGCTATTAACTTTGGAATAAACTATTTGGCAGTGAATCAACAAGCACAGAAAAAAATGCAAGAGGAAATCGACAAATTTATTGGGTCAAGCAGAGATCCGTGCCTGGCAGATAAAATGAAGTAATTTATACGAATAATTTGGTTTTGTACTAGTATTACTGGTCAGTAAAATTGCATCTACTTTATTTAGCATGCCCTACATGGAAGCAGCAGTTCTTGAAATACTTCGCCTAGCAACAATAGGTCCTATGGGAATTATTCATGAGCTCACGGAAAATGTCAACTTTGAAGGATACAACTTGCCTAAGGGAATGCTTCTAATTCCAAACATATATCACGTTCATTATGACAAAACTGTTTGGGGAGACCCGGAATGCTTTAGACCGGAGAGGTTTTTAAGTGAGGATGGAAAAAACTTGAAAGATTTTGTAGTAGCATTTCAACCCGGAAAAAGAACTTGTCCTGCAGAGTCTCAGACCAAGGATATTTTGTTTCTGTTTATTACCAAGTTACTACAGCAGTATACGTTTTTGATGGACAAAAGTGTAAAAGATCCAAAAGAATATTTTAAAGCTAGTATGGGTTTGGCACTGTTGCCACATAAACTTCCTGTTGTGGTTACAAAGCGACACACGTAAGATGTAATCAATAAAATTTGAATTATTTTTTATTTACAAAGTGGTTTTCTTGTAAGAATTTTATCATTTACTGGAATTACTCACACTAATACACTCAGAAATATTTTAGAACATGATTTTGATTGCCTACTTATCAATCGATCATAGCAGCTTTCTCCGTAAAATTTTTAATAACTGGAATAGTGACAATTTGCATTAAAAATTCCACTTAAATTTGATTGCTCAATAGTTCCCTCTTGTTTTCCCAGGAATACGAGTCAAGCACCAGAGACCATATTATGGTACCCAAAAACACAATTTTAAGCAACTGCATTAAATATTAAATTGTTTTCTAGAATCATGATAATTAAAGCACAATAATTGTTTGTGTTTCACATCATTATTCATCTTTTTAAGTAAACAATTCCCATTTACAATTACATCAATTTTATCTGTGACTTGAATAATATTTTTCGTTGAATCGTAATCAATCATTACTTTTTTCAGAGTATCTACTTTATGTGTAATTATATTTTGCTAAATCATATTAACATCTATCGTTATCCATTCACTATGTTTATTTTACCCAATGATCGCTTGCGCATTTATCCATCGCGTCCCTTTTCATACATTGTCTGCTTGTTTATTAGCTAATATTCTTCTGGACAGTTATGGTAATCACTGTCCTATGTATCTAGTATTTATCTTCACTTTCATTAAATAATTATTTTCTATATACATCGATATTTACTTGTGCTAGATGTGTTTGAGCACGCGTGAAGAATTATTCTAAATCATCAAATAGAAAGATACTTAAAACTAGGTTAAAAGTTGAGGGGCATTCATTGCCATTGTCATTCACACGTCAGTCACTGGAGTACCAAGAAATCGTGGTTTGCTAGAAGATATATTTTCCTTAGATATCGAGAAATATGTTTAAATGAAAAATTCTACAGTATTAGTACCCATCGTAACCCTAAACTGGCCTAGGACAAAATAAACGTAAACTGAAAGTCAAATAAGTGTTCAAGTTTACCGATAATCCTACATTTAGATGGACCTTAGGGAGGCAAGTCTGTTAACCAGTTTGAATCACACCAAATCGTGCATAATATTTTGCTTAGAATTTACACCAAGCATGTTGTACAAATTTGTAGAACATTTTCGCAGCAACGTTGACGTCATTATTTGATGTCACAACGTTTTGTAATACAACCATAATATAAAATAATCATGAGTAATAATACGCTTCTGCATGACTTACTAAGTCTGGTCATGGAAATTGTGTCAACTAGCAAGCGTAACATTGTACGTAGCAATTGATTTATAATATTTTGGACAAATTGCTATAACTTATAGTGGTAAAACAATACGTAGGTTTCAGCAAATCTGAACACCATCAACGTGTGTTACAGTAACCAAAGTTCATCGTTTGCTGTTTCTCTTCAGCAGTTCTACTGACAACTGACTGATTAATTGTGCAGCTTGTACTGACATTATTACTCGTAGTTGTGTATATTGTAAATAATTCATTATAAACATTTACAAATATTTGCAACTTGTGAACTGCCAGTATATAATAACCTGTCACTGTTACAATTTGCTGTAAATATGGAAATTTGGAGCAGCTCCTTTGGCTTGCTTTTCAACCTCCTGTCCCAATTAAAAGCAAATATTATTCCCAGAAGCATGCGGAAACATATTTTTGATACATTATCAAAGTACTGGCAGCAAACGCAAACAAGACGTTTGATTCAACTTTATATTCGTATTTTAAATAAGTATCCTGGAATTCCAAAAATCTGGCTACCTAGTAATTCAAAAACATGTATTTTGGAAACCTCAACAAATACAAGCTCGTTTACTCCCCTACGATATATTTTAATTATACATTGCAGTTTACATGCCTTACAAGCAACATCATGTTTCATAAGTTGGCGCAATGGTAATTTCTCAGCAAATATTTTACAGCAATTTATGTTTGCTTTCTTTTTGGACTCGTTGGTTGTCGGTATAATAGTTTACAAGTTCTTAAGAAACAACGCAGTTGACGTGACCGTTTTAGTTAATACATTATTTAATCATTCAAAAATTAGAAATAAGAGCTCAGTAAAAACGTCGATGTGCTTTGTGCAGTTTAGCTACCCGACTACTGTACTTGTCTATTGTGCACTTGTTAATATTAGTGAGTTTGAACCAATTTCTCTACTGTTGCACCAACAAAACTTAGTCACAGCTAATGCGAGTACTGTAATTAAACTTGTGGTTCAACTTTACTCAATGTGGAATTATGGACTTGCTCTGGGACTTGGATATTTTGTCTGCGTTGATGTAATGTTTACGGGTCCTGTGGCTTTGTGGAAACTGGAATCTATGCACTTGCGCCAGCTAAGAAGTATTAGCTACACATCACCAAAACAAACTGTTGACTTGCTAAAACAATCACATTTTGAATACAACCAATTTCAATTTTTTGCTGGGATACAAAACAACTACTTTCAAGAAGATTTAGGGATACCATTTCAGTCCCTGTTTTCATTCATGGCTATAATAATTGCTTCCGCTTGTCTTAAGTCTAGGTTCACATCAGAAGCTACTGCAGCGCATTTTGTAATAGGAGCCTATGCAATTATCGTCCTGTATATTTTGTTGTACATGCTTGCTTACGTGCCCGGACGAGTAAATATTATTAGCGGAAGGATTAAAAATCAATGGAGAAAATTTCTTGAACCAGTTGGATTTGAAACGACTATGCGGAAGCTAACGGCACATGACTTAAGGCTGCTACGAGCACTTGATAGAGGAAAACGAGAATTGAAAATTACATTAGGCGGAGGCAACTTTTATGATCGATGTACATCTTTGAATATGTTGGCATTCATTATTGAGCAAACAGTGTCAACATCATTGGTCATTAAATAAACTAGAAAAGTAGTTACACTACCAAATTTGATCAATTCTTTATACCTAGCAATTATAGTTTATATTAAGAAGTAAAAAAAGTATATCAGCAGCAAGTTCCAAATAGTTGGTAAATCTTAGTTTTAGTTGTTAGATGAATAATAATCCTGATAACGTTCATGTCATTCGGAGGCATATATGTTGCCGTTAGACATGTTTAACATCACCATTTAAATATGTTAATATTATATTCGATTTGATATATTATACCATGAACAGTTCAGGTGCTCCTTTACTATATTTTGTTGACATTTATGGAGAAATTTTTCCATGTATGTTAAGTTCAATATAATTATATAAACATATATGATTGACTTCTGTACCTATATACAACATAAATTACGAAGTTAGACACGTTGGTATGTGTACAATATGTTATAGTAATGCCGTATAAAGGATTTATTCTTGCGACTTGTTAAGTATGCATAAAACAACGGTAAGGTAAGTAATTAAGTAATTATCAGAACATGTTCTTAATAATTCAACATCATCAATATAATATGTCGTAGTAAACATAGTTTTTGTACATCTGGCGTTGTCTCTAAACAGTTATGTTACCAGTTGTATTTAGTTATATTTATATATTATAAATAATCTAATAAACGGAACAGAAATGATTCAATATATTTTTCTTTTATGAAGTGTTTTGTTGATTGATGTTAAACGAATTTACTTATATCCAAAATATAAACGCAAAAAGTACACCAAAACATAACCTATTGAAACTTTGATTTGGTTTGCCAGATCCGGAAATATATATGAAGTTTTGTGGAACGCTACAATTTAAGCCCTTGTGCATATGATTTTCCCCAAGAAGTTTCCATTGCTGCGTTTCATCCATTACAGAACAACTGTTTGTAAGCTTTAGTCTATTTAAATTTTTGTTCAAAGTTAGGCACTGTTTTGTTAGAGCATGAACCAACACAAATTCCACGGTCAAATTTATTTCCAAAATATTGTTCATTTCTGAATTTTTCATTTTCCATGAAAGCCGTGACGAATTTGTTGTACAGTTCTCAAAATGCAACTGGTCGCCTAACTCACTAACAGCCAAACACTTGTAGTGAGTTTCATTATGGCTATGATTAGAAAACAGCATTGATAGCTGCACAACACCTGACTCAACAGGTCTAATCCACATGAGTTCGTGTGGAGTAACAGATTTTCCGTTAAGGCAATAGTACAGAACCGCACTGTCGTTTATGTATGACGTTCCTTCGTTTCCAACACATTGGCTTGTGGCAACGTGTACAAGATGTGAACCCGAAGAAAGACATGTTCCCAAAATACAACGCTGTAATAAATTCAATTGATAGATTTATAAGATATTTATCAAAGAATTTAAATGGTTTGAAAATTTACTAATCCAACTTACCCCATCTAGTTCTCCAGCCTTACATTTGGTACCTTCAAACGGATCGAATTTCCTGTAGGTAGTAAACATGCCTGCGCCTACATTCATGCGACATTTAGCTTCCAGACAGTTGTTTTCTTCCTGAAAATAGTTTGACAATTATGTCTTTCAATACTGTTTTGACAAGATTGGAGTTGTCATAAGTCAATTACTTATTCCTACCTCATTAACATACGCCGTTACGTTATTTGCCAAAAGTTGACACTGATCTGCCAACGATAATCTGCTACCACTGACTTCTGGCTGGCTACATGGTAAAGATGTATCAATCATTGGTTCAGTAGGCCCTACTATCTGTCTTAAACAGTCTGCTTGCTTTGTTCTCAGGAACTTCAAGATTGACTTTTGGGAGCAAGGAGAAAAGAAATGTTCTCGCAGCTTATGGCTACCAGTGTAAGCCATTAGAAACTGGTGCTCTGTGGCATTAAAAGGATCACATTCTTCCTTTTTGTAATCGTCTTCCATGTCGTGATAGGCTCCCAATCTAGAAAATCAAATTCAAATGTAAAAGTGTTTGCAAGAGAAATTGGCTTACGTATTCTTAAGGGTTTGTGCTTACAAATGCCCAATCTCGTGAACCAAAGCCACTGGCAAGTGCGCATTTTGCAGAGTAATTGCTAGCACACTATCCACAGTTTTTCCAAGTATATCCACATTACAAACATGCTTTGTATTTGCAACACCACCAACGTTATCTGAAAACGAGGAGCCTGACGCCGGGATTGCGATATCGTAATTTGTAAAACCGTTGGACATGGCTTGTTCAAATAACCAGCTTTCAAAACTGGATAAAGACTTTGGAGCTAGTAACTTTCCGTCATGTAAGCGATGTTTCTCAAGGAAATGTTGCTCATCTTCTGTCTAAAACATAAACGCAATATGAATGACATTTTCAATGTTTTAAATATTTATAAACATTACTTTCGACAAACACATGATAGTGTAATTAGTTACCTGTATGTTGATAATTGAGTTAACTCGAAAAGATAAGCTAACGTTTTGTAACATTTTAAATCGCAAATGAACATCCCAAAGCAGTGCTTTCCAGTATGTCAGAATTTTTGTCTCATTGTGCTGAAAGGCTTTATTAAACTCCATGTCACAAACAATTGCAAGCTCTAGAACAATTTCATACTTTCCATTGACCATTGGGTAAGTTGTGTTTTCTCTGAGTAAGTAATCATTATGCGAAGATGCATTACTGGCAGCGCAAAAACTAATTAGTAGGCAAGTGGCAGTAATTACATTACACGACATAATTATATTGACTTTCAAGGTACAGTTTCTGCAGAAATTAGTTTGTTTATTATGTTTAAAACCTTGTTCACAAAATTTTGTCTAATATTTATAGTGTTAACTAACACAAAACAATTAACTAACACTATCACCCGTATATATTTCAGGAAGAACTCTTGTTCGTTCTCCGAAAATTTCAATAATTTGTGCAACCAAAACGAAGCAAATTTCAATGCACTCAAGTTATCTTCTGGCTTATAAGTGATTGCTGTACGTGATTATAACAGAAGGTTATTTGGTACTTCAATGGTCATATTGTAGCTCAGGTAATTTATTTTAAGGCAAAATTCAGAGTAACAATACATGTTATAAGCCTATTTACAACCCGTAGTGTGAGGTACTTGATTCGTACTCATACTGCATGTGTTACTCAAATAGTAATAATCCGTACGTGAGTAGCTTAAGCCTTATTTCTCCGTAGTGAATCGTTTGTTTGCTATTGGTAAAATCAAAGTAAAGTGTATTTTCCTTCACAGATACAATACATACTCATAAAGCTTGTGTCTTGGACCAACTAAATCTGCAACTAAATTTCGATATACCTGTTGAACGCATAAATTTACAATACATAAAACTTTCTTGTATTTCAAAATGTTTAAGTATTTTTATTTTCAGAACGGTTATTTTCCATTGCCTGTGATGGCACTTAATATAGTGTCCTATATATTACTACACGTAACAAGCTTTATACAGCCGTGTTTGTTTTAGAAACGATAAATATTCATATCCGAATTTTTAGTAACAAAGTATTACGGAACAATTATCAAATTTCATAGTAATACAAAGTCCAGTAAACTTATAAATACACTCTCGTATTTTTAGACTGCATGCATTTTAATATTTTAAAATGTGTTCATTCAAGTTTGGCTTAGCTTAAGTTTAGGTAAAATATTAACGTTTTCGGTAGATTCTTTTTAAAAAGCACAAAACTTCCATTAAGTATCGTAATTTTTTGCCTCACATATACACAAACACAATGCTTTTTTAAATCTCAAGTAAAACTGAATAACTACAAAATATAAGGTTTTAAACCTGTTCAAATTTTTAATTGCAGCATTTGCTATCAATTTTGCGTTTTCCAGTGCTGCAGCTACCATACTAAATCCCAACCCAATGCTCCACAGAATGTATATTACGACAATATTTCCCTTCAAACTAGCGCGTTGAGGTTTTTGAATTTCATGTGCATCATCATACTCAATCTCTGTATTTATTGTGGGCAACCAGTCAACAATACCACTTTCTTTGAAACGTCTTAATTCAGCTAATACTTTAGGCCACACGTAACCATCAATTTTTATACCAACGCTAGCTTGACCTAGTGTCTCCGACCCTATCGAAATGAGATCTACTCCTTTTCGCTTTAGTATACGCGCCCATTGTATTACTTCGTTTTCTGACAACACTATGGCAGTTTTATTACAGGACGCAAGAGAATCTAAATACAAAGTTTGTTCTTTCTCATAAAACAAAGCATTCAAGGCGTAAGTTTGTTCTCGATAGAAAGTAAGAATTGATTCAAAAACATGTGCTAGTTTCGGATGAATTGATGAACCAGTGTATAGTTTATTAAATAGTTTTGCCTCCTGTGAATCGTTCCTTGTTCCCAAAATTTCTCCATATGCAAGACTTGTTTGACCAACTAAACTTGTGGCTTCGAAATCGTACAGATACACACCCTTTAATTTATTAGACACAATTCTATGACCACGGCCGACTACTTCAAGTGTTAGTGGGTAATCCTTGGAAGGCAATATATGTGGTTGAGACACTTTGCTATAAATGTCAAAGTTGTTATTCTGAAGTTGTTCAAACGTTTTGTACAGAAGTGGCTTTCTTGGCAAAACCATTTTGTAAACGTTGTCGTTACGATAAGCATTACTGAGCACAAGGGCTGCTAGAATTAGTCCTGAAAGTAGAAGTCGAAACTTAGGATTATCTGCCACGTAAGGTTGATATGGACCACCTTGCTCAACCAAAACTTTTGTAAGGCGAAAAATATTGTCATGCCAGCGTATTGGATTTCCTCGGTAGTAAAAACTTTTGGATATAACCAAGGCAAGCAGGACAATTGACAATAAGGTGCATAGCCATATAAATGAATCGTATACGCTAACAAACTGTTCAAATTGAAATCTAGGCATACCCTGCTGACCACATGCCAGAAAACGAAGTTTAGTATGGCTTGGTTTAATTTCAAATACATGATTAGATATAAACCCACTTGGAATTATATCTGCCTTCCATCGGCCCAGAAGAGAGAAACCCGTACGCGTACGACAATCAGAAGGGGACAAGCGCTTACGGTGATATGCACCAAAGTTAAAGTAGCACTGTGTCCACTCCTTCATAAGAGCCTTGTAGGATTTATTTCGCATTGAAGTTGAAATAATTTCAGAGAATGTCATAGCAAACTTGCTAGTGAGGTGGCGTGGACTGCGGATCGGTTCATTTAGGATCAAATCTGAACTGGAAAAATCTAAAAGCCCCCCAGTTGAAGTTTGATAAGCATGTAGTACAATTTTTTGTTTATTTAGAGCAGAAAATTGTTCCAAGTCTAAGTTGTATACCGCTATGTTATATTTGCAATAATTGCAACGTTGGACGATGCCCACTTTTGTGATTTTTCGTGGATTCGTATCCGGAGTGGCTATTAAGTAGACAAAAAATTTAATTGGGTTGTATGTTTTTACTCCAATTTCAGATTCCATTAGCTCTCCTACCCAGTAATTTATGCTGCTGATTGCACTTTCATTGAGTTGCTCGAACATTATCAAAACTTGAAATGTAGGAAGTGACATTCCACCCAGAGTAATCCGGCTGTCTTTTCTTAATGCAAATTTGTATATCCAAATTGGAAGTTCTGAAAGCAACTTGGGTGGAACTTGAAGATGTATTTGTATTCCACCATACCATGGTTTACTTAGTAAAAGTATTTTGGGAAACGTATACCCGTAAACTGATAAGTTGTCAAGAACTTCATCCGTAGATTTAAACGGGAAGTATAAAGGACACACAGAATGATTTTTCTTATTAAACACCCCAGTATAGTTTGGGTTTTTAAAGATCAGCCCTGCCCAGTTTGCAAATCGTATTACAATAGGAACTTCTGTTTCTTTGATGTCCAAACCAAAGTAGTTGGTTAGGGAAACAAAAGATGTGTGGTTGTGCAAGATTGGTCTAATTAAGTCGTTTAAGTTGTCTTAGACTGTGCCTGTTCTACGTATGAACTAAAATTTACCCTCTCCAGAACCCAGAAAGGAAGCTGGTTTAAAAACGAACACCTTTTGTGATTTTCTACAAATACTGCTGAGCATCCTAACGTAAAGAACAGTTGAAGCAATATAAAACACTTTACTACGGTCCAGAATATTTTTGTGTTTATTTTTAAATTCATGTTTCTGGAAATCGCCCTTTAAACTACTATTGATGAACTGTTTTTTTGTTTCCAAGTTGTTCTATTTGAATGCCATGATTTTAAATCTTCCCGCACTCGCACAGCCCATTGTATTAAAAAAAATTTTTACCTTTCTCTTATTACTTTATAATTAATTTTCTTAAAAGTTCTATACAAACTAATCTAACTACACAAACAATTTTATTCGAAAAATTTCGTTTGCCTAATGGTCCTCAGTTATGCTACCTTAAAGAGTGCTTTAAAACTAACAGCATCGCCTACTTACAATACTAACTAATTCTGTAAACCTTCTTACGATGACGACAATTCCGATTTGTTCTCAAGTTTTATTTCATATGGAAAAACGTTCGTGACGTAATATCCTGTTTTGGTACTTTTACCTACCTTTAAATATACTTTTACTTCAGTAAAATGTTTAAAGTAATTGCGATATTTTGATTGTAATTTAAGATTCTTAAAAAGTAGAGGAACCAATTAAAGATACTTAATTGGATATTATATATGTTTGTCACGAAAATGGTTGTAAACAAACTTTAATCTTCACGGTTTTGATCGCTGAAATAGCTGAAACGTTTCGTTTGAACTTTGCATGCTTAGTGTTATGAAATATGCCTACACTTGCAAAACTAGCTTAAACTGAAATTTATGAACTTTAACATAACGTTGAATGAACGTTTGAACTTGAACGTTTGTGAACATTAAACGTTTGGTGTATTGAATACACGGTGATTTGATGCATATGAATCTCACAACATCATACGACTATGACGACAACAACATGTCCAGAGCTGAAAATTAACATTAGAAGAAGTTTCAAGCCAGAAAACGACGCCAAATGCTCAGAGTCAATGTTTTTATTTTTTTTCAAATTATCAATGTTTTGTTTGGCCTACCAGAACGTTCCTTTTTTCATTTTCATAGAGCATAATGAAGATTAATGTTTACCTAGCAGAGTTTGAATTTTTGCACAAACGCACTTAGTTATTCGACATTCTTTCAGACTTTGAAGCACGAAGCTTGGTCTTAGTAGCTAGCAATACTATTTTTTCTAACCAAATGTAAAATAAAAATACATAATTTGTATTTACTTTTATTGCTACAGTAACTAACCAAAATTCTTTGCACATATCATAGCATCATTTCAAACGTTGGAGTTTGAGATCTCAGTAAATTTACACTTAGGCAAACTTGGTTGAAAAATTAGATCACTTTGTTTTAACAAAGACAGGACTGTTACGTGTAATTTGATCTTTTAAAGTAAAATAATGTGCACCTGCAGTTTGGTAAACTATTATGTTTTGGGGTTATGAGTATAGTGTTCTTGATAACACTTCATTGCTACACTCTCTATCTTCTTCGTTCTTATCAGAGAAAGATGCTTTTCATACCATGCTTTTATAATAATTACGTACACTGTTTTTCACTTCAAACTTATAATGCATTAAGCACTTTTTTCAAAATCAAACAGTTTTTTTCCTCCTGCTCTCACAAACTTATCAAACTTTCAGTATATATGAAATGCCTTGTCAAACTCACAATTGTGAAGTATTAGCTCTAGATGTGATCAAAAATTTTAAATATCGCATAAATACTAACTTTGAGTGACCTAAGCTAAACATCTGTAACTTTTTGTCTTTCAGCAGAATTCAATTTAACTTGTCGCGCATATACACAACTAACTACGATATTTTAGTACAGATTTGCCCCGCTGAGAAGAAAGTAAGTTATTCAAAATTCTATAAAAAATATGAATTATCATGCACTTAAATTTATCACAAAAGCCAATACATAGAAGTATTTTCTAAAAACAAAAGGATGAGCATAATACCACTAATATGGCCTACTAAATATCACAGATCTTTGTAAAAAAAAAATATCAAGCCACTTTCAAGAAATCCGGGGTTAAGTGCTAAGGTATGTAAAATTTTGCTGGTTTTTTTCAACTCTTTTGAAAGGTGTTTGATTTTTTGTCTCAAAATGTAAAGCAAGTTTAAGTTGTGATGTTATCTGAAAGATTTACTGGGTTTTGACTTTTTAGTCAAAAGTTATAATAATTTGAAACTTGATTAGTGCGCAAGCCTTGATTAGGAATACAACTTAGCAATTATGGATTTGACAATACATTTCATCTTTACTGAAAGTTTGACAAGTTTTTAAGAGCACAAAGAAAAAAATTGCCGATTTTGAAAAAAGTGCTCACTGTACTTGTTTATAGTAATCATGCAGTCATGTCTGGAGAAGTCTGCAAAGAATCAAATTACCAAAGCTTTCTTGCCTCTATGCTGATGTTCTTTGAGATTTTATAGCATTATACTTTTAGCATTATGCGGATGAAGAATCAGCAGTGTTGGACACTCTCTGTGATTAAAAATACACTTATTATTGCATAACCACAAAAACCTAGTACAAATAAGCAGTGAATTTTATACACTTGAAATTTATATTTATTAGTTAATCAAATCGTAAATTATAGTACATTTAATTACCCTGAATATGAGGTTGATTTCACCTGGAAACGCATCATGGATTCCAACAAAGTTCATTATATGTCTCATATATTTACTACGTATCCAACCCAGCAGCAGTACAATGTTTGACTATAGACTATATTCGAAACTAAACATGGAAGCGCTAGAAGCACAATCAAACACGCCAAATTGGAATAGAACTGGAAATGACAAATTCGTTGTTGAGCTAGCTTTGTTTTGTGACAGAGATTTTGGTAGTTTGTTCCAACACAACAAAACCAAGATGCTGCAATACTGGCAAGCAGTTTTGTACGACGTGCAGTTACGGTACAAGACACTACCAAGTGTCAACGTCACTTTTCGTGTAACGTACTTTCGGGCACTTGAGGTAAAAACTAAGCAAATTATCAATTAGTCAACCAAATGAAATATTTATCAACAAAGCTAAAACAAAATGAATTACATTGGATACTTTATTTAGAATGCCGAGCAACAGCTTTTTGTAGAGAAAGCACGCTTTAAACCGGGATCTGTTTTTATTCAGCACGTTTTTAATGGTTTTGAGAAATGGGTTTACAACAAAGTAAAACAAAAGCCGACGTTTGATATTGCAATTTTGGCTTTGGGAGCGTGGCCATTGGGAAATGAACAGGCACTTGCTAACTCTGGAACTATTTGTGAAGGAAACATATTTCGAGGAAAATGGCTTAGCAATATAGTCCTTTCGACAAGAAGTGGAGATACTGCTGGAGTT
The DNA here is from genome assembly GCA_029691765.1 of Entomobrya proxima. Taxonomy (NCBI): domain Eukaryota; kingdom Metazoa; phylum Arthropoda; class Collembola; order Entomobryomorpha; family Entomobryidae; genus Entomobrya; species Entomobrya proxima. The sequence continues at coordinate 28,617,666 of CM056170.1, read as the reverse complement.
CTTGCTCATGAAATTGCGCACGTGTAAGTCGTACTTTGTGTTTTATCCAGTTTTACTGAAAGTATATCAAACCGCTTTGACTACATTTTGATTTGCAGCTTAGGAGCTCCACATGACAACACAGAATCCTACGTGTTTCATGAATGCGGTCAAGTTGTAAAGCAAGGCTACTATTTAATGAGCATTGACGGTGGAATAAATCGGCAGGTGTTTTCACCCTGTACTGATAAAATCTTGGCCAGCAAGTTTAGACACTTTCCAATGAACTGCCTTGAAAATATTAGCCGAAACATGGCTCCAATAATCGATACAGATGTGTTAACAGCACCACACATTCCCATTCAAGAGCAGTGTCGACTTTTAACAAATGATTCGTCAACAATGCTTACACAGGTTTGTAAAACTGCTGGTTTTTTTTTAATTTAGAGCACATTTAAAATGTATATGTTAATTTGTACTTTCAGAACGAGCTAAATTGTTCTGCAGTAATATGTCCATTGAAAATAGAGTCAAACTCTCCCAGCAATTATCTTATACCATTCAATGGATCTCCATGCAAAGATATAAATGGACAACGAGGGGTATATACTCAGAGTTTTAAAATTGTAAATTGACTGCTAATAGTTGGCTTTAAATGATTTCAAACTACTTGTAGACATGTTTTCGGGAGACTTGCATTCCACAAGGAATTTTATTTATAAGCAGCGAGCATGGAAGCTGCTTTACTGGACTTGGTGGCTTTACTTCCAATTCCGGAAACTTAGTTCCAACAAACTGTTCAGAATTGCTGGCAAATCCACTGGATGTTATCCATCTGGTGCATACTGACGGAAATGGAATCTTCCTCACCAAACACTATTGGAACCCTGAAAACAAAATAGGACTAAAATGTTTAACGTTCCCAAATAACACGGAAAATGGGTGGGTTCCAGTTTTTGAACCATGTAAACCCAATCCGATTTTTGGATGGGAGCTAAGAATCATATCAAACAAAAGTGCTAACAATGAGTTTCTCGTAATCCATCGTGACACACAATTGTGCCTAGCGATTGAAGAAACGTCGGGAAAATTGTTTGGGTTAAAAAACTGTTCCTTGGTTGATGGTAAAGTTGTATGGAAAATGAAATTGGTCAATGGAACAGTTTTGACCCATGACAATTTCAAGGATTTTATTATTCCTATTGAGTCAAAAGAATATGTTTGGACTTGGTTTGATATGCTCTCGGTTCTAGCAACTCTTCATCTCCTTTATCTAGCTATTTCTTATATTGTCGTTAAACTGCGCAAACTTGCATTATCTGTTGTGAGCAGATACTACAACAAAAATAAACTAAACTAAGTAAATTGACTAATGTAGTAAGATCAATGTGTACTTAGTAGCAACTATTGTGTTAGCAAGTCGTTTTCTTTAACAAAGGCTTTCAAACAATAATTTAACTTTAACTTAAATTTTATTATATATTATTCAATACAAGTAAAATTTGAAATTTGCATTTATCTACGCGGAAGAAGGGAAAGATGTTTACTTGTTCTTTTTATGAGTTATCCAAATACAACGAACTCTCCAAAGTCTCATGTTGTTATATTATCTTAGATCTTGCTTAATATAAAACATAAAATATTATTTAACCATATAGCAAAATACAAATGATTTTCTACTATAAAATGCTTAATTATTTATCGTATATTTTGTAGTGTTCAATAAATATAAAAAGCGATCAAAATTCTTGTGTTTCACCCGCAAACACCCAGCAAAGTATCTGAGAATATCAATGCTTATTTTCACTTCGTTTCAATTAATCATAAATCAAAGAAAACAGCATCCCAAATTGAAAAGTGAAATGAATCAGACTCAACTTATCAAACCTTTTTTGGCATTTAAAATTTGAACATGTTTGGAGCATTTTTAAAAGGACACAAAACGAAAATAGTTTTATATATCATTTTATTTAGCTGTTGGCTTTATGCGTTTCTAAAAAATAGAATCAGATTAGAGAAATTATAAACCAGTACATTGAACCATCAAAAATGCTCGCTGCAAAGACGATATTTATCTGCAGAAAACAAAAGTACTACAAGTTGTATGTATGTTGCTGAATGCAAGTTAGAGCCTATTTGCTTGGTTAGTAAAAATAAAGTGGACACAGGACATACTCGCGACATGACCTCTCACATAGCTCTCTTGCAGAAACTGCAAGCTAATTAAAAGTTATAAGGTGTAAGAAATTTGAGCTGCTTCAGCTCAAATTCAGGGATTGTTCATCAATGACAAAATACAAAATGTTATTTTATAATATAAAAGTTAATTAGTTTACCGACTTCTGACTGGCCAACAATTTTAAATCTAGACCTTGAGTGATTTTCTTAAAATATTTGTATAAATAGTAATTCTAAACATCTTATGTGAACGGCGCTCTTCCAGACCTTTGTTACGACAGTGCACTGTTATGTACGTCTGTTTTTCTTGCAGTTTTTGTAACCGATTACATGCATGTACATACTCTTAAGATGCTGATCAAGCGTCAAGGAAACGTTTTCCCGTCTTAAGTTTAATATTAATTTTCGACTTGAAAGTTTCGAGTGTTTTGTACTGCAATAACCATAGTCTTGTGCACAGGAATGTATGTATGCTGGTTTACTACATATTGCATCTGCCTGAATACATTCATGTGCATTTTGCATCAGAGAGCAATAATCTCATCTGAAAAAGCAGTGCCACACAGTTTTAAAAACATGCTATTTTGCTTATGCTTTGGTAAACGACTCTATTACTCAAACTATTCTGGACTGTTTTGCAGACTTCATTTCTGGATCCTTGTACTTTCGATGAATGCGCATGCTATGCATTTATATATTAGACTGCGTATAGCGAAGAAATTGTCTGGAAAAGCTTCTGAAAAATAAATCTAAGGTGGTTGATAAGTTCACTTTAGTAGCTTATGTACTTGCGTGCTTGTTAGTTAAAGCTTGCTAAGCACTTATCAATAACACACGGACAGTTTTGAGGTATAATATTCAAAACACTGGTGGAAACAGTGTCTATTACGATATACAGAATCTGCAATAACAATACAACCATGTTGCTACGTAGTCCAAAATTCCTCCTTTCAAAAACACTCTTGGTGTATTTTGTGTTGTCAGTTATGGTAAATGTGAGTAGCAGTTTAGATTATCAGCTTGACATTGATCCAGATATAAACTTGGAATTAGTACAGAAGCAAGCAAAGCTTCTAAAAATGGGAAGAACAGAACGTAGCAATTTTGTTGTGGAGCTAGCCCTGATTTGCGACAGAGATTTTAGCAGTTTGTTCCAGTACGACAAAAGTAAAATGCTGGAATACTGGCAGGCGGTGTTCTATGATGTGCAGCTGCGGTTTAGAACTTTGCCTAGTGTCAACTTTACTTTTCGTGTAACCTACTTTAGAGCACTTGAGGTACAACCTGATGTATTTTAAAATAATTACAATAACTCATTTGTAGCTTGAACCCGTTAAATGAATATGAATTGTAGACTGCAGATCAGCAACCATTTGTGGAACAAGCACGTCGTAATGTTACTATGGTTTCTGTTGAAGAAGCTTTATCGGGATTCAGAAATTGGATGCATAGCAAAGCTGGGTGGTTTCCAACTTTTGACATTGCAATTTTAGCTCTAGGGTCACAATCGTCGGACGGTTTACAAGGCATAGCTCAAACTAGTAGCATTTGTCTGGGAGAACTTTATCATTCAAAGTGGATCAGTAATGTTGTATTTTCTGTACGAAACGCCGATACGGCAAACGTTGTTGCCCACGAGATTGCACACGTGTAAGCTAATAATTTCGTAATAATTATCCAAGTCCAAGTCAAATTTCCAAGGTGTTTAAGACGTTGCCCGATTTTTACAGTTTAGGAGCTCCACATGATGACCATGAATCATACATATTTAATGACTGTGGACACCTACCAAAACACGGCTACATAATGAGTAGCAACGGAGGTATTAAGCGCCAATGGTTTTCGGCTTGCTCAGATAAAATACTTGCAAATAAGTTTAATGGGTTTCAACTAGACTGCTTGGACAACGTTACAAGAATAATGGCACCAATCATTGACACAAAGGTGTCACAGGCATCATCTCTTACATTTCTAGACCAATGTCGCATAATGAGAAATGATTCATCCGTATTTTTAAAACAGGTAACAAAATTCCAATGAATGGGCTAAAGCTTGATTCTAAAGAGAATGTCCAATTTTAGGATGAAGCAAATTGTTCCTTTGTAACATGTCGGTCTGGAGCAGATTCAACTACTTCGGTTAGAAATCTATTACTCCCTTTGAATGGGTCACCATGTATTCACAGATCAGGAAATGCTGGGGTAAAATTTTAACACAAAACATGTTAGAAGATTTCTAAATAGTTGCTAAAATTATTTTAAATAAATTTCAGATCTGCTTTTGGGGCGGTTGCATTCAGGCTGGGATTTTTCTTATGGGCAGCGATTCGAGCAGTTGTGTTACAGTCACAAAAGCTGGGAAAGTAACTGCAACTGAATGCTTCAATTTGTTTAAGTATCCTATGGATGCCATTCTTTTAAAAAATGGCAGTAAAGGCATAGCTTTAATGAAGCCATTTTGGACCTATGAAGATGATTTGCAGATAAAGTGCTTCACCATGTCAACCGTAAGTGAAACTGATTTTGTTCCAAATTTTGACGAGTGTTCGCCTTATGCTGGCTGGGACATTCAGGTCAGACAAGTTTCATGTGATAACAATGAGTTTATACTGTTTCACCGACACACAAGAACATGCCTAAAACTAGATGCAAGTTCAGGAAAGTTACAAGGAACGAGAAACTGTTCATCAGGCAACCTTGAAATCGGATGGAGGTTTTTGTTGGCAAATGGTAGTATTTTGACGCATGCAAATTTTGAAGAGGTAATTGAAGATATAGCAACTAAAACCGTCAACTGGGAATGGTATGACGTATTTTTAGTTGTGCTAGGAATGGTTGGTACTTATAAATTTGTAGCTTTTGTTACAAATTTATGCTTTAACTTTGGGAAACATCTGGTGAGGTATATTACCAGAAAATGTTCAGACTCCGTTTCCACTAACTTCAGTGACAGCAAGCGTAAAACCAAAGATATTTAAAATTAAATTACATGTTGCATTTACATGTATGTTAAAATGTCAGTTTAAGTATAAATTCATTATTATTAATATTATTTAAATTAATCAAATACATTTTTGGTACTTTTTAAAAACTATACATTTACCTAAGTATCCATTTTATATTCAAAAAATGCTGTTTATTGTTGTATTGAGTTGAAAAACTTACTACGTAAGTGCTTTAAGCGTTTTTACTGTGCATTTTTGCAATTACTGTACAGAGCCAGACTAAAAGTCTATTAAGCTTTGTTGTTTTTTACTTGGTGGACACGTAACACACGCATATTTTTACAACTATTTAAACTATAGTAGCTCCAATGAGTAAAATTATTAATTAAACGTGTATAAAATTACTTTAGTTTTACTTTATTTTTAAGACTTGAAAAACGCTACAATGCACGAATTGATTGAATGTGTATGAATTGGTTTTGCATGCAAATAAAATGTCCACATATTGAGACAATCAATCTTCTAAACAAAAACATAGAAACAAAATACATCTTGCATAGAAATGCCAGTATACGCATGTAAAAGTTAAAAAGTAAATAAACCTTCCAGATTGCTAAAGCAAGACTAAATGCATAAGCTACTAGCATAATGGGACCAAACTTCATTTGAAAACGCAGATATATCTGACAAAACGACTTTTTTGTAAACAAAAAATTAAGAAACTGATGATTCATAAAATCGACCAACTTTTGACCCATACGTTTACATGATTTTTATATGCTTATAAACAATCTGTGGAGCAAACGATACGATGCTGTTAAAGCTTTTAAACGTACGCTGCTACGAAAGAAAAACTTTATGAGTCATGTCATCTTGAGTTTCAGTATCGTCATCATCTACATCCTTGACATCTCACTCAACACCAGTCTTCACGGCTTTTTTCTGAAAACTACATAATGAAACTAGACCATACTTTCGACCTTTGTATGTTCACTTGGAAGGAAGTAAAGTAAAAGAAGATACACTATATTATTGAGCAGATGTGTAGAGAAAATCCAGAGACGACGACAACTAAATCAAGCTCCTTAGCATTTTTGATTACACTTGACTATACAGGTTCAATCTATATAAAACAATACCAACTAGTTTTTTCGTCTTTTAATTTAAATTTATTTTTTTGGATTGGTACATAAAGGCCTATTTGTTTACTTGTATCAAAAAATATTTGCTGTTGTAACGGACTGTATTGAAGTTATTTAGTTCTGTTGCTAGTTTGTATGTAGATTTGACACATTTAATGCAGATTATCCAATTCTTTACAAAAACAAGTGATTAAGTGTATTATTTATTCCTATTTTGCTGCAATCATTTCTTTCGATTTACAAGTGTGCCATGCGGTGTTCACGGTCAACCGCTTTACTCTGCATTGTAATAATGTTGGGCATGGTGCATGGTTCTAAAGATTTAGAAGCCACCAGTTCCACACCAGCAGTTGAAAGGTTCAAAGTAACTGTAGAAGTGGCAATATTTTGTGATGTTAAGTTCAGCAGTATATTTGACAATGACAATGAAAAACTTGTAAACTACTGGACTCAAATCATGCGGAATGTTGATTTGCGTTTCAAAACCCTCAAGAATGTGGACATTTCATTTCGGGTTAATTCAATTACAAAACTACAGGTACTACAACAATTTATATGAAAATTTAAAATATTTTGAGTAGGTACAAACACGAGAACCGGTACATGGTATTCACTTTGAGTGGCCCTGGGTATAACATAGGCTTAACACTTCACAAAATCAATAACTTTCTAAAAATGTATTTAAGGACTGTGAAGAAAAACAGCTTACTGAGGGTAGGCGCGCATCAGATGGAACTTACTCCTTGGGTGAAATTTTACAAGAATTTGGAAAATTGCTTTACGAGATGGCAATTTTGAAAATTTTCACGGGTTATGACATAGCAGTTCTTGCTTTAAGATCCAAGTTTTCTGATGCCGTTGGCATGGCCATGAGTATGGGTGGAGCATGCTCCGTTGATGTGTTTGAAAGAAAAGTTGAAAGCGCTGTAGCCGTTTCAATGTGGAATCAAGACCTAGTGGTTGGATTGGCTCATGAATTTGGTCATATGTAAGAAATAATAGAAAGTTTGGATTTATTTATCATTTTAACAGTTTCCTAAAGTTAGCTGTATTGTAGATTGGGGGCACCTCACGACGATAATGAAGAAGACTACAAATTACATGACTGTGAAGAATTCAATATTACTGATGGCGAGTACATCATGGGCAATGGAAAATATTTCTTTTCCCCATGTTCTCAGAAATTGATTTTTAATTTTTTGGAAAGCGAAAAGGCAAGCTGCCTGAAACATACACATGAGGAAATAGTTCCCATTATAGACACATCAGTACATTGCAACGAGAAGGTTAGAAAAGTTTCGTCAGAAGAGCATTGCCAAATCTTGGTGGATTACCATGCCGCTTACGTTACCCTGGTATGTACATAAAACATATTTTTAAGCATGACCGAATATTTGTAATACTTTTCATTTTCGAAAACAGGAGGAGAATAACTGCTTGGAAGCAAAATGTCACGTGAATTTAGGAAACAAACTGTTTACTGGAAACACCACCTTTGACCTACTAGACTATACTCGATGTAAAGCAAACAAAGAGAATGGGGTGAGTTTGATGGTTAAAATGCTGAATGGATGCATGAGCGTCAATTGTCACACGACTTACCTATTGTACATTTGAATTTTGCAGATTTGCGTATTTGGTACCTGCATACCTTCAGGAAATTATTTAGTAAATGTTGCGTCCGGAAAATGCATTGGGCTGAAAACCCCGTTTTCTTCTGAAATTATCCCAGTGCTTTACGACTGTTTAGAAGGAGGATCGTCTCCTCCATGGAACACTTTTAGATTAAAAGATGTTACCTACGATAAAAGAATTGTTACATTGATTATTGTGAACTTGCCTGGTAACACCACCAAGTATCTTAGCCTTGAAGAAGAAACGATTGTGTTACAAGAAAGCGAGAATGATTTTCGCAACGTCTTTTGGTATTTGAGGAAGAATGAGGAGCATCATAAAATATCTTCTGGAAGTTTTGTTTTGTATCACCCACTGTCCAAAAGCTGTTTAGCAGTGGCAGACAACTACACCGTTTTCCATATTACCAAAAACTGTTCAGCAGAAGATACAAAACAAAGGTGGCGGCTGATAAGTGAAAATGATTACCCTGTCCATTCTAGTTGTAAAAGAGCTAGACAAAAAGTGGAGATATCCAACTCTGTCAGATTATGCAGTCAGGCTTGGCCTATTTTCGCAGTTTCAGGAATGCTAATTCCGTATTTAATATCTTTCTTGAATTATTAGATACCTAGTAAGTATACACTCACGTATTTAAAAGGTTCAAAATAAGTGTTAATTTTTATTATATTAACTAGATAAAGTAATCATGAGTAACGTCATGCTTATGTTTATTTTTTAAAATTGAGGTATTATGCTTACGCTTTTAAGGCTGTAAGTTACTCAAGCCTTACTTAGGTATGGAACATTAAAATACATTTTCAGATGGTTTTGGAAAAAAATAAAAATGATTTAAAGTGTTGCTCTTAAGCACTTAATAAAAATATTCTTTGGCTGGGGCAGTTTTAAGAAATCAGCACCTGTATTGGAAAGGTAAATTGTAGTAAATTTCATGTTTTTATTGAAACTGTTTTTATTTCACCTTGTCGAATTTTATTACACTAAGAAAAAGAGCAAATGTAAACTGGATAGATTGCATGGATTGCATACCGTAGTAACATTTATTTTATGTGTTGTTTTTTTCTGTTTTTATAATACTGATTTGGTTGTTCGTTTCCTTGTTCTCATTAGGTTTGTTTCATTTCAAATATGAAAACACTTTTGGCCTTGACTGTTTACAAATGTAAGTCCAAATCATCATTTACAAATAGTAGTCAATATTTATGTCAGCATTATTTCCATTTAACGATTTTAAATCGACGCGTGACCAAAATGTTACCCAACCCATGAACCGTGTTTCATGTATTTGCTGGTTATGTGTAAGAATACATAATATCAACTGTCTGGCTATATGTTTTCGTTTGATTTGACATGATTTTGTGCAAATTATGTTTGTTCAGACTTATTCAGCATAAAAATATGTAGACTTTATGGTTTAGCACAAAAATTGTCATAACATGGTATTTGATGTGTAATGACGTACCAAAATGCTGAAGATGAAAAACTATTCGAACTAAATTAGAGTTGTACCTTGAAACTGGCTTAATTTTATTTATCTGTTACATGAGTTCATTTACTATACAATAATATAACCGCGTAATTGCTACTCTCGTACCTCAATTCTTACTCCAATTTCTTGTGGCACCAAAACGTAACCAGTACTAGCTTGCGCATAATCAGAAGCTGTTTTGCCTGGAGCAGTTAAAAACTTAAACTTTTGTACAAGCATTCCAACAATTAGAAATATTGAATCCTTTCCCAGATTTTCTCCTGGACAAACCCTTTTTCCAGGTTGAAACGAAGCAATATTCTTTTTCAATTGGTCTTTTCCTGCCGTCTTAACTTCCAAAAACCTTTCTGGTCTAAACCTCTCAGAATCGTTCCATATACGTTTGTCCTGGTTTGCATGATAAACGTTGCCAATGAGCAGAGTGTCCTTTGGAATTAGAAAATCGCCAAGTTGGACATCATCCAAGAGTTTCTGTATTACTCCCATCGGTAGAACCGACGACATTCTTAGAGTTTCCAAAACAACTGCCTCTAAATACGGTAACCTGGCGAGCAAATTAATCGATTATGTTTCTTTTTTTAAATACAGATATTAAGATAACAGCAAAACATTACTTTGGCTTATCAGAAAGACTTGGTGTTTTGTCGCTTCCAATCACATTATTCAACTCCTGATGCAAGTTTTCCTGAATTTCGGGATTAGCAACCAAATAGTTTACCAACCAACCCAGTGTGGCTGCTTGGGTTTCCCCAGCTGCTATCAAGGTTTGAACCACAGTGTAAAAACATTGCTTCCATCCAGCCTTTCCGTAGAAGCAACTGTTTGGATCTTTGCAATTTTCCCATTCGTCCAGAAACGCGTCAAATATATTACGACTTTCTGTATCAATTTGGGAACGTTGACGTTCCAATTTACGCCTATCAAAGTATTCTTGCACTTGATCATTTATACTGTTGCAAGATCGTACTAATCCGTTGTGGCCTGACCACTCTGGCACTATGTACTTTAGCCAAGGCAAAAATAGCAAACCAGAATTTGTGGTAACATTTACCATCTTTGCATACTGATTTATCAGTTTCCCCATTTCTGATTTGTTGTCACCGGCTGCGTCCCTATTGAAAATGCTCATTGTATAATTACTCGTTGACTGAAGAAACATTTCCCGGAAGCCAAAAACTACGGATGAGGAATTCTTCTTTGCTTCGTTTTCGATCCACTTTAGAATACATTGCGATTCTGACAATACTATGGGTTCGATTACTGAGCTACGAAATAAGCCACACTCTCTAAATGATTTCATTATAAAAATACGCAATTCCTGCCAAGTCTTTCCTTCTGCTAACACAATTCCGTTGGTTCCTTCAGAGAGTTGGGTAACCATTTCAAGATGGAATCGGCCAGTAGACTCCATAGTACCAAAAACTTGTTTCATTGTTTTGGCGTCGTTTACCACAAGTGCTGGGCGCCCACCAAACCATAATGTATATACACTTCCGTATTTATAGGCCCATTTAGAAAATTGCAGGTGGGGACGAAATACCACCTGCAAAAGGTTACCCAAAACCGGAATCCCTCTGGGGCCTATTGAAGTTAACAAAGGTTGTAATTTTTAATTCATATTATAAAATTACAAGTATATGTTTTAGAAACTTACCGTCGGGAAGTTTATATTTTCCTGATTGCTCAGATTTTTTCCAATACAAAAGAATCGCAAGAAAAATCAAAATGATGGAGAACATTTTGGATGAGATAAACTTTAATTTTAATCTTGAAATCAGGTTATGTTTCTGCCGGATAGCAGAAATTTTATCGATCTGTCTTTGTTCTCTCTGTCAAAGTATAAGTGATGCTTTGGGGAACGTCGGCTCCAATTTTATACACCGATTTTTTAAAAGTAAAAATACAAGTTAACAAGCAAATAAATTTATTTGTTATTTATTTCCATCTTGTTGTATTGTAGCAAAATTTAAAATGTCAATTAGTAGACATGATTCTACAAAATTCGCATGGTTTGTATAAGTTTGTACCTAATAAACTGTACACGTGCTTACAATAATTACCAACTTGTTAATTGCATTAGTCATATAGAAGATAATGTTACGCAAAAACTAAAGGAAGGCTGGAATACACAAAAATTGGCAATTCTTCCTGATTACAGTAAAGATTGAGAACTGCTGTAAATTTGATCTGGCCCGTTTTTTGCATATCAAGTCGGTCATGCAATAAAAATATTAGCACCTTTATATTTATGCTTGGATAAATCTTTAGTATTTTGACGTTTGATAGCAAAAGTGTGAGCTGAAATTGCTATTTTGAAAACTGCTGACTCATCTGCTGTGGTACAAATTACAATATAAGTCAATACAGACACAGATGCTGAGTATTTAGTTGCTGGAATGGAAATATACTGTTTCCAATAATATCAAAGTGACATACATAGAAACATACATACAGACATAAATATCATTTTCTATCTATTGAAAATCGGTTGTCGTTTTGGCTTTAAGACGTTAACCGCATGGCCTTGGTCGTGTATTGAACAGCAAATATAATAACTTTAATAATATGTTGATGTTACGTTGTATGTGGTACTTTTCCTTCCTATGTAAATAAATAATCGTTCTATGTTCGACGTTGTGTAAAATTCTGAATTTACTTGTAAATAAGATTTATGTAACATGTGCAAATAAACAAAGTCCAATAAAATTTTGTTGGTTTGCTGGTCCTGTTTTACAATCAAGAACTTTTAGTAGTTTATGAACATGTCAGCTTCACGTGATAACCTTGTGAAATATATTGTTTATGTTCAAATACACAACAGTTTGGATAAATTCGGTCTTCTAATGAAATAAAGCAATAGCAAATGCCGTAATTAAGAATCGAAGATTAGAACCCCGGGGCGGGGCCTTCGGCCCTCAAATAAGCGGATTTGAACAAATGGACATCATATTTGTAATCCTGGTCAAAAACGGAACTAAAATCATGTGTCACACATGATATATCCATTAATTTGGAAAATTTAACAATTAAGGGCCCAAATCAGGGCCTAAATAGTTAAATTTTAACTAATGGACATCATATTTGTAATCCTGGTCAAAAACGGACCTAAAATCATGTGTCACACATAATATATCCATTAATTTGGAAAATTTAACAATTAAGGGCCCAAATCAGGGCCTAAATAGTTAAATTTTAACAAACAAACCTTGGATTCGTAATCCTGGTCAAAAATGGACCTATAATCATGTGTCACACAGCATAGATCCATTAAATTAGCGGATTCGAAAATTAAGGCCCTGATTTCAGGGCCTAAATAGTTAAATTTTAACAAACAAACCTTGGATTCGTAATCCTGGTCAAAAATGGACCTATAATCATGTGTCACACAGCATAGATCCATTAAATTAGCGGATTCGAAAATTAAGGCCCTGATTTCAGGACCTTACAATCCGAATTTTGATAAACGGACTGTGGATTCGTAATCCTAGTCAAAAATGGACCTAAAATCATGTGTCGTATGATATAGGTCCTATGTAAAAATGTTGAACCGTTGGTGACCTCTGACCTTCGGAGTTGACCTATTGACCTGAAATTCAATAGGGTTCTGTCCGACCTCCACTAGAGTCTGTATACCAAGTTTGGTGGAAATCGGACTAGCCATCTCTGAGGAAATCGCATTAGGACGGACGGCCGGACGGCCGGACGGCCGGACGGACGGACGGCCGGATCAGGAAATTATAAAGAATCTTCGATTCTTAATAAAATGGCAGAGTCTACTAACCAGAGCTGGGAAGGGGCCACGATCACGGTAATCTTTTCAGATTCCGTAGACCCCGCAGAATAGGCAAGACGATGGGGCAACGCAATACGAGCTATTTCACTATGACCAACAGCTGACCAGCTGTCTTTGTTGTCACAATTTGCACTACAAGTACTTTTATCTTTTATGTGCTAATTAAGATCTTTTAAGTTTAGCGAGGCAAATTTACTGGCAAAATGATTGCGTTTATGACTAGTTTTAGAAGATAGCTAAGCTAAAATTTATAGATTACAGTTTTTAATGTAAAACTAAGTTAAAAGTTAAGGAGGACTGTAAAATTAATATAACATGTCGATTGAAATTGAATCTACCGAGTAAGTTATAATTATAATTGCTATTTAGTTAGTACTCTTAATCATTAGATCAATTTTAAAAGTTTTTAAATATATTTTTTCCAGCATCATTCGTCTGATTCAGCAGCATTTGAAGGAACAAAACTTGCTGAGAAGTCTTCAGGTTTTAGAGGAGGAAACTGGAGTGTCGCTCAACACGGTTGACAGCGTAGAGAGCTTCTCTGCTGATATTATAAATGGTCATTGGGATGTAGTTTTGAAAGTTTCGCAGTCTTTAAAGCTGCCAGACAAGAAGCTTATTGATCTTTATGAGCAGGTAAGACAAGTAAAGCTTTAAAATCACACTGAACAACTTGAGGTATTCACGTTGTCAATTTATCGTAGGTTGTGTTAGAGTTGATTGAGCTTCGAGAGTTGGGAGCTGCTAGATCGTTGTTAAGGCAGACGGATCCGATGATTATGCTGAAGCAATTTGAACCTGAGCGTTACATGCACTTAGGTAAAACATTTGGAATAAATCCATCTCATTTTGCTCAGGTATGCCATTGATTTTATTTTTGATTTTCTAAATTTTCAGAAAACCTGCTTGCTCGTTCGTATTTTGATCCAAGAGAGGCGTATCCAGAAGGTAGTAGTAAAGAAAAGCGACGCGCTGCTATAGCACATGCGTTGTCAGGAGAAGTGTCTGTGGTTCCACCATCTCGTTTGTTGGCCTTGCTTGCACAAGCTTTGAAATGGCAACAAAACCAGGGTTTGTTACCTCCCGGAACGTCAATCGATTTATTTCGTGGAAAGGCTTCTTTGAAAGAACAGGAAGAAGAAAAGTTTCCAACTGTTATGTACAAGCAGATCAAATTTAGTCAGAAGAATCATGTGGAGTGTGCTAGATTTTCTTTAGACGGTCAATATTTGGTTTCTGGAACGGTGGATGGATTTATCGAGGTTTGGAACTTTACCACCGGAAAGATAAGAAAGGATCTAAAATATCAAGCTCAGGTAAATCAATACAGAATTTATAAGCATTCCAGTCTTGATAACTTTATTTAACAAAGTGGTTTATATTTTAGGATAATTACATGATGATGGAAGATCCAGTACTTTGTCTCACTTTTAGCCGCGACTCTGAAATGTTGGCTACAGGTGGGGGCAAAGGAAGAATCAAAACTTGGAAGATTTCCACTGGCCAATGCTTACGAACATTTGACAAGGCACATAACAAAGGGGTTACCTCTATTGTATTTTCGAAAGATAATAGTCAAATCCTGAGCTCTTCCTTTGACTGCACTATTAGAATACATGGGTTAAAATCCGGAAAACTGGTAAAGGAGTTCATAGGGCACAACTCTTTTGTGAATGAAGTTATCTTTACTCCGGATAACCACAGTGTACTGAGTGTTTCCTCCGACGGTACTATCAAAATGTGGAATATAAAAACTACAGAATGCACACATACGTTTAAGTCACTAGGAGGAACGGGAGCTATAGATATTCCAATAAACAATATTTCCCTCGTTCCCAAAAACCCAGATCATTTTGTAGTTTGCAATAGAACAAATACAGTTGTGATCATGAACATGCAAGGACAGGTAAGAAACAAAAAATTAAAAATCACAGCTTGTGTTTATGATTACTTAATAATTTGTGCATTGTTTGTCCATCAGATTGTAAAATCTTTTAGCAGTGGTAAAAGAGAAGGCGGAGACTTTGTAGCCTGTACGGTCTCACCAAGAGGCGATTGGATTTACTGTATTGGAGAGGATAGAGTGTTGTACGGTTTTTCTACAAATGCCGGCAAACTAGAGAGAACATTAACAGTAAGCTCTATAAGTTAAAGAGTGATCTATGTTGTGATTTGTATTTTAATCGAATATTTTTATATAGATTCATGAGAAAGAATGTATTGGAGTTGCTCACCACCCGCATCAAAACCTTTTATGCACGTATTCGGAGGATGCCACGATGAAACTTTGGAAGCCATAAAAAGATTGATATGATTGTTTTCTTATGTTATAGTTTAGGTTATTAGTTAGTTTTAGTTTATAATTCAGATTCTGTGTTCTTCTTCCTGTTTTGCTCTTTTATGAACAGAACTAAAATAAAATGGGCTACTGTACCCCTTACCGCTAGGAGCATGAGCATAAGAGTAACTCGATAGCTTATATGAAAAAGTTTGGACCGTATATTTGGAATTCATAAATTTATTTTGAAACACAAAACTTTAAGTACATTAATGTCAACCCACATATTATGTATTTTCTACATCGGACAATATCACATTCTGTAAGAGTTTACACTTCGAGTTTAATAATAAGTTCTACATTCATTCAAACATAAATAATCTCAAATTCGCTAACATATTTATTTTCACTGGATAACCAAACCAAAAATTCTGGATTTGGGACCTTGCCAATTTCATGGGATCTCGGAAACGCGTAATTCTTCCAATTTCAAGGGATCGTGGGATCTGGGATCTTTCAAATTTTTTGGGATTTTTTAAATTTCATGGGATCTTTTTAATTTTTTGGGATCTTTTTAATTTTTGGGATCTTTCATTTTTTTTTGGATTTTTCTAGTTTCATGGGATCTTTTTAATTTTTGGGATGTTTCATTTTTTTTGGATTTTTCTAGTTTCATGGGATCTTTTTAATTTTTAGGATCTTTCTAATTTAATTTTTGGCTTCTTTCTAATTTTATGGGATCGCGGGATCTGGTATCTTACTAATTTCAGGGATCACGGGATCCCGCGTTTCCCAGCTCTTTTCTTGTAGTGATGTTGTGCAAATAAAGCTAGTGATGAAAACAAAAATACAAATGTAACCAACAATTTATTTTTAAACGTTGTTTGCGGCAAGATATTTCCTTAACTTGACCATTGATACATACGGCTTCATGGGTTATTCGATTTTCTGCTTAGCGAGGTATTATAGTCATCGATAGGTGTATGATACTACACGTTTAGCCATAAATGCTGCTGCAAATATTAACTCAAGTGCAAGCAAAGACTTCTGTTAGATATCTTAGTTCTTGTAAGTTCGCATAAGTACAATTTAAAGTTTTTAGAGAGAGAAATGCTAGAATGCGCCGGTTTATTCGTTTGCTTTGGAACAATTTTGCATTTATTTACATCAAAAATACAAAGTTATGCGAGGTCCCTTTTTAAATTAGAGACACACAAATAATTGATTACGCAGCAACGTAGTAGCATAATACAAGAGATAAAATAATATTTTTATATTTTATGAAAACACGTTCTCATTCACATTAAAATTACACCAAGATTTAAAGATGCTTTTGCTACTAAAATTTGTATTGTATGAATATGTGCTTTAAGAATGCTTGATATACAGATAAACAACACACATGTATTCAAACTCTTGCTTCAACCTGAATTCCTACACCTTTTGGCAATAAAATGTATCCTGGAACTGCATCTGCATAATCGGACGCTGTTTTGCCTGGAGCTGATAAAAACTTGAACTTTTGTACCAGCGTTGCAACAAGTAGAAATATTGCATCTTTTCCCATATTTTCTCCCGGACAGACTCGTTTCCCAGGTTGAAACGAAGCAATGTTTTCTTTCAGTCGGGTTTTCTCACTACTGTCAACTTCCAAGAACCTTTCTGGTCTGAAGACGTCAGCATCGTTCCAGATCGACTTGTCCCAGTTTGCATGATAAATGTTGGCAATGAGTAGTGTGTCCTTGGGAACTATATACTCCCCAAATTGGGTATCATCCAACAGCCTGTGCATTACTCCCATGGGTACAACTGACGACATTCTCAGTGTTTCCAAAATAACAGCCTCCAAATACGGTAATCTGTAAAAATATACAACAAAAAAGAAATGAAACAATAAAAAAATCAATCATGCAAAATTATGCCAAAAGTTCAAAAACTTAAAAACGTTTATTTACTTTGGTTTATCGGCCAAAGTTGGGGTTCTGTCGCTTCCAAGCACCTTGTTTACTTCCTGATGCAAATTCTCTTGAATTTTGGGGTTAGCAACCAAGTAGTTTATAAGCCAGTTAAGTGTACCTGCCTGTGTTTCCACAGATGCTATTAATATCTGAACAACAGAGTAAAAGCACTGCTTCCATCCAGCTTTTTTATAAAAGCAACTGTTTGGATCTTTGCAATTTTCCCATTCATCCAGAAATGCGTCTAGCAAATTTCGGTTTTCTGGGTCAATTTTAGAATGTTGGCGTTCCTCGATACGCTTATCAAAATATATCTGTACTTGCTTGTGGATATTTGCGCAAGATTCTACGTATCCATTATGGCCAGACCATTCTGGCACTATGTATTTTAGCCAAGGAAAAAATAGCAGTCCAGAATTTGTAGTGACATTTAGCATGTCTATAAACTTGAGTACTAACATTCCCATTTCTGAGCTACTGGCCCCATCCGTTTCTCGGTTTAAAATACTCCATGTATAATTGCTGGTTGACTGAATAAAAGCATTACGAAAACCAGTCACCACGGCGGATGGATTTATTTTTGCTTCATTTTCAATCCATTCTACAATGCGTTGACCTTCTTGTAACACAATGGGCTCAATTACGGAGCTACGCCAAATTCCGCACTCTTTCAATGCTTTCATGATAAAAATCCTCAACTCTAGCCAAATTTGTCCTTCCGCTGACATGATACCATTTACTCCTTCACTGATTTGGTCAAGCATTTCAAAATTGAATCTGCCAGTAGATTCCATAGTGCCAAGAACCTGTTTCATGGTTTGGGCGTTGTTTATGACAAGTACACGGTGTCGTGCTATTCGTAAAGCGTATATGTTTCCGTATTTGTAGGCCCATTTGGAAAATTGCAAGTGCGGATGGATTAATACTTGAAGAAGGTTGCCAAGTATTGGAATGCCCCTTGGACCTGAGAAGAGAAACAATTATCATCATTAAATGTATGATTTTTTAAAAATGTGATGTGGAGATATTTACCATCGGGGAAATTATATTTTCCTGTTTTCAGTGTTTCCTTTGATTTCCAGTAGAATAGAAATACTGCTGCTAGAATAAGCAAAATAACGGACAACATTTTGTTGAGATAAAATTTTGTTTGCCACTATGCTTTGTTTATTGCCGGCGACTGAGCGCTTATCGTTTCGTTCTGTGCTCTGACAAAGTAGTACTAAAGCTTAAATTCGTCAGTTTTAAAGCTAGTTGAAATTTTGCTTACTATTTCTTTGTGATAAAAACAACATACAATTAAAGTTATCTGCGTTTGCAGTTTGTTTTTGCTAAACTGCAGTTGTCCTTGAAACTTTGTTTGCACGCAACATGCAGTTTACTTTGTATAACTTGCATTTTTTGCAATTGCCAATAATTACTCTTTAATTTTGTTGCTTACGTTGAGAAAAATTGATGCATAACAAAGGAAAAACTGGATTTTTATTAACTGCACATTTTTCCTTGTGCAACATTTCAGAATTAGCATATGTCTGTGAAAATTTGTTATTATTTGTGAAGTATTTTCACGCCGATTCAGATTACACGCACGGTTCAACATGCTATTATATTTTATTGTAAATGCGTATTAATGCGCTTTATTTTCGTAGATATATTATTTATTTAGTAAACTGAAAATCACCACATATGCTTGGTATATACAATCTAGCAATGCAGAATAGCATAATACAAAACAATCGTGCCTAAATATTTGTACCTTGTCATTACTGCTCAGAAAACGGAAGTAGCAAATTTCACATGGCAATCTCCAGGATGCCTTTCGTTCTACCACATGAAATGCTGTTTTAACTACATATTAATTTGTACAAAGTAAAATACATACTGATTGAAATTCTGAATTGCTGCATTTTGCTGCTAATTTTGATCAAACGGTTTGTATAAAGCTATCAAAGCTTACACTGCCCAAAAAGTTATAATTTAAAGGAGCTTGCAGCAATAAGGCAATCGTTTTCCCTTCTTGTAATTACATGACAACTATTTTTTGTTTCTAAAGATAATGCAATTGATTTTTTCTGAAGTCAGAATTTTAAAATCATCCCTTTTGTGTTTGATCTCCTTTCCGTGCACCTAACCCATAATCATAAAACACCCACACCAAGCAACTTACAAAAAAGTAGCATGTGACTGGTGAATCATATTTCTACTACAAAAGTTTTAAATTTACATCATGCACTCTACGTTTCAAGGATAAAATGCTTGACAAAAAATGAAAACCGAAAGCCCACGTGCCGTTGACCAGTTTCTCAGTACGCTAAGCAAAGGGAATATCTGTTGTGCTTATAAAACTCACTCGAGTACAAATGACCTTCAAGCTCACTCTGGTCGAATTGCTGGTGCATTTGTCAAGCATTATTTTTCAAGGCGAGAACACATGATGATTTACCGCAGCACAAGTTGTAAATAAGAAGTTACATAGCAACTTGCTGGTCATATGACTGTGCTTTGTTGGTGAGCTCATTGCCGATAAAGTAGAATGTTTTAATCCAGCAAATTTTGCAAAGTCACTTTTACAATGTAAAATTCAGACATTTAGAGAACTTGTCTCAGTCGTCTGGTTGAGGCAAGAGTGCTTGATTTGATATTTACTTTGCTCATACACATCAATTTTTAAAATGATTAACGTTATAATTTTTACGGTTGCGGTGGTGCTGTTGTGCGTGTTTTTTCTGGAGTTTAAAAAACGAAGCCGAAAATTACCACCGGGTACTAATTTTTATTTTTTAAACTTATGAAATCAACCAAAATCATATAAACTAATTTGTATACAATTGTAATAAATTGTTGATTAGGTCCCAATGGCATACCAGTTTTGGGAAATTTACTCCAACTTGGCACAGAGCCTCATCAAATCATGCACCAATGGGCGTTAAAGTACGGGAAATTGTTCACCATTTACTTTGCACACAAACCCGTGCTTGTGATAAATGATGCCGCACAAATGAAACAACTTTTGAGCATGACGCCGGCTACCAAAAAATTTAAAACTGATGTCTTAGCCAGTATCACTAAAGGTTGTTATGGAGTGGGACTCAGTGACGGTGAAACCTGGGTAGAGCAACGACACTTTTTCATAAAAACCTTGAAGCAATTTGGATTTGGCAGAGGAAAAACAATTGAAGATGGAGTTTTGGGAGAAGCACAGGAATTGTCTGGTTGGATGGAAAATGAGCAACAGAAAAACGGAAAGGTTTTTGTTCATGAAAAGCTAATGCAATGTTCCGTTAGTATTGTGTGGGCCATGGCAACCGGACAGAGAATAGAAAACCAGTATTCAGTGATCATTAAGTTGCTAGATGACTTTTTGGAACATTTGCAAAAAGTGACAAAATCGGGTCTTATATTCCTTCCTGCTTTGGGACGCATTGCTCCAAAATGGACTGGCTTTGAAGACTATGAAACAGTTTTGAATAAATTGCATGCATTTATTGACGACTTTATTCAAGAACATAGAGAGTCTAGAATCAAGGGTAACCCACCAAGAGATATTGTTGATGCATATATGGAGAAAACGGAAATTTGCGACAATCCAGATTCCAGTTTTTATGGAGAAGAAGGATATAAGCACTTGTTTAGCTCTATAGTGACCTTGCTTTTGGCTGGTGGACAGTCTACTGGAGTGACGGTAAATTGGGGTTTATTTTATCTGGTTCTGAACAAGCATGTGCAGAAAAATCTACAGGAGGAAATTGACAAGGTGCTTGGACCGAATCGAGATCCATGTTTGGCAGATAGATTAAGGTACTTGTGCTTTTAGCAAATAATCAACAGTACTTTTAACTTTTCTAATTTTTGCATTTTTTTTTTAAATTCAGCATGCCACTGGCAGAGGCTACTGTTTTGGAAACACTGCGACTCGCATCAGCAATTCCAACGGGACTTTTCCATGAACTTAGGGAGTCTGTTAAGTTTGAAGGATACAACTTGCCAAAAGGAATGCTTCTTGTTCCCAATATTTACCATGTACATTATGATAAAACCATTTGGGGAGATCCGGAGAGCTTTAGACCTGAAAGATTTTTAGGTGAGGAAGGGAAAAGGTTAAAAGAGTTTGTGATACCGTTTCAACTGGGAAAGCGATCATGCCCTGCGGAGTCACAAACAAAGGATGTAATTTTTCTGTTTATGACCAAGTTACTACAACAGTATACGTTTTCGATTGATAGCAGTATTAAAAATCCTGAAGAGTATTTGAAGTCTAGTTTGGGTTTTGTGCTAATGCCACAAAATCTTCCAATGGTGGTTACCAAGCGTCAAGGCTAAGAATGTGTAATATATTCTGTGGAATTCTTCAGTTTAATGAAATAACTTCCCTCAAGCAGAAAATTATTGATTCTGGTATAATAGTTATAGGCATATCATGTTTCAAATAAAGTAAACTACAATAAATAACTTAAAATCAGCTTTGCATTTATTTATATTCAATGCATGACAAAAAGAATGGCGCTGTTCTAGCGATACAAATCATCTTAAATTGAAATTTTTTGCAGCATTCAGGGCGCACTATATAACCTATATATTATGTTCAATGTAAAACCAAAGTATGTTTGGTAGTGTACAAAATTTTTGCTGAATTTGACCTTAAGCATGTTTTTGGATTGTTCTATCATTGAAACCATTCACTTAATGGTATCATAGTAATTATATTTATTTTTTGCACACTTGCCCTACCATTGGCACTTCCGGTTTTACACAAAACACGCGTTATTGAAAGTCCCTGCTTACAATTTAGATTTAAACTATTTTCAGCAAATACAAACACAAGTATTGATAGAGTTAACTCTACATGGAATGACTCCCAATGCAATAACCTGCATTATGTACTTAGAATGGACCAAAGTCTATCTTCGTTGGGACATTCAAAACGTATTACGTACTTATTTTTGGAAATAAACGACAACCCATTACACATCGGCTTTTGTTTAGAAGTTTTATTTTATTTTTATTTTCATAATCATTTTTAGAGATTTATATTTTGGTTCAAAACCAGCTATCCATGTAAAATGAAAACCTTAAATTAAAAAAACTGTAAAAAAGAATGCATATTATTTGCTAGTGCGATGTGATGTGACGATAAACCACGTGCTCATGTTTTGTATTATGCAGTCGGATGTCTAAACATACGGCTTTTGTTATACAAAAGTTGTAAGGGTTTGATTATCGCTCAGAATTTATCTAACATGATTAAGTTAATTTAAAAGGTAATGAAAGCGCCAAAGCTTATAACAACAAAAATTCATTATGAGTAACAAATAACCTATTTCTCTGACTAGGTTGGTCATTAGTTCATTACCAATGCAATAACCTATGCAATTAACCAATGCTATACTATTCAATTGCCACATAACTTCCAACACCGGAAAAAATGAGTCCTTTACACAAGCAGCAAATTGTTCTTAATAAGTAGGTAGGTTTTTCTCCTCTCTCAAAATCGTGGTGTATCAAAATGTAATATGATCTTAAAATAAAAAACATCAACCTAAGTATCTGCAGGTGTTGCTTTCCACATAAATGACTAAGTTTTCTTACTGGCAGTCAAGGGACAGACAGCAAAAATGCTGTCTTGACAGCAAAATTGCTGTCCAAAAACGACAGCAAAACTGCTGTCCCCGACAGCAAAAATGCTGTCCTCGACAGCAAAATTGATGTCTTGACAGCAAATATGCTGTCTTGACAGCAAAAATGCTGTCCAAAAATTGATTAATCATTGAATATTTTAGAAAAAATTCAATCCACGGAAGGGATTTGTAGTCCACGCCAATTAAAAATCATTTGATGAATCTTTGCAATAAAATGAAATTTTCCAATTTGGCAAATCCAATTTCCAATGTGGCTTTTTTGAATAATCGAATTTTAAGCATAAAAATCAAAGAAATATCTGTAACTACTTTGTGGAGTAGCACAAAAATCTGATATTTTTTTCTTAGCTAAAGCAAATTATGGAGTTTAATTTGAGAAAGTAAAATAAATTTTTGAAAATGAATGTAACTAGTTAGAAAAATAAATTGAAAAAGACAGCAATATTGCTGTCTTGGACAGCAGTTTTGCTGTTCTGGACAGCAATTTTACTATCCTGTACAACAAATTTCTTTTCCAAGAAAACGTTCCAATTATATGCCATAATCAAAAGATGCACGAATATGTTAAATTACTTGAATGCATTTTATGCATGGGAGAATTCAATTACTAAACAATGATCTGGTATGTGTTAATGAATAATTTTGTCACCAAGTAACAAGAAACAGATTTTAAAACGGATTAGTAATTAGTACTCATTTGATTTTTAATAGTGTGCTACAGCACAATCAGTGCTAATTTTGGTTTGTTAAATGAAAAGGAATAGATACGTGCTGTTATTTGAATGAACGAGAGGCTCTTATAATACATTAATGTAAAAAAAATTGGCTTCGAATTATTCTCCAATTTGATATAAGTTCAATAGTACACAAACAATCAATGGAACCTTTAGACAAATTGGACAATCACGATATTATGTTTTGAGAATTTACGTCATGGGACAGCAAATTTACTGTCCACGGACAGCATTTTTGCTGTCCAATGCAAGTCTACAAAAATACTGTCCATGGACAGCAATTTTGCTGTCAGTGACAGCATTTTTGCTGTCAAGGACAGCAGTTTTGCTGTCGTTTTTGGACAGCAATTTTGCTGTCAAGACAGCATTTTTGCTGTCTGTCCCTTGACTGACTGGAAATAGAAATCTCAGTCAAAGTACACGCATTTACTCATATTAATTGCCTATTATCTAGCTCTTTTCTGCATACTATATATATAACCACTTCTATGTATGAGAATGCACATTATGTAGAATTGTATCTTATTTTTTCGTCTGGAAAAGCTTCGCATTTTGCAAAAGCATAACCAGTTAAAGAGCATCCAGCAGGTAATTTGGCAATTGTAGTGTTGCATTTGAGTAAGGTATATATATTGTATTGCACTAAGCTTCAATATTTCCAATATAAAACATTATATAAACATGTAAGAATTTTTTATATTTATTGTCAGGCACTTTCTAAAATTTCCATGACAAAAATATAAATAGAAACCTATAATTAGATAAACATCAAAACCTAATAATTTTTAGGTACGTATAGTCAACAAGTATACAATGGCGGTCAGGAACGAACGAGTATTAGGTGCAGAAAATCAGACAATTTTCTGCATAGTGATCTTTGCTGTAAGTGTAAATTGTAGTTTCTTGGTAAACTATGGAAATGACAATGATTTACATGAGCTACGCAGACAAGAGCAGGAGTTTATCAAGCAGCGAATAGAATTTCTGAAAATGAACAAAACCGTAAGTAAATTTGTGGTTGAGCTAGCTGTGTTTTGTGACAGAGATTTTAGTGCCTTGTTTCAGCACAATGACACCAAAATTGTTGAATACTGGCATGCAATTCTATACGATGTCCAGTCACGATTTCGTACCCTGCAAAGAACCAACTTTATTTTTCGTGTAGTTCATCTTCAGATACTTCAGGTAGAAATTTTTTAGTATGCAAATATATAATTATAAAAATTCTAATTGCTTGTAAAAATTGTGTAATGTAGACTGCCGACCAACAAGCCATTGTAGAAAGCGGACGCACGTATTCCGACTTTATCGATTTGAATCCGGTTTTTGACGGTTTTCAGCTCTGGGTGCGAAGCAAAGTGGAAACGTTGCCCACTTTTGATATTGCAGTTTTGGCGTTAGGAGCCCAGCCCTTAAAAGCCCAAGGAAGCGCAACTTTGGGCACCATTTGTTATGGGAATTTTCTTGAAACTAAATGGAGTAGCAGTGTTGTCTTCTCTGCAAGAATTATTAGCGCCGGTGCTACTCTTGCTCATGAAATTGCACACATGTACACTTTATTTAAATAATTTCAATTTTAAAAATTTTCAAATTCATAAAACAATTGAACGATACTTCTTTGAACAGCCTGGTAGCTCCTCATGATGACCCAGAAACCTACACATCTTTTAAGTGCGGCAGTTTACCCAAATATCCATATATAATGAATGCTCGGGGTGGAGCACATCGATACAAATTCTCGAATTGTAGCGATAAAATTTTTCACAACAAGTTTAACCATTTTCGAATGGAATGCTTGGATGATGTTAAAAGAAGTACGGCTCCTATAATTGATACAGAATTGCTTGTGGTACCGTACTATTCTGTCGTGGAACAATGCCGTTTGTACACAAATGATTTTCACACTTTTCCTACAATTTTGAAAAAAGTAAGTACAAAAACGTATACATAAGCACATATATTGGCTTGCTTAAAAATTAATAGATACCGTAATCTACAGGAGGATACAGAGTGCCACGCAGTCGTATGCAGATCAAATGCAAAACCAGAATCATTATTTCGTTATTTAGTTCCCTTCAATGGATCTCCTTGTGTGGATAAACTCAGCGGACAAAATGGGGTAAATGCTTATAAAATAGAAACAAGCATTACAAGTTATCTTTAGAACAAGTATTTCGTTTTTAGGTCTGTTATCAAGGTCAATGCATGCCTCCTGGGATATTTTTGGTTAACTCTGCTACAAAACTCTGTCCCACCGGATATGGTGGTTTGACGTCCGATTCAAAAAGGGCGATTACTAAACATTGTTCCAGTCTTATGACAAATCCTATGGAGGTTATTTATATGGCAAACCTGGAGAGTACTGGTATTCTTCTTTACAAATTTTTCGGGAATATTGAAAATGATATGAAACCAAAATGTTTAGAATTATCAAATAGCACAAAAAGTAGCTGGATTCCAAAATTTGAATCGTGCTTATTTAATCCAAATGACGGATGGGAAATAAGGTTCAGTTTAGATGAAAGTATTGGCAATTTTTTTCTTTTCCATCGTAAAACCCAGATGTGTTTGAAAATGAAAGAAGGTTCAGGAGAATTAGTTGGATCCAAAAATTGCTCATCATTTCATGGTTATTCTGAATGGAACATGCTACTAATTAACGGAAGCATTTTGACAAATGAGACATTCAAGAATTTTATACTTGTTCCGAAATCTAAAAAGTCTAATTGGTCTTGGTCTTACATTTGGGTTCCACTATTTCTTGTCGCTCTGACTGTCTTATATAAGAGAAAAATTATGCAAACGTAATTTTAGTCACATTTTTTTAAAAACTCAACTAAACAACGAATCAAGCAACAGGACAATAGTGAGAACTTAACAATTTCAAACATTAATTTAATTTATTGGACACCAGTATACTGCATTAAAATACATAGTATTCAATTTGCTTCTATTGTTCTTAAGCGGTGTATTTAATATTGCAATTGCAATTTAGTGAATATTTTCGAGCAACTACGATATAAAACTTTTAAAAATCATGCATCTATATAATTTTTTTTATTCTATATTAGCTAGTTAGTGCGTCAGTATACCCTTTTAATGGGCAATGAAAACTAGCTTGATTTTGAAACTTAATTTAAGTTTTATATTCTATGTCTTAAAACTATCATGCAGAAAAGATTAAATTGATCTATATTATAGTTAATATAACATAACATTAATTTGTATAGGTTATAACTTTTAATGTACATTCGAGTAAAAAACTAAAATAAATGCACAAAGTTGTTGTTTTTAAAATCAAGAACATTCATATCACCTATGGTGTGCTCTGAATAATCATGTACTCTACTAAAATCGAGTATTTAAACTATCATATACTAAAATATGCCACTTACAATATTGCCATGCTGTTTCTAAAATTGACAAATATAAACACTGTTTACTAAAATAAAAATCTAAGTTAACATTTTACACCAAACTCTGAAATTATCAAATGACGTTTTTCTATATATTTTTTAAAAGAAGGCAGGACTAAGAAAAAATCTCACAATCCTGGATGTTAACATGCAAAACACGAAAAAACCTCCTGTAGCAATTACAAGTACTGTCACGATATGAATCAAAGAAACGCCATCAGAGTAACCAATAATGGTTGTTGTAATGTTATTGGCGTGGTTGACACAATATTTATAGTCATCCTGTACGTATCCTCCAAAATATCCCCAGCTGCACGTTTTAGTTGTACATTTTGTCACAATTTCCGCAGTAACTAAATCATTCATCACAGCTAAAGCAAGATTCGAGCGTACGTTAAGCAGCATGAAATCCCGATATAGCCATCCAGCCCAGCGAGTTGAAGGTGTTTTTGGTATCTTCCACAATGTTTGCGATAATATCATTTCACAACTTTGAAATACCACCATGTTTTGCCCATTTACTGCAAGACACAGTTCTCCAGTTTTATTTTCAACTGCGTCAAAATACAGTGCTGTGAGCTGTACAAAACCTGAATTTCTCTTGTTAATTCGAACGAAATCCAAAGGTGAGAGGGAATTTTGTTCCAAACAACTATACAAAGTTGCGTTGGTAGTTGAATGAAAGGAATTTTCTGGTCTTAGACACAAACTTGTATTCCAGTTAATCAGCTTTCCTCCTACTTCTACACAGGATCCCCAGAAGCATTTCTGCATAAAGGACCATATGCGTTAGTACGTTGTCTTGGTCCAAAAAAATTTTTTTCCGGATTTTGGTCTAGATTGTTAAATCAAGTCATAAAATGGTCTCCAGTCCAAGTTTCAGCTCAAAATCTTGTTTCTGTAAAAAGTTATGAGTAGAGCTTGTGAAAATATGTTTTTACATATTCTGCCCGATTGCTTGGATTGATCTGAGACTTAGTATCTATCCGAATCACAACGAGAGGAGTCTTTTTTAAAAAACTTATAATTGCATATTTGGCATATTTTGGGTTTTTAGCGCATAGCCGCATATGTAGCGACATATTTTGCAATTTTTCAAAATTCAGCGAATTTTTTACGGTTTTTCTGTTTTTCTCAGCCAAAAGTCAGGCAAAATACTAATTTATTACATTTTACATTGATTTTGAGCTGAAACTTGGACTGGAGACCATTTTATGACTTGATTTAACAATCTAGACCAAAATCCGGAAAAAAAATTTTTTGGACCAAGACAACGTACTAACGCATATGGTCCTTTACCAACGACAAGGTTTGAAAAAAATCACACTTTGGTTGTAACTGCCAAATTGATATGGACTTACTGCTTTGTTAGTTTCTCCAATGCACGATGTACCATCAAGAGGCTCAAAAGTTTCATAACTAGAGGAGTTTCCGGTTATGTCTTCAGAAAAGCATTTTGCTTCTTCACAGGAAGCTTCCTCCTAAAATGTATACAATAGGTCCGTTAAGCTTCAAATAATATGGCTTATATATATAATTATAAGTTTTATTATTACCTCAGTTACGTATGCAGAACTGTCCCTTGTCAAAATTTTACACTGATCCTCCATTGACATTGTGGTAGATTTTGGTTCAGCACACTTTTCAGCTGTATCTATAAGTGGTGTAATGTCAGTGTGGAGTCTTCTGAGACAACTTGAATTGCTGCTGTGCAATAGTCCCTGAATTGACTTTTGTGAACACGGTGAAAAGAAGTGTTTCCACACATCTCGTCCTCCCCGTTCTCGCATAAGAAATTCTTGTCCGGATTCGATAAATTCACCACAGCTTTGATTTTTGTAACTTTCTTCCGTGTCGTGGTGTGATCCCAACCTACAAATTTTAATAAAATTTATAGTTCTAAAATATTTTCAAGTAGAAATCATACCAATTAATAAATAACTTACAAATGAGCAATCTCATGGGTGAGCACTTGTCCCATATGCTCATTTTGCATGCTTAAGACGACCACACTATCAATTGTTTCTCCAAACTTGCCACGGGTGCATACTTGTCCCCTAAACGATGCACCCAGTACATCGCTATCAAATTTAGAGCCAATAGCAAACACAGCTATGTCATACTTGTTGAAATTTAGTTTTATGTCCAGGTCGTGAAGCCATCTTCCAAAAACCCAGGCAGTCCGGTTTCCCCATAACAAGCCGTCCTTTCGGAATTTTTCAAGAAAATATTGCTCGTCACGGTGCTGGTACAAGAAATATTTATTTATAATGGTGTAAAACTTGTAAATTTAGAAGCTAAATTGAATTATTTTGTGAAAACACTTTCTTACCTCTAACGCAACAATGAAGTTTGCCCGGAACGAAACATTGACATTTTTTAGCGATTTGAACCTTAAATGAACATCCCACAAAAGAGCCTCCCAGTAACTAAGCAACTTTTGCTTGTCATGGCGAAACAGGGTGCTAAAGTCCACATCACAAATGATTGCCAACTCAACAACGGTTTCTGAAGATTCATTCACTGAAGAATAATTTAAAGTACTCCTGGTAGCACTTTCCGATTTATGATAGCACATAATTGTTCCAACACAAAACAAAAGAATAAAAATTCCAGCCGTTGGGTAAATCCGAGCCATGATTTATGTGACCTTGAACTTTTTGAATTTCAATTTTGCTTAAACGTTTAAAGCTTTTCTTTTCTAAATACACTGTAAAGAGTAAAGCAATAGGGTTTCCTGGCTAATTTCAGAAGTATCTAATTTTCACTTATCGTTCAAATTAACAAGTGTTTTAGAAATCACTTTAAATTTCAACTAAGCATTAGCAAAATCAAAATAAACTGCATATGTGCGTGTGAGTTTACTCCAAAAAAGAACTGAATACAATTTGATTAACTGCTCCTTTTATAAAATTATTTAGGAAACTACTAGAAATTTTACTTCAAATATAAAGCCAGCCTTCGAGCAAGCACACATGAAACTGTTGCAGGTTACTAAATAAATTCGTGTTTCTTGCACCCTCGTCTCTGTAAACAGATTTTTTCAAACAGATATATATTTTCTCTGATAAACTGCAAAATGCAACAAGTTACAAGATTTTGTTGAAGTCGATGTGTATTCTTTGAGAGATCTAAATTGTAAAATTGTGTGTTATGGATTTCGTATGTATATCTGGAATCTAGAAACGAAAGGGACACGTTCTCAAATGACACATGAGTTGCTCGAGCTAAAGCTTCTGAGAATAGGGGTTGTCTGGTTATATTGATCAGACAAATGCTTACATGTTTTTTCGAGTGGCGTTATGTGTGTTTTACAATTCCTTGTCTACCGGAGAACTTAAAGTTCATAAAATAGGTATACCGTATCTGTAATACTCCAAATCTTGTATGCTTGTAATTTTGTCATAACTTGAATCTTTGTGATACCGCTGTTGAAGCAACAAACAGCCGTACAATACAAAGTTTCTAAATCGAATATTGTTAAAATGCATTTAGGTTAGGGTTGGAGTTTACATGCTGACTTTTGAATGTACTTTAGTTTTCCAGTGACCTGCTTTCCCGTTATGTACGTGAGCATGGTTGTATTGAAATAAATCACTTTAGAATATCCTACTAAATGTTACACTATGATTTCCTTGTAGAAATATCATATTAAAGGCATCATGATATTGTCAAATGTTGAGATCAAAGAAAAACCTTGTACGTTTAACAGTGCAGCTGTGTATTTACTTTCATTCTTTTAAAAGAAGCAAAGCAAACAAAGCAAAACTTCGTGTCTTGTGCTTTGTGTAAAATGAATTTCGTATATCATGCTTTCTAAACAAAATATATGTTGTTTGGCTCACTTGCGTCTGGTTTCAAACCTGTAAATATGTGGATGCAGACCACAAGGAATGAAATAAGTATCTCTTTTTTGAAAAATTGAAATCTGTAAATATATTACATACCCACATGAAAAATTTGTGCAAGTTTTTAATTATAAATGCTTCAATTAACGCCAACGTAAAAATCATATTTGCCTTTTAAATAACAGGACGTAGATTAAAAGATTACAAGATCGATAATTAGTTTTAGGTTAAAAATTAAAAGGGCCATTGTACTTGTTGGGTTTGTCACAATTTACATTTATCCCAAACATTAAAAACACCATAACCAATACATAAAAATAGTTTTTTAAAATTTTTATTCTATACCAGTTTACGCAATATTGCATATTTGTAACAGATCAGTAGCACACACATTCAATATACGGTGTCAAATTTTAGTGTATAGTTATTACTCCGAAGTTTGAAATGTAGCAAATAAACTAATCTTGTCTAAAATTGTAATTGTACATAGATACTGCAAACAGGATGGTAAACAATTCTACTTTATACTGACTAATCAACAAATAGCATGCCAATTGAAACAAACTTGAGCATAACACTTCATGACAAAGCTTAATGAACTGGTCAACAAATGCTAAAAAGCAAGCCAGCGTAACAATATCCCACCAAGTCCAGAAAATATTCTCGTAATTGATCACAACCGGTTTTTGAACATATCCCGAAATCTGAGAATGTCTTGTAACAGTTCCGTTTCCCATTACAACCTTCCAAAGCGTTGCTGTATCAGACTTGTAGCATTCTGATGGACTAATTAGCTGAATTGTGTTGTGCACGGCTTTTAGACAAAAATCTGTAGAAATATGGCGTAGCTGAAATTCAGTATTTGTTGGAGTTTGTAGCGTCCACATTTCCCAACCAAACTCGTAACTTGAAAAGCATCGCTCAAATTTAGGAATACCGTATGGTCCAAACGCCAAACATTTTAACCATTCTCCATCCTTGTCCATAACATCAGACATGTAAGCTACAAGTGTTCCATACAAGTCATCATAAAATAAACTAATTTTATTCCATGGGAACTGCTCTCCAAATTGACAAGTTGTTGGCTTTGGTATTCTTAATAAACTTAAATTGTCCGTTTGACCTCCTATGCACATTTCATTCTCCAAATTTACAAGTTGTACTCCTGGTTGCAGACACAATTCACGGAAGCATTGCTACAACATAAACAGGTTATTTTGGATTTAAACAGGTAATTTTAAATACAAGTTTTACAAGTACTTATGTTTTATTTACCCCTTCATTTGTGTTCAAACACGCTGACCCATCAAGAGGCACTACATACTGTAACTTTTCGTTTGATGACCGGATGGGATGGCATTCAATCAACTTACATGGTTCTGTTTTCTTATGCTAAAATGGTTAAATTTCAAGAGTTAACAACATCAATCAATTATTTCAAAATTGCATAATAACAAAACATCCAATGCATGTTAATACAATCTGTGTATAAACGTCCAAGTTGCCAGTCCGTATCTGACACTGCTCCAAAAGTGTTAAAGGACTTGGCAAATCTCTTGATGAGTCATACAATACATTATTTTTAGCGTTACTTGGTAACAGACACGTTGGAGGAAACTCATTAAAAGCATTTTGCAGCATTTTGTCTGTGCAACGAGAGAAAAAGTGACGCTTAGAACCTCCATCGTTGTTCATGATAAAAGTGTGACGCGACTCTGGATAAACTCCACAGTTATTTTGGAGATAGGTTTCTTCATTGTCAAAGGTAGCTCCTAACCTAATTTTGTAATTTACGATTTATCACTTTAATAATAGGCAACGTTTCAAATTAAGAAGTGATCAAGAGGTACTTACACATGCCCAATTACGTGAGAAAGTAGCCGTGCAATGTCAGGCTTACGAACAGACACCACTACATTGCTAATCCACTGACCGGGAATCGAGTTTCCAAGACAAATTGAATCTTTACTTGCAACCCCCTGCATTTCACCCCATGGACTTGACCCTGTTGCAATCACTGCTATATCAAATGCTGGCAATTTCTTGACCTTTGTACCCATCCAGTTTTCAATATTAAAAAGCACTTCCCGAACAGCAAGCTCACCTAGTTCATTTCGGAATTCTTCTACGGCTGGTACTGGTTTCTACATAAATACAAAAATATTATAAGGACTAGTGAATGAGCTACTAAATTGAATGGTTCGATCAGCCATACCTTAAGAACATGAAACGAGGTGATTTGAAACGAAAAGTTAAAACTTGGCAAAGTTTGATACCGCAAATGCACATTGTATACAACCGCTTTCCAGTAATTTTTCATTTTGTGCTCATCGTGTTGAAACAAAGAACTGAATTCCTGGTCACAAATTATTGCTAGCTTTACAACCAAATTTGTTGGATTCGACTTTGTAGTTGAATTTTTCAAAATGTTCCAATTAGCTGTGTGGTAAGCCTTTATGTTAGGCAGCTCAAACAATAGTATGATGGCACACATTCTGTATGCACAAATTGCTTGTTTTTGGAACGCTGGTCGCAGCCGCTTCATTTTTCACTGCAAGGTTTGAATTTCAGTTTTTAAACTAGAACAAAATGCGGTATTAAATAGCTCAGTAAGATGAAAGTGTGTTTTCTAAAAAGAAGAATTCAAATTCTGAAAAGACACTAAACGATTTAGTATAATCAATAATGCATAAAACCACATATTATGATATTTTGGAAATTAATTATAAGTGTAAAATATCTGTAGGATATGCTGTTAATGTACGTAATTCATTTTTTTCATAAGCAATCCTGGATGACAAAACATACCACTAGGTACAAATGTGTATTGGCAGATATTTACAGAACTCAGATTCATTATGGATAAGATTATGAAACAAAAAAGAAGAAGATTCTAAGCGTAGAATTAGAATTGCACAGCCGGCATATGCACAAAACTGAAGCACAATGCCTTGGTGTGACAGAATACATGGAAGCAAGTTCAATGAACAAGCAAATTATACTTATCAAAGAGGCATCTATAACCCAGACAAGATTAGCAGAAAAATCCATATCATCGCATCCAGCAGCAAAAGAAAGGTTTTGAGCATTCGAGTTTATTGTCCGATTCCAAAAGTGTTTCTTGATGTGCTGTGCTGTGTGGTGGAAGACAGATATAGCTAATGGGATTAGATGTTTCTACAAACTTTGATTTGTAATTGCGTATGCAATGCAGATTTCTAAGTTCTTTTTGCTCCGGCTCATAAGCAAGCCTACCAACATCATTGAAGTAACGTTATGTTATACATTATTACATTGTACAGATGATAGGTACACATCCGATTATAAATTGCATTAACAATTAATATTTCAAAAATATAACTGCAAATCATGAAGCCTTATACTCGTTTCCTATTTGCAAAATAGATTACGCTGTAAATACAAATCTGGCCTACTTTTAAAATTGCATTGGTCTAAAATATATTTCTTTATTTAGTGCTATGTCAACAAATTCTAAAATCATGAATTATCTGTAACTTTTGCGCATTTAGCCAGCTCATTTTAATGTTTTGCAAGCTGTGCATTTCAGTTGAATGAACAACGTATTGTAATCTTGAGTAAGTAACTTGATATGTTAAGAGCACAGTACTAATTCTGAGCATCATCATCTGCTGTTTTGCCAATGTATGACTCATTTAGGTACTAACAGAAAAAAGATTTTACGATAGGCCTTGAACCATGTCAATGGTTGCTTTAGTCATAAATATTTCAGTTTTGTTTCTTCAGTTGTTTCTTCAGTTTTGTCATCTCCAGGCTTATAAATGGACCAAATAGTTTTATTTTCATCTATTGTGACAGCGTAATACCATACCATAGTTAATAACGCTTGTTATTTGGAGCAGCACAAAAATCTAATGCTGACATAGTACTTCTCATTGTGTTGTCTGGGCAACCTATTGATTGCATAGCAAAGGAGAATCAAAAATATTCCCAAAGCTTGCTTGTATGAAAACATTGAAACTTGTAAAGATTAGATAACTGAGTCATTTGTGTTCCAAATAGGCCTTATTGATTATATTATAGATGTTCGGTGAAAATTCTAAAACATTTTTCAAAGTGTCATAAAATATATCAAAATGTTTTTTCGTTATCATGAAACATGGATTTCGAAAATACCAAAAGTTTGTATCCTTTTATGCCTCGGGTTACAAATCTGCCGCAGTTCTATGATTGGCATAGACTTTAATCCAGATTTTAACCTGGACTTAATATTTAAACAAGTAGAATTGCAACGAATAAATCAGTTTGGCAATGACAAGTTTGTTATCGAAATGGCACTATTTTGTGACAAAGACTTTAGTGGCATTTTTGGTTACAACAAAACAAAAATGCTAGAATACTGGCATGCTATACTATACGATGTACAACTGCGATTTGAAACACTGCAGAGCACTAAATTTGCCTTTCGAGTAACTTCGTTTCAAACGTTTGAGGTAAAACTGAAGATATTTGACAAAACTTAGGATTAAATTTTTTTACGTTTATCGTTTTCTAAAGAAACTGGTACTTTGCTATAGAATTTGGACGAACAGCCATTTATCGAAGCAGCCCGCATGGATTCGGATTCCTTATCAGTAATAAAGGCAGCTTTTGAATTTGGAGAATGGATTCACAGCAGAGTCGACAAGTTTCCAACTTTTGACATTGCCGTCTTGGCTACCGGATCACAACCATTTAATCATACACTGGGTGTTGCCGGTTTTGAGAAGATCTGCAAGGGAAACAGCATTCCAGGACTGTGGAGCAGTACTACTGTATTTTCTGTGAGATCCATGGATCCAGTTAACACCCTTGCACACGAGATTGCACATGTGTAAGTAAATCGTGTAAACAGTCAGCAATCATTCTACAAATTTCACAACCTTATTATATTTTGTCCTTTTCGTTTCTTAATATTCCTTTATAACAGTTTAGGAGCTCCTCACG
The DNA here is from genome assembly GCA_029691765.1 of Entomobrya proxima. NCBI lineage: Eukaryota > Metazoa > Arthropoda > Collembola > Entomobryomorpha > Entomobryidae > Entomobrya > Entomobrya proxima. The sequence goes on along the minus strand of CM056170.1, from coordinate 28,581,671 downwards.
ATAACAATATATCTTACGAAGCTCACCAGTGTGGTAACCACCAACAAACGGTTTACATTATGAGCCATAACGGTGGCTCGAAACGACATTTTTTCTCCCAGTGTAGTGACAAAATTTTGAGTAAGCGATTTAAAAATTTGGAATTGGATTGTCTTGATGATTCAGAAAGAAGCACGGTATCCTTAATAGACACAGAAAAATTTGAAAAATCATCGTTTTCATTTGTCGAACAATGTCAGGTGTTAACAAATGACTCTTCTGCATATACCAACCAGGTAAAAAATACCAAAGTAATAGTTTGATTTAGAATTTTAATTAGCCAAACAATAATCTTTTGACTTTCAGAGTGAAGCAAATTGTTCTTTAGTTACATGTCGATATGGTACGGAGTCAAACGTTTCCACTGAGTTCTTGATACCCTTCAACGGATCACCTTGTGTACATAAAACAGGAGCTCAAGGGGTAAAATTAATCAATGATTTGGAAAATTTTGGAACCTGAAAATGTATATCATACAAACTAATTTACTTTATTCCAAAAAACTACTTATAGGCTTGCTTTTGGGGTTCCTGCATTAGACCAGGATTTCTTCTACAAAATAGTTTTTCCGGAAAGTGTATTACTGGATACATTGATTTGACAACCAAATTACCAAAATTAACAGTGTCCAGATGTTCCAACCTGCCAAAGCATCCGCTTAACTTAATTCGTCTCTACAACACAGCTCAAAATGGGATGTTCCTGATGAAGATTTTCTGGTCCATTGAAAATGATGCGGAAGTAAAATGCTTAACATTATATAATACCAATGAAATTCACTGGATTCCTGGGTTTGAAACTTGCTCACCGTTGTTAGGTTGGGATATAAAACCGCGGCGTTCTGCTGATGGTAACAACGAACTTGTGTTATTTCATCGAAAAGCAGAAATGTGTTTAGAAGTGAACAAAGAAACAGAAGAACTATTTGGAACAAAAGACTGCTCAATGATGAACAAAAGAACTGGATGGAAGCTATCGCTAGCAAATGGTACTGATTTAACTTTTGAAAATTTTGAAAATTTGATTGAACTCGTAAAACCTAAAAAACAAAACATAAAGTGGTATGTTACAGCTTTAGTGTTTTTTCTACTACTAGTAGTATTACTTGGCATTGTTGCATTACTAGCTTATGTTGTGAAGTTATGCTACAATTTCGGAAAGCATTTAGTTCCTAAATTAAATGTTAGAAGACGGTCAGCGCATATTTTGTAAATTTATTGCAATATTGGAGGGAAAATAAAATCATTTTGAAGTTTTTAAAAACAAATTGTAAATTAATACAATATGTAATAGGAATAATAAATACCTATACGTAAACCTGTCAGGTGTACTTAAGACTATGTGTCATAGTTTAATTATTATTTATCAATGTAGTACAATGTAGAATAAAATATAGATGTGTGATATTAATTTACTTGATATAATTAATTATAAATTCAATGCTCTTCAAAAACGCAACTACAAGTATAGGTTTAAAAATTAAATTTATAATTTTATTTTAAAACTTAACAGGCCAACTATAAATTCTAAAACATATGGGTAGATACATGATATATACTATGGCCGAACCTCTTACTTATAAAGAAAAGATAATAATAATTATTTAAGGTATTTGAAAATTTGGCAATTAAATTCACACTGCAAAATATTTAGCGTTTTATTAAAAGGTTTTAAAAGCAATAAAACAACATAATTTAAAGTATTCAGTTTATATTATGTGCTAATATCTGGTTTTGACAAGAAAATAACAATTTATATATCTTGAATTTTTTAAAAAATAAACCAACAAATAGTAAAATTAGCTGAAGTTATAAATTGACATTTCCTGATGCAACTTAATTTGTTGGTATAGTATAATATAGTATAACATAAATGCCATAAGAAACAACGCAGACCATCCTCAACCTAAAAAACTAAGGTAAGGTTTATTCAAATCAGTATTTGAATAAAGTTCTTATAATTATCATGACTGAGAACAGTCTTATTCTCAAAATAAGTAAGTTTCGAATATATGCTGGTGTCTTTATTAGATCACTCAACTAAACCTACAACTGTTAGACCTTAGAATGAATTATACCAATATTTGTGCTGAATCTGCAATCATCTGTAAGATAATGAAAGATTTTTGTCGATTAACTTATCGTGTAGTTCCTACAACCAAAATTACAACAAATGTAATCATAGCTGCTACTTCGTATGGGTACTCTTTCAGAAGAAAGATAACCAACAGCACAAACCCGTATACTACTAAACGTACTCTGTAAGACATACAAAACATACAAAGAAATAACACAAAACATTGCAACCCTATCCAGACAACTTCATTGGAAGTTTTGTAATTGTCCCAAACAACTTGTCGTTTTTCAATGTACTGTTGATAGTTTTTGTGCGTAAGCACAGTCCCGTTTTCTAATACAAGCTTAAAGTGTGTGTTACTATCCCTAATGCAGCACTCGGATGATTCCAGTGAATCATCCAGGTTTTCAGTGGCCCTTATACATGTACCAGTTTTATAGTTACGTAACTGGAATAAATTACCTTCGGAGGTTTCCACTTTCTTCAAATGCCACTTACAGAATTCTATAGCTTCAAAATGGTAACTATGGCAATAATCAAATTTGAGAATGTTGTCTTTTCCAATGGCTAAGCAGTTTCTCCTGTTTTTGTTTTCTCTCTCCTTTGGCTCTCCAGAAGAGTTTGAATCCAATGTTTCTCGAGTCATGCACTTTTCTGTGACAACATTTTGAAAGTGAATCCCAGTGTGTAAGCAGAAGTCTCGGAAACACCGCTAAAGTTATGAATATTTTTTAAAATTATTGTCGGATTAATTGTTTTAATATGTCCGTTTCAGTAGAATATTAGTCTTAGCTTACCCCTTTGTGGTTACTCCCACAGGGAGATCCATTAATTGGCCGAATATCTGTTGATTTTTCACTCGCATCGTTGATTGGTTGACAAGCAATTTCACTGCAAACGTTGCTCATATAATCCTAAAATCATTTAAAATATTTATAATCTTGATGGCTAGAAATTACACGCAATATAAATACTAGGTATTCCAAAATGTAAAAGAAAACATACTTCCACTAAGTAAATATCCGAAACATTTGTCCGCACTTGACACTGCTCCAAAACAGATACCGGGTTGGGAATATCCCTTGCAGTGTCAAAGATGGATTCGTAACTTGTGTCATTCGGAAACAAGCAATCGGGTGTAAACTGCTCGAAGTGAGCTGCCAAAGCTTTGTTGGTGCATGGGGAGAAAAAGAGAGGTTGAGAACCCTCGTCGAGGTTCATGATATAAGTGCTAATTGAATCAAAGTAGCTTCCACAGTTGTACTTCCAGTAAGACTCGTTATCATCATAAGGAGCTCCCAATCTTTGTACGTGTAAGATGTTATGTCTTAATAGTTTACAACTTTGCGAAATAATTTTTGTAAAATTTACTTCAAGCTTAAACTTACACATGCCCAATGGAGTGCGCCAAAGCTAGCGCTATGTCGGGTACTCTAGCAGACAAACCTACATTACTTATCCATTTGCCTGGAAGCGAATTTCCCTTGCAAATGGAGTTTTGCCTTCCAACTCCGAATACATTTTCTGTGTGAGCGGCTCCAGTGGCAAGTACTGCTATGTCGAATGGAGGCCAATTGCTGGTATTTTGTTGACCCAACCAGTCTTCCATGTTGAACACAACTTTTCGGACGTAAACCTCATTCTGATCGTTACGCGCTTTTTCAATAAATGCCATTGGTTCCTGAATGAATTTAATAAATTTAAATGAGTCTGGAGTTACTGTCAACGTTATGCGTGTTTCAATACAAGTGTCTGCAATTTGAATTCATAGCTGACCTGGAGGACTCTAAAGGATGTTATTTGGAATGAAAAATTAAAACTGGGCAAAGTTTGGTACCGCAAATGCACATCATGCACAATAGCCTTCCAGTAGTCCAGCATTCGTTGCTCATTGTGTTGGAAAAGTGAGTTGAAATTGTAGTCACAGATGATGGCCAGTTGGACAACCAAAACCTTAGGTTGAGTACTAATGGTTTGATTAACTGAGTTGGACGGCTTCACAGACGGTGCACGAATTCTGTATGCACTCGAGAGTTTAAGAAATAGCAAAACGACGGTTAGGGCAAATGCCCAAGTCTTTATTGTGTGGAATTTCATTTTCAGTTGCCAACACAAATTAAGCTA